>BSBM01000483.1:1862500-1942500 GCA_027924585.1 Larix kaempferi
AACCCCCTACTCTTACCCCTACAACTAACCCCCCTATCTCTCTCTATCTCTCTCCCCTACTCCCCCTAACACTTACTAAAAACCTCTATCATTATCTCTCTTCCTGACTCCTCCAACTATGTCTAACCCCCATAATTTTCTCTCTCCTGTAACCCCCTAACACCAAACCCTCCTCTCCTTATCTCTCTTACACACTCACTCCCCTAGCCCTACCCTACCACTATCGCCCCCCCCCCCCCTCTCTTTCTCTCTAACCCTTACTAACACCCTCTCTAATTCTCTCTCTCTCTCTCCCCTACTCCTCCACCTACTCTCTATATCCCCCAACCCTTACTAACACTCTCTCTCATTTTCTCTCTTCTCTCCTCCTCCAACTACACCTAATGCCCACTGCTTTCTCTCTCCAAAAACCCCCTAACACCCACCCTCTCTCTCTCTCTATGCCCACCCCCTCTCTCTCCTACTCCCAACACTAACCAACCCACCCCCCTCTCTCTACAACTCCCCCTTTAGACTCCTCTACTATATCCCTGTTTTATTTAATTTCCATACTCGTCCCCAATCCCCAAACACTCATGATATCTATCTCTTTCTCTTCCCCAAATCCACTCCTCCCCTAATCACCCCCAACCTTGGCTCTCTCTCTCTCTCTCTCAAACCCCTACTAATCCACATATCCCTAACAACACCCCTTTATCCCTCTACTTACTCCCTAACACCCCGCCTCTCTCTCCCTAACACACACACATTCAACCTTGTACTCACACCCCAACAACTACTCCCATCCTACCTCTCTCTCTCTCCCATATCCTCCCCCTAACCCTTACTAACCCCCCTCTCTCTCTTTCTCTATATGTCCTCGCCTAACCATTAATACCCCCTTCTCTCTCTCCCTCCCTCCCATAATACCACTAACCACTCCCCCTCTATCTCTCTTTTTATCTTTCTCCCCCCTTATACATAAGCCCTTCCTCCCCCAACCTTACTCCACTACCCTACCCCTACTTTCTCTCTCTCTCTCTCTCTCTCTCTCTCTCTCTCTCTCTGACTATCTCTCTCTCTCAACCCCCAACTCCACCAACCCATAACCCCACCCCTCTCTATCCCCCTACTCCGTAACACCCGCCCAATCACACCCCACTACTCCCACCCTCAAATCCCTAACCCTCATGATATCTATCTCTTTCTCTCTCCCAATGTCCCTCCTCCCCACCAGCCCTAATCATCCCCATCTCTCTCTCTCTCTCTCAACCGTGTAAACATCCACCTACCCATAACCCCCACCCTTCTCTCTCTCTCGCTACTCCCTAATAGCATGATCCTCCCTCTCTCTCTCATGTCTACTCCTACTACTACCACTAACCCCCCCCATTTCTCTCTCTCTCTCTCCCCTCCTCCCCCTAACCCTTTCTAAAAACCTCTCTCATTCTCTGTCTCCCCTACTTCTCCACCTACCCCTAGACCCCACTTCTTTCTCTCTAATCTAACCCCGTAACACCCACCTCTCTCTCTCACACACTCACCCCATCCTCCAAAACTATGATGCTCCTCCCCAAACCCCTAACCTTCATGATCTCTATATATCTCTTTACCTTAACCTCCCTCCTCCCCTTACAACTAATCACTCCTTCATCTCTCTCTCTCTCTCTCTCTCTCTCTCTCTCTCTCAAACCCCTACTCATCCACTTTCACATAGCCCACACCCCTCTCTCTCCCTAATCCATAAAATCCCCCCCTCCCACTCTCTATCTCTCTCAACCCCCTACTCTTACCCCTACAACTAACCCCCCTATCTCTCTCTATCTCTCTCCCCTCCTCCCCCTAACAATTACTAAAAACCTCTATCATTATCTCTCTTCCTGACTCCTCCAACTATGCCTAACCCCCACTATTTTCTCTCTCCTGTAACCCCCAAACACCCAACCCTCCTCTCCTTATCTCTCTTACACACTCACTCCCATAGCACTACCCTACCACTATCGCCCCCCCCCATCTCTTTTTATCTAACCCTTACAAACACCCTCTCTAATTCTCTCTCTCTCTCTCTCTCTCCTCTGCTCCTTCACCTACTCTTTATATCCCCCAACCCTTACTAACACTCTCTCTCATTCTCTCTCTCCTCTCCTCCTCCAACTACACCTAATGCCCACCGCTTTCTCTCTCCAAAAACCCCCTAACACCCACCCTCTCTCTATGTCTCTACCCCTACCCCCTCTCTCTCCCTAACCCCCCTCTTTCTCTCTCTCCTACTCCCAATACTAACGAACCCACCCCCCCTCTCTCTACAACTCCCCCCTAGACTCCTCCACTATATCCCTATTTTATTTAATTTCCATACTTGTCCCCAATCCCCAAACACTCCTGATATTTATCTCTTTCTCTTCCCCAAATTCACTCCTCCCGTTACCCCTAATCACCCGCAACCTCAGCTCTCTCTCTCTCTCTCTCTCAAACCCCTACTAATCCACATATCCCTAACAAGACCCCTTTATCTCTCTACTTACTCCCTAACACCCTGCCTCTCTCTCCCTAACACACAGAAACTCAACCTTGTACTCACACCCCAACAACTACTCCCCTTCTACCTCTCTCTCTATCCCATCTCCTCCCCCTAACCCTTACTAACCCCCCTCTCTCTCTTTCTCTATATGTCCTCCCCTAACCATTAATACCCCCTTCTCTCTCTCCCTCCTTCCCATAATACCGCTAACCACCCGCCCTCTATCTCTCTATTCATCTTTCTCCCCCCTTATACATAAGCCCTTCCTCCCCCAACCTTCCTCCACTACCCTACCCCTACTCTCTCTCTCTCTCTCTCTCTCTCTCTCTCTCTCTAACCCCAACCACATGCTCCTAAACCATATATCAATTCTCTCTAACTAGTACCCTCTCCCCCAATCCCATTCCATCCCCTACCCCTAATCACCACCCACTCTCTCTCTCTCTCTCTCTCTCTCTCTCTCTCTCTCTCTCTCTCTCTGACTGTGTCTCTCTCTCAACCCCCAACTCCACCAACCCATAACCCCCACCCCTCTCTATTCCCCTACTCCATAACACCCCCCCAATCACACCCAACTACTCCCACCCCTATAACTAACCCCCCTCCTCTATCTCTCTTTCTCTCCTCCTCCCCCAAATCCTTACTAAAACCCTCTCTCACTCTCTCTCTCCCCTACTCTTGCACCTACCCTTAACATCTTTCTCTATATGTCCTCCCCTAACCATTAATAACCCCCTTCTCTCTCTCCCTCTCTCCCATAATACCTCTAACCACTCCCCATCTATCTCTCTATTTATCTCTCTCCCCCCTTATACATAAGCCCTTCCTACTCTACCCTACCCCTACTCTCTCTCTCTCTCTCTCTCTCTCTCTCTCCCTACCCCCAACCACATGCTCCTAAACTATATATCAATTCTCTCTAACTGGTACCCTCTCCCTGAATCCCATTCCAGTTCTTACCCCTAGTCACCACCCCCCCCCTCTCTCTCTCTCTCTCTCTCTAACTGTCTCTCTCTCTCTCAACCCCCACCCCTCTCTATCCCCCTATTCCGTAACACCACACCAATCACACCCCACTACTCCCACCCCTATAACTAACCTCCCTCCTCTATCTCTCTTTCTCCCCCTCCTCCCCCAAATCCTTACTAAAACCCTCTCTCACTCTCTCTCTCCCCTACTCTTGCACCTACCCCTAACATCTCTCTCTCTCTCTCTCTCTCTCTCTAATAAACATCCCTTAGTCCTAAACTATACCCCACTTCTCTCTAGCTTATCCACTCCTACCCAAACCCATAACCCTATTGATATCTATCCATATCCCTTGCCCAATTCCCTCCCACCCACTCCTAATGACACCCCATCAACTCTCTCTCTCTCTCTCTGTCTCTCTCTCTCTACTAATCCATATAACCCTAATGACCACCCTTATTTCTCTCCCTCAACTCCCTAACACTCACCAACTCTCTCTCTCTCTCTCTCTCATAGACACACTTACCTCCCTGCTCCCACCCATATAATTAACCCTCAACCTCTTTCTATATCTCGCACCCACCCCCTAACTCTTACTAGCTCCCTCTCTCACTCTCTCCCCCCCATGTTTTTCCAACTACCCCAATCCCCACCTATTTTTGTCTCCCCCAACTGCTCAAAACCCACTCTCTCTCCCTCTTTTTGTTTATTCTCACCCCCGAACACCCACCCCCCTCTCTCTCTGACACTATCCTCCTATATCTCTCCCTAACTCCCCCTTTCTATGTCTCCTACTCCCACCAGAAACCCAACCCCCCCTTCTCTCTCTCTACACCCCACCCTCTCTCTACCTCTCCCAACTCTATACCCCAAACTCCTCCACTATACCCCCTTCTCTCTAACTACCCTACTCCTCCACAAAACCCTAGCTCTTGTGATCTCTATATCTTTCTCTCCCCCAATTCCACTCCTCTTCCTACCTCTAATCACTCACATTGTCTCTCTCTCTCTAACTCTCTCTCTTTAAACACCGTACTAATCCACCTATCCCTATCCCCTACACCTTTCTCTCTCCCCCTACTACCTAACACCCCCATGATCTCTCTCTCTCTCTAACACATACACACACACTCACCCCCTACACCCACTCTTACAAATACCCCTTTCATCCCTCCCTCTCTCCCCTCTTCCTCCACCTAATCATTACTACCCCTCGCTCTCTCGCTTTCACTCTCTTTGTACTCCCCTAACCCTTACTATGCCCCCCCTTCTCTTTCTCCCCTACAACCACTAGAAAACTTCCCCTCTATCTCTCTCTATATCTCTTCCACATTATGCATAAGACCCACCTCTCTCTATGTTTCTCCTTATCTCCCCAACCCCCCTTCTAACACCTACACCTAATATCACCCCCTTGGATCTCTCTCTCTCTCTCTCTATATATATATATATATATATATTTATATTTCTCTCTCCTACTAACCCACCTACCCTTGACGCCCACCACTCTATCTTTACCCCTACTTCCTAATACCCCCCCTTCTCTCTTCATCTCTAACACACACACACACACACACACCCCTACTCCCACCCATACAACTAACCCCCTACTCCCTCTCACTCTCTCTCCCCTACTTCTCATAACCATTACTAACCCCCTCTTTAACTTCCTTACCCCTCTCCCCCCCTCTCTTTATCTTTTTCTCTCCCACCACTAAACACCCCCCCTCTCTCTCCATAATCCCCCCTCTAATTATGTTTCACCTAATCCCCCTACCTCCTATAACTAACAACCCCTTGAATATCTCTCTCCATATATAACCCCACCTCCTTACCAACATATCTCTCTCTCTCCCTATATACTCCCCCTTCTCTTTAATTGCTCTCATCCCTCCCAAAACCATAGCCCCTCTTCTCTCTTTCTCTCTCCCTACAATCCACCCACTCCTAATCTCATTATCCCTAAACCTAACCCCCTAGTCCTCATATACTATCCCTACCCCCAATTTATCTCTCTCTCTCTCTCTCTACCCCTAATATAAATATCTCTCTACCCCTAACCTCTTTATCTCTCTCTACATATAACATCTTGTTCTCTCTCTAATAATAACCCCCCTCTCTCTTTCCCTACCTCTAACCTCTCTATCTCTCTCTACCACTAACATCTATCTCTATTACTAACCCTTAATAATATCCTCTCTCCCCTGCTCCTCAACCTACCCCTAATATGAATTTGTTTCTCTCTCCCCAAACCTCGAAACATCCACCCTCTCTCTCTATCTAACACTAACCCCCTATCTCTCTCCCTAGCCCCCTATCTCTATCTCTTACTCCCACCACAAACCAAACCTCTGCTCTCTCTCATGCTCTCTCTCTCTCTCTCTCTCTCTTCACCCCACCCTCTTGGTGTCTCTCACAAATCTACACCCCATACTCTTGCACTATACCCCCTTCTCTCAAACTACCCTACTCCCAAAAACCCTAACCCTTGTGATCTCTATCTCTTTCTCTCCCTGAATTCCAATCCTCCCCCATCCCTAATCACCCCCCTTGTCTCTCTCTCTGTAAACCACTTACTAATACTCTTATCCCTAATCCCTACCCTTTTCTCCCTCCCACTACTCACTAACACCCCCATGCTCTCTCTCTCTCTCTAACACACACTCAACCCCTACTCCCACCCTTACAAATTCCAGGCTCCTGCCTCTCTCCCTCCCCTCCTCCTCCACCTAACCATTACTACCCCCCCCTCTCTCTCCTCCACTCTCTTTTTAATCCCCTAAATGATGCTACGCCCCCCCCTCTCTCCCCTACTACCACTAACCAATCCCCCCTCTATCTTTCTCTATATCTCTCATCCCTGATGCATAATCCCCACCTCTCTCTATGTTTCTCCTTATCACCACAATCCCCCTCCTAAGCCCTACACCTAATATCACCCTTGTATCTCTCTCTCGCTCTATGTGTGTGTGTGTGTTTGTGTCTCTCTCTCTCTCCTACTAATCCACCTGCCCCTCACGCCCGACCCTCTCTGTTAATATTTAATATGCTAAGACTGAAAATAGCAGCATTACATTCCATTTCACAATAATAGCATATACAGGATCACTGAAGAAACAACAAGCATAGCATAAACACAAGAGACACAGATTTATCCTGGGAAACCCTCATGGGGTAGAAAACCCAGTAAAGCTTCCTCAATATAGATGACCAGCAATACACAAAGATGCAAACCAAAGATATGATCTCCTCCTCCACCATAGCAGACCTCTCCTCCACAAGTGCTCCTTTCTCAAGTGAGTGTATGTGTCAAATGAGGAACACACCTCCTCTATTTATACACTACACTAACATGTATTTTACACAGGTACACGTAGGCTCGTATTTAACCAATGGGTTAAATACCCCACTACAACTGACTGGGCCGACCCCTCTAGGGTGGTCTAATAACCCTTTGACCCACATAACATATACAGGGCCGACCCCCACTAGGGAAGTCTAATAACCCGAGTTACCACATTTCGACGGAGGAATAAACATCTCCGGATATACAATAAGATCTTCATGGAGGAATGAAACATCTCCGGAATAATAAAGTACAAATATAATATTCTTTGAAGTTACAATATCTCAACACTCCCCCTTAACGAGAAGGATATTATAACAACATCTGCACGAGCAAGGAGTCATCAACATCATACATGATACATCTATAAATCATTGGAAGCTTTCTCAACATCATCAGTAACTCAAGCAGTTACTGGAACATCTTCAATACTGGAACATCGACATCTTCAGTATTGAGTCTTTATCTTATGTAGCACTTGAACATCTACAACAATATCATCATCTGGATCCTCACGATTATCGTCATCACACGATCATCAGCATCGTCATCTCACGATCATCAGCATCGTCATCACACGATCATCAACATCGTCATCTCACGATCATCAGCATCGTCATCTCACGATCATCAGCATCGTCATCACACGATCATCAACATCGTCATCACACGATCATCAGCATCGTCATCACACGATCATCAGCATCGTCATCACACGATCATTAGCATCGTCATCACACAATCATCAGCATCGTCATCACACGATCAACAACATCGTCATATAGATCATCACGATCAGCAGCATCGTCATCTAGATCATCACGATCAGCAGCATCGTCTTCTAGATCATCACGATCAATAACATCGTCATCTAGATCATCACGATCAACAACATCATCAATACAAGTATAAATATCATTAATACAAGTATCCTCATCAATACAAGTATACACATCATCAATACAAGTATCCTCATCAATACAAGTATACACATCATCAATACAAGTATCCTCATCAATACAAGTATACACAATAGCAGCATACCCTGCAACACACAAGATCCAACTACGGGATGATCAATCCCTCTCACTATAGGACATAGGTCCAAGGATGATACAATCCTGATCCGCTTACGGGATGATCAGTCCCTCTCAGTTTAAGGCAACTCTCATGTCCATGGATGATGCAATCCAGATCAACTTACAGGATGATCAATCCTTATCACTTTAAGACACCTCACCATGTCTAGGGATGAGGCAATCCCAATCTATTTACTGGATGATTAGTCCTTATCACTTAAGACATCTCACCATGTCTAGGGATGAGGCAATCCCAATCTATTTACAGGATGATTAGTCCTTATCACTTTAATACATCTCACCATGTCTAGGGACGAGGCAATCCCAATCTATTTACAAGATGATTAGTCCTTATCAGTTTAAGACATCTCACCATGTCTAGGGATGAGGCAATCCCAATCTACTTACAGGATGATTAGTCCTTATAAGTTTAAGACATCTCACCATGTCTAGGGATGAGGCAATCCCAATCTATTTACAGGATGATTAGTCCACTCAATCTCATTTAGGACTATCCTTCCTTTCAAAATTACTGGATTTACTGTCCAAGGATGATTTAATCCATTCAATTCATTTAGGAATATCCTTCCTTTCGGAATTACTGGATTTACTGTCCAAGGATGATTTAATCCACTCAATTCATTTAGGACTATCCTTCCTTTCGGAATTACTGGATTTACTGTCCAAGGATGATTTAATCCACTCAATTCATTTAGGACTATCCTTCCTTTTGGAATTACTGGATTTACTATCCAAGGATGATTTAATCCACTCAATTCATTTAGGACTATCCTTCCTTTCGGAATTACTGGATTTACTGTCCAAGGATGATTTAATCCACTCAATTCATTTAGGACTATCCTTCCTTTCGGAATTACTGGATTTACTGTCCTAGGATGATTTAATCCATTCAATTCATTTAGGACCATCCTTCCTTTCGGAATTACTGGATTTACTATCCAAGGATGATTTAATCCACTCAATTCATTTAGGACTATCCTTCCTTTCGGAATTACTGGATTTACTGTCCAAGGATGATTTAATCCACTCAATTCATTTAGGACTATCCTTCCTTTCCGAATTACTGGATTTACTGTCCAAGGATGATTTAATCCACTCAATTCATTTAGGACTATCCTTCCTTTCGAAATTACTGGATTTACTGTCCAAGGATGATTTAATCCACTCAATTCATTTAGGACTATCCTTCCTTTCGGAATTACTGGATTTACTGTCCAATGATGATTTAATCCACTCAATTCATTTAGGACTATCCTTCCTTTCGGAATTACTGGATTTACTGTCCAAGGATGATTTAATCCACAACCGTACATTTAGGACCAACGTCCAAGGATGAATTAATCATCAACCGTACATTTAGGACCTACGTCCAAGGATGACTTAATCCTCAACCGTACATTTAGGACATACGTCCAAGGATGACTTAATCCTCAACCGTACATTTAGGACCTACGTACATTTAGGACCATGTCCAAGGATGACTTAATCCTCCACCGTACATTTAAGACCTACGTCAAAGGATGACTTAATCCTCCACCGTACATTTAGGACCACGTCCAAGGATGACTTAATTCTCAACCGTACATTTAGGACCACGTCCAAGGATGACTTAATCCTCAACCGTACATTTAGGACCTACGTCCAAGGATGACTTAATCCTCCACCGTACATTTAGGACCACGTCCAAGGATGACTTAATCCTCAACCGTACATTTAGGACCTACGTCCAAGGATGACTTAATCCTCAACCGTACATTTAGGACCTACATCCAAGGATGACTTAATCCTCAACCGTACATTTAGGACCTACGTCCAAGGATGACTTAATCCTCAACCGTACATTTAGGACTACGTCCAAGGATTACTTAATCCTCAACCGTCCACCAAGGACTTCATTCTCGAAGACATACGTCTACAGCTCTTCTTTAGGACTGAAGTCCAGGGATGATCGAATACCCTCACATGTTCACCAAAAACTTCATTCTCGAAGACATACGTCTACGGCTCTTCTTTAGGACTGAAGTCCAGGGATGATCCAATCCCCTCACATGTTCACCAAGAACTTCATTCTCGAAGACATACGTCTACGGCTCTCTTGAGGATGATGCAATCCTATCATGTCCACCAAGGACTTCATTCTCGAAGACATACGTCTACGGCTCTTCTTTAGGATTGACGTCCAGGGATGATCCAATCCCCTCACATGTTCACCAAGAACTTCATTCTCGAAGACATATGTCTACGGCTCTCTTAAGGATGATGCAATCCTATCATGTCCACCAAGGACTTCATTCTCGAAGACATACGTCTACCTCTCTCTTTAGAACATATGTTCAAGGATGATGCAATCCCCTTGTCACCTTTGACCCTATCTAAGGACCATCCACCAACCTCTTTGTCGGCATCACTAATATAGGTATCCTCATTATCGACCTCACTGTCGATGCAGGCAATCTCATCATGAGTTATCACATCACTCCCCCTTTCGAGGAGGGTCCTTCTGAACTATATTAAGTTTGTCTCAGAAAACTTTACTTGGGGTAGAGGTTTGGTTAGTACATTGGATCGGTAGAGGTTTGGTTAGTACATTGTTACAAATTCAAACTTTTGGTTCCTTTCTGCACCATATCATCTGTGTATAGAAACAATATTCAACCTTGTAGCAAAGGTTGAGATCCTCATCACCCATGGTGATCATTAAGCTCATCAATTGATTATCGATCTTGGGTACCCATACAGAACCTGATTCACACTTCTTCTTTAATTACACCATTAAGAGAATGGTCTTATCTAGCCACTTGGAGCAAACATCTTATCATGATTCTCTTCCTCTTTCTAAGAGAATTTTCTAGCCACAAGCCTTCTATAGTGTGTTTGATTTGTAAATCCTTTTGTTTGAACATCCATCGCTTGTTCAGTGTTCATCATTCATCATGATCTTTCCTACAAATAAAAATTAAGTACATGATTAGTAATACTTCATAATCATCAACTCATATTGACATGATAACTTATTATGCATACAGATATCATTTACATAGTTATGTAACTATTTTGACCAATACTTTGGCACAACACTTTCCCATATCCTGTATGCATACAGTGGCTATCTAGATGCCTTCCATCTCTACCAGAACATACTATTGAGAGTGTGCACAGCTCTCAGCATGTCAGCAAAGAGGTTTCATTCTAGACAAGCAACAATGGAATGTTTGTCCAACTTACCAATCATATGCATATTAGTAGTATACTGTTCAATGCTCTATGAATGTTTACACTCAGCATGATATATTCTAGGAATACAAATATGCATACAAGCAATATCATTTACTATTTCAAATAACATCTCAAATACTTATCTTTTATGTTTGTGTGGTTGCCTCCCGCTTGATCTTCTATATGTCTTTTGAACTTCTATTCATTCTGTACCACTGTGCATGCTCAAGTGTGCACTAGTGTCATCCTCATACACAGACATACATTCATTAGTATATTCTCAATATTATCAAAACATTCTAGTTCTAAATAATTTTTGAAAATGTATAGTCATGATTATAGATAATATTCAAGGTTTCAAGGAAGTCTTCTTTTACTTCTGCATATTCTTGTTTGATCATAGTACTCTTCTGTTTAATTAGATCATCAAGATAAGAGACATAATATGCATAAACCCTTGATTACTAAATTTATGAATAAGCATAACCAATCATACCAAGTATACTTATATAAAGGATCCTAAGGTAAGATTCTAACTTGTCATAGGAAAACATACCTGGATTAGTATATCTGCTTAGCTATGTACAACATACCTAAACAATCTCTTCAATGATTTAGAGATCCTGAGCTAGAACCTGCATGTCTCATAGGTTAAGCATAATATAACAAAGTCATACATACCTCGTAAGTAGAACAAAGATTATGGATGAGTCTTTGTCTTCATGTTGTCATGTTTTAAGGAGCTTGATTTGTCTTTTGTGATGTACCTGTATCTTGTTAGCAAATGACATCAACCTCATACAACACCATAATGCATTAGTACAATCATATAGCCCTAATCAATGAATGTCTTCGATCATTCACATGCATTCATACTATTACTAGGGTGATAAGACAATTCTAACATTAATCAAGATTGTACTAATAAATAACATGAAGACAAACACATTATGAACTTAATCAAGAATCAGATTTCAAGATGTACCTGAACCTCAAGTCATACCTGTCGAGACTTCTTGTAGTCTTCTTATGTAAGGCCTTAGCCTCAACTCCCCCTGAAACTTGATCTAGAGCTTGATTAGGGTTTGCTAGAGAAACCCTAAAAATTCAATCTTTGACTTTCACACTTCCGAATGAATGGAAGGATGTGTCTTGCTGAGCTGATCAAACTAGCATACTTCAATTTTGAAATCTCCAAAAATTGACCCCTCAAAATTGCCTTTCAAACTTCTAGATCTTCTTGACAGGATCGCGAACTAGGGTTTGATAAAGCACACCCTTTTGCTCAATCAAAAGGTTTGATCCAAGGCTCTAAACTCTTATTTTTCTAAGGAGCTTCGAGCCGTGGATTACGATTCCAAAAATTCTAACTTTCTCCGAAACCCTAAATTCCGGAAGCCATGAATAAAGGTGCTCCAAAAATAATTCTGTTTTGACAGAAATATGCACCTGATTGTTTCTGCTATAACTCTGACATTTTTGCTCCAAAGGGTTTGAAACCCTTTTTCTGCAGTATCCTGACCTTTCGTCTTTCCATCCTGACAGGTCTGACCTCAATTGGGTTTTCTGAGAGAAAGTTATGCCAAGTGTCGCAACGTGACCTGTTTATAGGATAAAACAGGAGAGCGAACTTGTACAGCATGCCACGTGTCATTGTTTGAACTTCGGCCTCTGAAAACTTTTCCTTAGATAGCTCGACCTATTATCTTTCCATCCTGACATGTCTGACCTCAATTGGACTCTCTGAGAGAGAGTTATGCCAAGTGTCGCAACGTGACCTGTTTATGGGATAAAACAGGAGAGCGCACTTGTACGGCGTTCCAGGTGTCACTGGTTCACCTTCGGCCTCTGAAAACGTTTTCTGAGATAGTACAGTCTGTGTACTACCTGTCACTTTTTACGAAATTTCATTTGGAGCTTCCTAGCCCAAGTTATGACCTTTTTGCCAAGGTCACCTGAGTTTGACTGAGATCTGGAAGAGGCAGAAACCCTAACTTGTACTGATCATAACTCATAAAGTACAACGAATCTGAGGGTGCCCTTTGGACACAAGGTACCTAGGGATGTTATCTTCGACCTATAAACTTTTCAGACCCTGAAACTTTGCATAAATGGATTTATAGCGAAAGTTCCACGATGACTGGTTTTTCCTATGTAAAACCCTAACCTTCAAATTGTCGTAAGTAAAGCAAGTGTCGTAAGTGCCATACCTTGCCTTCATTCAGGTTAGCTCTGATACCATGTTAATATTTAATATTCTAAGACTGAAAATAGCAGCATTACATTCCATTTCACAATAATAGCATATACAGGATCACTGAAGAAACAACAAGCATAGCATAAACACAAGAGACACAGATTTATCCTGGGAAACCCTCATGGGGTAGAAAACCCAGTAAAGCTTCCTCAATATAGATGACCAGCAATACACAAAGATGCAAACCAAATATATGATCTCCTCCTCCACCATAGCAGACCTCTCCTCCACAAGTGCTCCTTTCTCAAGTGAGTGTATGTGTCAAATGAGGAACACACCTCCTCTATTTATACACTACACTAACATGTATTTTACACAGGTACACGTAGGCTCGTATTTAACCAATGGGTTAAATACCCCACTACAACTGACTGGGCCGACCCCTCTAGGGTGGTCTAATAACCCTTTGACCCACATAACATATACAGGGCCGACCCCCACTAGGGAAGTCTAATAACCCGAGTTACCACATTCCGACGGAGGAATAAACATCTCCGGATATACAATAAGATCTTCATGGAGGAATGAAACATCTCCGGAATAATAAAGTACAAATATAATATTCTTTGAAGTTACAATATCTCAACACTCTCTCTCTCCCCCTACTCCCTTACACCCCCCTGCTCTCTTGATCCCTAACACACACACACACTCATCCTCGTACTCCCACCCATACAACTAACCCCCATCCTCCCTATCACTCTCTCACCCTTCCTTCTCATAACCATTACTAATCCACTCTCTCACTTCCTCTCCCCCTCCCCTTCCTCTCTCTCTTTTTCTCTCCTACCACTAAACACCCCCTTGAGCTCTCTCTCTCTCTCTCTCTCTCTCTCTCTCTACATAATCCCCTAATCTATTTATGTTTCACTTAATCCCCCTACCCACTACAACTAATAGCCCCCTGACTATCTCTCTCCCTATCTACCCCCACTTCCCTACCCACATATCTTTCTCTCCCCCTACATACTCCCCCTTCTCTTTAATTGCTCTCGTCCTCCCCAAACCCATAACCTGCCTTCTCTCTTTATCTCTCTCCCTACAATCCACCCACTCTTCATCCCATTATTAATAACACCAACCCCCTAGTCCTCACATCCTATCCCTACCCCTAATCTCTCTCTCTCTCTCTCTCTCTCTCTACCCCTAACCTCTCTATCCTTCTCTACCTCTAAAATATCTTACTCTCTCTACTCGTAACCTCTCTCCTTCCCTAAATCCCATCCTGCACCCCCTACACCAAACCCCCCCTCTCTATTGTAAAACACTTCTCTGTACCCCTTCTCTCTCTTTATAAACCCCCGATGCTCTTAAACTATAACCACTTCTCTCAAAATTCCATGATATTCCCCAAAAATCTAAACTCCTAATCCCTACCTCTTTCTCTCCCCCAATGTCTGTCCTCCCACTACCCATAGTCATCCCTCAACATCCTTCCTCCCACTACCCCATTCCCCCCCCTCTCTCTCTCTCTACAAATCCCCCTACCCCATACCACTTCTCCCTCTCTCTCTCTCTCTCTCTCTACTCCCAAATTCCCTATTTTTCAACTATACCCAATTCTCTCAAGATTCCATTGTCCTCCCCTAAACCCCTAACCCCTTATGTTCTCTATCTATTTCTCTCCCCCCAACCTACCTCTTCCCCCTACCACTAATCAACCCCCAAAACTCACACACACACACAACACCTTGAACATCCACCTACCCATAATCCTCACACCCCCTACTCCCTAATACACCCCCATTCTCTCTCTACCCCCTCCTTCCCCTAACCCTTACTAAAACCCTCTCGCATTCTCTATCTTCCTACTCCACATACTCATAAGCCACACTTTTTTCTCTCTCCTCCAACCACCTAACACCAACCCTCCTCTCTCTCTCTAGATCTCACTATCTGTCACCCCGTTCTCTATAAAATTTCCATGTATCTCTCAAACTCGTAACCCTCCTAATATCTATCTCTTTCTCTACCCAAACCTCACTCCCCCCTACACTTAATCACCCCCCCAGTTCTCTCTCTCTCTCTCTCTCAAACCCCTATTCATACACTTACCCCTAACCCCCACCCCTCTTCGTCTCCCCCTAATCCCTGATAGGCCCCCCCTCTCTCTCTCTCTCTCTCTGAGTCTCTATTATAACCCCTACGACTAGCTCCTCTCTCTCTCTCTCTCTCTCTATCTATATACCCTCCTATTCCTAACCCTTACTAAAACCCTCTCTCATTTTTTCTCTCGCCTACTCCTCCTCCTACACCTAATCCCCACTGCTTTCTCTCTCCGCAAACACCCTACAACCCACCCCTCTCTTTATCTCTCTCTCATTCTAACTCCCCTGCTCCTACCCCTACCAATAACCTCTCTCTCTCTCTCTCTCTCTCTCTCTTCACCCCTCCCCCCCTCTCTCTCTCTTCCCTCATCCCCATAATTCTTACTAACACCCTTTCTCATTCTATCTCTCCCCTACTCCTCTACCTACACCCTAACCCCCCACTGCTTTCTCTCTCCCTCAACCCCTTAACACCCACCCCCTCTCTCTCTACACATAACCCCTTTCTCTCTCTCTAATGAACCCTCTTTCTCTCTCTCCTACTCCCAACACTAACCAACCCGCCCCTATCTTTATCTCTCCCTCCGCAACTAACTCCCCCCTTCTCTCTAACTTCCCTACTTCTCCCAAGACCCCTAACCCTCCTGATATCAATCACTTTCTCTCCCAAACCCAACTCCTCCCCCTACCCCTAATCACACCCAACCTTGGCCATCTCTCTCTCTCTCTCTCTCTCTCTTAAACCCCTACTAACAAAACTATCACTAACCCCACCCCTTTCTATCTCTCCTTACTTCCTAACACCATCCATTTCTCTCTAACACACATAGACACTCATCCCTCTACTCCCACCCCATCAAATAATCCACTCCTACATTTCTCTCTCACTCCCCTCCTCCCCCTAAACCTTACTACCCCCACTATCTCTCTTTCTTTGTATTTGTCCTCAACTAACCTTTACTACTGCCCACTCTCTCACCCTCTCTCCCCTACTAACACTGACAAACCCTCCCTCTATCTCCCTCTCTACATCTCTCCCCACTGATCCATAAGCCCCCCCCAACACCCCTCCTTTTCCCTACCCCTAATGTCCCTGCTTTGGATCTCCCTCTACCCCTAAACCTTACTACCCCCACTATCTCTCTTTCTTTGTCTTTATCCTCAACTAACCTTTACTACCTCCACTCTCTCACCCTCTCTCCCTTACTAACACTAACAAACCCTCCCCTCTATCTCCCTCTCTACATCTCTCCGCCCCTAATCCATAACCCCCCCAACACCCCTCCTTTTCCCTACCCCTAATATCCCTACTTTTGATCTCCCTCTATCCCTCTCTCTCTCTCTCAAACCCTCAACCCTATATATATCAATTATCTCTTACTACCCTAATCCTCCCTTAAAAACTAACCCTCTTGATCTATATCTCTTTATCTCACTGAACCTCCCTCCACCCCTCTACCCCTAATCATCACCCCCTCATAACTCTTTCTCCCTCTCTCTCTCTCTCTCTCAACCCCCTACTCCACCTACCCATAACCCCCACCCCTCTCTATCTACCACTACATCCTAACACCCACAACTCTCTCTCTCTCCCTTTCTCTCTTTCACTACATCACACCCCCCATTCCTTAATTGTACCCAACTTCTCTCCAACCCTTTTGATATCTATCTATTTCTCTACCCCAAACCCCCCTTCCCCTACCCTTAATAATCCCCACTCACTCTCTTCCACACACACTCTCTCTCTCTCACTCACTCCTTCAACCCCATAATAATCCACCTACCCTTAAACCGCCACCCCTCTCTCTCTCTCCATACTCCCTAAAACCATCCCACTAACCTCTTTCTCTAAACACACAGACTCACCTCCCTAATCCCACCTATATGACTAACTCATCTCCTCCCTCCCTCTCTCTCCCACGTCCACCACCTAACCCTTACTAAACCGTTCTCCTCGCTCTCTCTCCCTATACTCCCTAATAGCATGCCCCCCCTCTCTCTCTCATCTCTACTCATACTTCTACCACTAAAACCCCCATCTCTCTCTCTCCCCTCCTCCCCCTGACCCTTGCTAAAATCCTCTCTCACTCTCTCTCTCCCATACTCCTCCAACTACCCCTAAACCCCTATTCTTTCTCTCTCCTCCAACCCCATACTCCTCCCCCCAACCCCTAATCTCTCTCCCCTTGTCTCTCTCTCTCTCTCTCTCAAAACCATACTAATACACCTATCCCTAACCCCTACCCCTTTCTCTCTCCCCCTACTCCTTAACACCCCCATGCTCTCTCTCACTAAAACACACACTCACCCCCTAATCCCACCTTTACAATTACCTTCCTCCTCCCTCCCTCTCTCCACTCATCCTGCACCTACCCATTACTAACCCCCACTCTCTCTCTTTCATTCTCTTTGTCCTCCCATAAACCTTATTATGCCCCCCCTCTCTCTCATTCTCCCCTACAACTAACAACCCCTAATTATGTTTCACCTAATCACCCTACCCCCTACAACTAGCAACCCCTTGACTATTTCTCTCTCTATCTACCCCGACCACCCACATCTTTCTCTCTCTCCTGGTATACTCCGCCTTCTCTCTAACTTCTCTCATCCTCCCCAAACCCATAACCCCCCATATCTCTCTCTCTCTCTACAATCCACCCATTCCTCATCCCACTATCCCTAGCCCCAACTCCCTAGTCCTCACATCCTAGACCTACCCTTAATTTCTCTCTCTCTACCCCTAATATAGCTCTCTCTCTAACCCTAACATCTATATCTCTCTCTACACATAACATCTATTTCTCTCTCTACTCATAACCCCCCTCTCTCTTTCCCTACCTCTAACCTCTATATCTCTCTCTACCTCTAACATATGTCTCTCTCTCTCACCCTTACTAATATCATCTCTCATTCCCTCTCTCCCCTTTTCCTCAACCTACCCATAACCCCCATTTATTTTTCCCTTTCCAAACCCTTGAACACCCACCCTCTCTCTTTCTAACAGTAACCCCCTATCTCTGTCCCTAACCTGCCCCTTTCTTTATCTCCTACTCATACAACAAACCAACACCCCCCTCTCCCCCTCTCTTGCTCTCTCTCGATCTGTACCCCACCCTATCTATGTCTATCCAACTCTACACTCTCGACTCCTCCACTATACCCCCCTTCTCTCTAACTACCCTACTACTCACTAAAACCCTAACCCTTATCATATCTATATCTTTCTCTCCCCCAAATACACTACTTCCCCGTACCCCTAACTACCCCCCTTGTCTCTCCCTTTCTCTGTCATTCCTCTACTAATACACATAGCCCTAACCCCTACTCCCTAGCACCCCCATGCTCTCTCTCTCTCTAACACACACACACCCATTCACCCTCGACTCCCACCCTTACAAACACCTATGTCCTCCCTCCCTCTCTCCCCTCCTCCTCCTCCACCTAACCATTACTACCCCACACTCTCTCTCTTCCAATCTCTTTGTCCTCTACTAACCCTTACTATGCCTCCCCTCTCTCTCTCCCTAATACAATTAATCAAACCCCACTCTATATCTCTCTATATCTCTCCCCCCTTATGCATAATCCCCACCTCTCTTTATGTTTCTACTTATCTCCCCAACCCTCCTCCTAACCCATACGCTTAATATCACCCACTTCTCTCTCTCTCTCTCTCTCTCTCTCTTTGACTTTATCTCTCTTCCTTTCTCCTACTAATCCACCCACCCTTGATGCTTAACCCTCTCTCCCCCCTACTCCCTAAAACCCCACGCTCTCTTCATATCTAACACACACACACACACACACTCACCCCCCTACTCCCACACATAACACTAACCCACCTCCTTCCTCTAACTCTCCACCCCTCCTTATCATAACCATTACTAACACCCTCTCTCACTTTCATCCCCCCTCCCCCCCCTCTCCCTCTTTCTATCCTACAACTCAACACACCCTTGCTCTCTCTCTCTCTCTCTCTCTCTCTCTCTCTCTCTCTCTCCATAATCCCCCCTCTATTTATCTTCCACCTAATCCCCATACCCCCTACAACTAACAACCCTGCAACTTTCTCTCCCCCTATATGCCACCATCTCCTTACCCACATATCTCTCTCTCTCCCTATATACTCCCCCTTCTCTTTTTTCTCTAATCCTCCCCAAACACATAACCTTCCTTCTCTCTCTCTCCCTACAATCTGCTGAATCCTCATCCCACTATCTGTACCCCCAACTCCCTAGTCCTCACATCTTATCGCTACCCCCAATTTATCTCTCTCTCTACCTTTAATATCACTCTTTCTCTACCCCTAAACCCTCTCTATATATCTACCTATAACACCTCTTTCTCTCTCTACTCATAACCCCCCTCACTCTTTCTCTAACCCCACTCCTGCACCCCTTATAACTAACCCCCCTATTTATTGTAAACACTTTTCCTTACCCCCCCTCTCTCTCTCTAAACCCCCCATGCTACTCAATTATACTGACTTCTCTCAAAATTCCATGCTCTTCACCAATCCCCTACACTCTTGATATCTACCTCTTTCTCTCCCCCAATTTCCATCCTCCCACTACCCCCAAATCACCCCTCAACATCCCTTCTTCTACTAATCCCCTCCTCCCCCTAATCCATACTAAAACCCTCTTTCATTCTCTCTCCCCTACTCTCGCACCTACCCCTAACATCACCCTTTCTCTCTCTCTCTCTCTACTACACACCCCTTACTACTCAACTATACGCCTCTTCTCTCTCTCTCCCTCAACTCCCTAACACCCACCAACTCTCTCTCTCTCTTATACATACACTCACCTCCCTACTCCCACCCCTATAAATAACCCCCCTCCTCTTTGTCTCTCTATATCCCACTTAAATCTCTAATATTAACTAAATCCCTCTCTCACACTCTCTCCCCCATTCTTGTCCACCTACCCCAATCCCCACTCATTTCTCTCTCCACCAACCACTTAAAACCCACCCTCTCTCCATCTCTCTCTATCTACCATAAACCCACCCGCTCTCTCTCTCTCTTTATCTCCCCTACTCTGAACATTAACCATCCCACCTCTCTCTCTCTCTCTCTCTCTGCACCCCATCTCTCTATCCCCCAAATCCACGCCCCCTACTCCTCGGCAATACCACCCGTATCTCTTACTACACTACTCCTACCCCTTGAACTAACCCCCCCTCCCTCTCTCCCTCCCTCTACACCCTGCTCTCTCTCTCTCCTCCTCCCCCTAACCCTTACTAATATCCTCTCTTATACCCTCTCTCCCCTACTCCTCAGCCTACACCTAATTCCCTTTTCTTTCTGTCTCACAATCCCCGAACACTCACTCTCTTCATCTCTCTAACACTAACCCCCTATATCTCTCCCTAAACCCCCCTTTATATATCTCCCACTCTCACAACAAACCAACCCCCACCCCTCTCTCTCTCTCTTTCTCTCCACCACACCCTCTCTATGTCTTTCCCAACTATATTCCCCAAACACCTGCACTATACACCTATTCTCTCTAATAACCTTACTCCTCCCCAACACCCTATCCCTTATGATCTCCATCTCTTTCTCTCCCCCAACTCCACTCCCCCACCCAACCCCTAATCACTCCCCTTCTCTCTCTCTCTCTCACAAAACAGTACTAATCCACCTATCCCTAACCCCTACCCCTTTCTCTCTCCCCCTGCTCCTTAACACCTCGATGCTCTCTCTCACTAATACACATTCACCCCCTACTCCCACCATTTAAAATACCTTGATCCTCCCTTTCTCTATCCCCTCCTCCTCCACCTAACTATTACTAAGCCCCACTCTCTCTCTTTCATTCTCTTTGTCCTCCCCTAACCCTTATAATTCCCCCTCCCTCTCTCGTTATCCCCTGCAACCACTAACCAACACTCCTCTATCTCTCTCTATGTATCCCCCACCTTATGCATAAGTTATGCCTCTCTCTATCTTTTTCCTTATCTCCCCAATACCCCTCCTAACCCCTACACCTAATATCACCCCCTTGTCTCTCTCTCTTTCTCTCACTCTCTCTCTCTTCTTTGTCTCTATCTCTCTTTATCTCTAACATATACACACACACACTCAAAACACTACTCCCCATCCATACAAATAGCCCCTCTACTCCCTCTCGCTCCCCCTACTTCTCGTAACCATTACTAATTCCCTCTCTAACTTCCTTCCCCTCATATATCTCTCTTTCTCTCCTACCACTAAACACCCCCCCCGCTCTCTCTCTCTCCATAATCCCCCTATAATTATATTTCACCTAATCACCCCACCCCCTACAACTAACAACCACCCAACTATCTCTCTCCTTATGTACCCTAACATCCCTACCCACATCTTTCTATTTCTCCCTATATACTCCCCCTTCTCTCGAACTTCTCTCATCCTCCCCAAACCATTAATCCCTCGTGTCTCTCTTTCTCTCTCTAAAATACACCCATTCCTAATCCCACTATCCCTGGCCCCAACTCCCTTGTCCTCACATCCTAGCCCTACCCCCAATTTCTCTCTCTCTATCTCTCTACCCCTAATATCGCTCTCCCCTCTAACCCTAACATCTTTATCCCTCTCTACCCATAACATCTCTTTCTCTATATACTCATAATACCCCTCTCTCTTTCCCTACCTTTAACCTCTCTATCTCTCTCTACCTCTAACATCTTTCTCTCTCTCTCTTACGCTTACTAATATCCTCTCTCATTTCCTCTCTCCCATATTCCTCAAACTACCCCTAACCCCCATTTCTTTCTCTCTTCCCAAACCCTTGAGCACCCACCCTCTCTCTCTAACAATAACACCCTATAACTCTCCCTAAACTCCCCTTTCTCTTTATCCTACTCCCACCGCAAACCAACAACCCCCTCTCCCTCTCTCTTGCGCTCTCTCTCTCTCTCTGCACCCCCACCCTCTCTTTGCCAATACAACTCTACACTCCCAACTCTTCCCCTATACCCCTCTTCTATCTAACTACCCTACTCCTCGCTGAAACCCTAACCTTTTTTATATTTATATCTTTCTCTCCTCCAACTCCACTCCCCCTACTCCACTACCCCTAATCACCCCCCTTGTCTCCCCCTCTCTCTTTCATTCCCCTACTATTCCACATATCCCTAACCCCTACCCCTTTCTATCCCCCCTACTCCATAGCATCCCCATGCTCTCTCTCTCTAACACACACACACACACACACACACCCTACTCTCACCCTTACAAATACTAGCCTCCTCCCTCCCTCCCTCCCCTCCTCCTCCACCTAACCATTACTACCCAACACTTTCTCTTCCAATCTCTTCATCCTACCTTAACCCTTACTATTCCCCTCTCCTCTCTCTCTCCCCTACTACAAATAACCAAACCCACCTCTCTCTCTCTTTATATCTCTCCCCCTTACACATAATCCCCATCTCTCTCTATGTTTCTCGTTATCTCCTGAACCCCCCTCCTAACCCCTATACCTAATATCAGCCACTTGGATCTCTCTCTCTCTCTCTCTCTCTCTCTCTCTCTCTCTCTCTCTCCTCTCTCTCTTCCTCTCTCTCTTCCTTTCTCCTAGTAATCCACCCACCCCTGACGCTTAGCCCTCTCTTCCCATGCATACTCCCTAACACCCTCTTGCTCTCTTAATATCTAACACACACACACACACACACACACTCATATTCCTACTCCCCACACATATAACTAACACCCCCCCTCCCTCTAACACTCCCCCCTCCTTGTAACCATTACGAACCGCCTTTGTCACTTCCTTCCTCCCCTCCCCCCCTCTCTCTCTTTCTCTCCTACTACTAAATGCCCCCTTGATCTCTCTCTCTCTCTCTCTCTCTCTCTCTCCCCATATCCCCCCCTCTACTTATGTTCCACCTAATGTCCATACCCCCTACAACTAACAACCCCATGACTTTCTCTCTCCCTATCTACCACCACCTCCCTATCGACATACATCTCTCTCTCTCCCTATATACTCCCCCTTCCCTTTAATTTCTATAATCCTCCCCAAAACCATAACCTTCCTCCTTTCTCTCTCCCTACACTCCATCAAATTCTCATCCCACTATCCCTACCCCCATCCCCCTAGTTCCTCACATCTTATCCCTACCCCCAATGTATCTCTCTCTTATTCTCTACCTTTAATATCACTCTTCTCTCTACCCCTAACCTCTCTATATCTCTCTACCTATAACATCTCTTTATCTCTCTACTCATAACCCCCCTCAATATTTCTCTAACCCCACTCATACACCCCCTATAACTAACCCCTCCTCTCTCTTGTAAACACTTTTCCTTACCCCCCCCTCCCTCTCTCTCTAAATTCCCCCACTCCTCAACTATACCCACTTCTCTCAAACTTACACCAAACCCCTAAACTCTTGATACCTACCTTTTTCTCTCCCCCATTTTCAATCCTCTCACTACCCCTAATCACCCGTGAACATCCCTTCTCCTACTACCCATAATCCCCCTCTCTCTCTATCCAAATCCCCCCTACCCCCTGCAACTTCTCTCTCTCTCTCTCTACTCCCAACTACCTCATTCCTCAACTATACCCCATTCTCCCAAACTTACATTCTCCACCCTAAACCCTAACCCTCGTGATCTCTATTTCTTTCTCTCCCCCAACTTCCCTCCTCCCCCTTACCACCTAATCAATCCCCGTAACTCTCTCTCTCTCTCTCAACCCACTAAAACATCCACCTACCCATATTCCTCACTCAGCCTACTCCATAATACATCCCCCTATTCTCTCTCTCTCCCCCTTCCTCCCCCTAACCCTAAATCCTCTCTCATTACCTATCTCCCCTACTCCTCCACATACACCTAACACCTAATTTTTTCTCTGTGCTCCAACCACCTAACACCAACCTCACTCTATCTCTCTCTAGCTCTCTCTATCTATGACACCTTCTCTCAAATGGCCATGTATCTACCAAAACCCCTAACCCTTATGATATATATATGTTTCTTTGCCCAAGAATCAGTCCCTCTACACCTAATAACCGCCCATCTCTACCTCTCTCTCTCAAACCCCTATTCATCCTCTTACACATAACCCCCACCATTTTCTTTCTCCCCCTAGTCCCTGAAATCCCTCAACACACTCTCTCTCTATCACCCCCCTACTATGAACCCTACGACTAACCTCTTTCTCTCTCTATATATATATCTTCCTTCTAGTCCTAAACCTTCCTAAAACGCTCTCTCATTCCCCCTCCCCCCTACTCCTCCACTTATGCCTACCCCCACTACTTTCTTTCTCCACAAATACCCAACCTGCACCCCATATATTTTTCTCTCTATCACACTCATTCCCCTACTCCTACCCCTACCAATAACCCCTCCTCCTCTCTCTCCCTCTCTCTCTCACTCTCTCATCCCTCACCCTTTGATCCTAAATTATATATCAATTATCTCTTACTACCCAACTCCTCCCAAAACAACTAATTCTCTTTCTATATATATTTCTTTCTCTCCCTAAAACTCCCTCCACCTCTCTACCCCTAATCTTCACCCCTTATCACTCTCTCCTCCTCTCTCTCTCTCTCAACCAACTACTCCACCTACTCATAACCCCCACCCCCTCTCTCTACCACTACATCCTAACACTCCCCACTCTCTCTCTCTCTCTCACTACTTCACATCCCCCACTCCTTAACTATACCCCACTTCTCTCTAACCCTCCTCATATCTATTTCTTTCTCTCCCCCAACCCCCCTCCTCCACTACCCCTAATACAATCCATGTCACTCTCACTCTCTCTCTCTCTCTCTCTCACTGGCTCCTCCAACCCCTTACTAATCCACCTACTCCTAACCCCCACCCTTGTTTCTCTCTCTCTCCCCACTCCTTAAAACCCTCTCTCTATCTCTTTCTGTACACACATAAAATCACCCTCCCTACTCCTACCTCTTTAAATAACTCCCCTTCTCCCTCTCCTCTCTCTACCATGTCCACCACCTTACCCTTACTAACCTCCTCTCTCACTCTCTCTCCCCCTACTCCCTAATAGCACACCCCCCCTCTCTCTCTCATCTCTAATCCTACAACTACCACTAACCCCACATATCTCTCTCTCCCCTCCTCCCCTAACCTTTTCCAAAACCCTCTCTCATTCTCTCTCTCCCTTACTCCTCCACCTACCCCTAAAACCTACTTATTTCTCTCTTCTCCATTCCCCTAACACCCACCTCTCTCTTTCTCTCTCTCTCTCACACCCTTCTCCCAAACTATCATGCTCCTCCCAAAACCCCTAACCCTCATGATCTATATATCTTTCTCTACCCCAAACTCCCTCCTGCCCCTATAGCTAGTCACCCCCCCATCTCTCTCTCTCTCTCTCCCTCTATAAAACCCCTACTCATCCACTTACCCATAATCCCTACCCCTCTCTTCCTCTAATCTATAAAATCACCTACTCTCTCTCAACCTCCTACTCTTACCCCTGCAAATAACCCCTCTCTCTCTATCTCTCTCCCTCCTCCCCCTAACCCTTACTAATACCCTCTATCATTAACTGTCTCCCCTTCTCCTCCAACTATGCATAACCCCCTAACACCCAACCCTCCTCTCTTTATCTCTCTTACACACTAACTCCCCTACTCTTACCCTTACCACTAAACCTTCTACCTCTCTCTCTCTCCCCCCCATCTCTCTCTCTCTTTCTCTCCCTGAACCTCCCTCCACCACTCTAACCTAATCATTGTTCCCTCATCACTCTCTCTGACACTCTCTCTCTTTTTGTCAATTCCCTACTCCACCTACTAATAACCCCCACCCCTTTCCCCTCTACCCCTACATTCTCAAAACCCCCCACTCTCTCTATCTTTCTCTCTCTCTCTATCCCTACTACATATCCCCCACTCCTTAACTATTCCCCACTTCTCACTAACCTTCTTGATATCTATCTCTTTCTCTCACCCAACGCCCCTCCTACCCCTACCCCTAATAACACACCCTCACTCTCACACACACTCTCTCTCTTCCACTCTCCCTTCAACCCTCTACTAATCCACCTATCCCTAAACCCCACCCTCCCTCTCTCTCCATACTCCCTAACACCCCTCCCATTATCTCTTTCTCTACACACACAGACTCACCTCCCTACTTCCACCTCTATAACTAACTCCCCTCATCCCTCCCTCTCTCTCTCTCTCCCATGTCCACCACCTAAGCTTTACAAACCCTATCTCTCACTCTCTCTCTACCCTATAAGAACACCTACCCCTATCCTCCACCTCTTTCTCTCTACCCCAACAACCTTAACGACCACCCTTTATCTCTCTCCTTCTCTCCCTCCCTTCCCCTCTCATGCTTCTCTCAACCACCAACTTCTACACTGTATATATATTCTCTCTAACTACCCTAATCCTCCCCAAATCCCTACCTCTATGGATCTATACATGTTTATCTCCTCCAAATGCTCTCCTCCCCCATCCCGCTAATTACTGCCTCCAAATATCTCTCTCTCCCTCTCTCTCTCCCACTCTTTCTCCCCCCGTTCTCTCTCTCCCTCACACACACACAAAATTTTCTACTCTCCACCTACCCATAAAACCCACCCCTCTCTCTCTCCCCTATTACACCCATCCCTAAACCCCCCCTCTCTCTCTCCCCTATTACACCCATCCCTAAACCCCATCTCTCTCTCTCTCTCTCTCTCTCTCTCTCTATCCTACCCCAACTCCCAACACCCCCCACTCTTCAAATATACCCCCATCTCTAAAAATCCTTATTGTCCCTTAAACCCCTAAAATCATGAAATCTACCTCATTCTCTCCCCCAATGTACCTCTTACCCCTACCCCTAATAACACCCCATCTCTCTCTCTCTCTAACCCTAATATATATCTCTCTCTACCCCTAACCTATGTTTCTCTCTTTACTTGTAACCTCTCTATCTCTCTCTAAACCTAACCCTCTTTCTCTCTCCCTAAATCCCCTCCTACTCCCCTACCCCAAACCCCCATCCTCTCTCTCCTAAACCCCCTCCCCCATACCACTTATCTATATATATCTCCATCCCTTTCCCACTATCTCTCTCTCTCTCTCTCTCTACCTCTCTTTCCCAACTACATCTGCTTATCTCAAAGTACACTACCCATACACAAACTTCAAAACTCTTGATCTCTACCAGTTTCCCTCCCTTGAACTCTCTCATCCCTCACACCCTCATTCATCGTCCAAATATCTCTCTCTCTCTCACACCCTATTCCTACCCCAACAAACAACCACCCCTCCTCCCACACTCTCTCCTTCCCTCCCTTCTTCCCTCCCTCCCTCCCTCCCTCCCTCCCCCCTCTCTCTCTCTAATCTCCTCCTCTTAAACCTTCCTACAACCCTCTCTAATTTTATCTTGTCCTTACTTTCCACCTACCCTTAATCCCCACAAATTTCTCTTAGCGCAACCTGCTAATACCCACCCTCTCTAAATATATCACTCTTTCTCTCTCTACCCATAACCCCCCATCTCTCTCTTACTCCTACCACTAACCAACCCCACCCCTCTCTCTCTCTCTCCAAACATCCATCTCCTCTCTCTCTATTCATGCCCCCATTTTCTCTCTCTCTCTCTCCCTCTCTTTCTCCTAATTCCACACCCCCATGCCTCAACTATACCCCCTTCTCTATAACTTCCATACTCCTTCCCAAACCCCAAAACTTCATCATGTATATCTCTTCCTCTCCCCCAACCCCACTTTCCCCCACTAAACCTAATCATGCCTCCTCATCTATCTCTCCACCTCAACCCATGACTAATCCACCTATCACTAGCCCCCACCCCTTTTTCTTTCCCCGTACTCTAAAACACCCCCCCTCTCTCTTGTCTCTAATGCACACTCACAGACACACATTCACTCCACTACTCCGATACCTAAAACTATCCTTCCTCATCACCCTCTTTCTCCCCCCAATCTCCCTAACCCTTACTAGTTTGTCTCTTTCTCTCTTTGTGTCCTCCCCTTACACTTACTACCCTCTCTCTCTCTCACACACACACAAACAAAGATAAACACCGCACTGCTCCCACATCTAGCAATAACTCACATCCTCCCTATATCTCTCTATCCCTTCATCCCCCCTAACTCTTTCTAACACCCCTCTATCATTGTATCTCTCCCCTAATCATCTACCCATCACTAACACCTGCCTCTCTCTCTCTCTCTCTCTCTCTCTCTCTCTCTCTCTCCCCACTCTCTCTCTCCCCCCGCACTCTCTCTCTCCCTAGTCTAGAAACCACCACTCCTCAACAATACCTAACTTCTCTCTAACTTCCTTGCTCCTCCCCGAATACCTAAACCTTCCAATCTCTATCTCTTTTTCTTTAATCAAACCCCCCCCGCATCTCTTTATTTCCCTCTCTCTCTCTCTCTCTCAATTCCCTACTAATACACCTACCCCTAATCCCCACTGCTCTCTCTCTCCCACTACTACCTAACACCCCCCCCACTCTCTCAATCTACCCACACGCAAACTCACCTCCCTCCTCCCACCCCTATAAAAAAACCCCACTCCTCCCTCCTTCTATTTGGCACCTCACCCCCTGACCCTTACTAACCCCACTCTCTCACTCTCTCTCCCCACTAATTTGCCACCTATCCCTAAACCGCACTCTCTTTTCCTGTTAAAACAACTTAAAACCCACCCTCTCTCCCCATCTCTATGTCTACCGTAAGCCCACCCTCTCTCCTCGTCTCTATGTCTATCGTAAGCCCACCCTCTCTCTCTCTCTCCTAACCACCCACTCCTACACTATACATACCTTCTCTTTAACTTACCTAATCCTCCCCAAAGCACTAAATCTCCTAATCTCTAACTCTTTCTCTTTCCCAACAAACCTCCCCCTAAGCCTAATCATTAATCTCTCACCTTCCTCTCTCTCTATCACTCTCTCTCTCTCTCTCCCCCCCTCTCTCTCTCAACCCTCTAAACCTCCACCTACCCATAACACATAATCCTCTCTCTCTCCCCCTACTCCCTAAAACCCTCTCAATCTATCTAGCTCAAACAAACTCACCCCACTACTCCCACAGCTACAAGTAACTCCCCTACTCCCTCTACCACTCTCCCTCTATCTCTTTCCCCTCCTTTCAATAACACTTAATGCCATATATAACTTTCTATCTTCCCTACTCCTCTACCTACCCTAAACCCCATTCACCTCTCCCACTCCTTAATATATCTTGTTTTCTCTCTAGCTTCCCATATCCTCCCCAAACCTTCTCAATCTTTATCTTTCTCTCTCCCCCCAAACCCTCCTCTCACTACCCTCTCTCTCTCCCCTTTTCAACTACCCACTAATCCACCTACCCCTAACCCCCTGAAACCCACTTTTTCTCTCTCAATATATTCAGACACATTCACCTCCCTAATCCAACCCCTATAACTAACCCCCCTCAACCTCTCTCTCTATCACACCTCATCCCCTAACTCCTATTAACCCCATATCTCCCTCTTCCTCTAACCTACTCATGAGCCTTCGCCTAATCCCCACCCCTTTCTCTCTCCCTCTATCTCTCTCTCACACTCTCCACCACTATCTATCTATCAACGCTACTCCTACCACTAACTAGTTTCCCCCCCCCCCTCTCTCTCTCTCTCTCTCTTTGTACTCCCAACACCACCACTCCTCAACTATATCCCCTTCTCTCAAGTGGGCATTCTCCTACCCAAACCCCTAACCTTCTTGATCTATATCTCTCTGGTCCTTACCCATAAATCCCCTCCCCTACTCCCTAAAAGCCTCTCAATCTCTATAGCTCAAACAAACTCATCCCACTACTCCCACAACTATAATGAATCCCCCTACTCCCTCTCCCCCCTCTCTCTCTATCTCTCTCCCCTCCTTTCCATAACACTTAACACCATATATAATTTTCTATCCTCCCTACTCCTCTAACTACCCCAAGCGCCCATCCCCCTCTCCCACTCCTCAAATATATCTTGTTTCTCTCTAGGTTCCTTTATCCTCCCTAAACCCTCTCAATCTTTATCATTTTCTCTCCCCCCAAACCCTCCTTTCCCTACCGTCCTCTCTCTCCCCTTTTCAACTGCCTACTAATCCACCTACCCCCTAACCTCCACCATTCTATATCTCCCCCTAAAGCCCCCCCATTCTCTCAATCTACACACACAAAATCACCTCCCTCCTCCCATACTTGTAATTAACCCCCCCTCTTCCCTATCTCTATCTCGCACCTCACACCCTAGCACTTAATAACACCCTCTCTCACTCTCCCTCCCCACTACTTGTCCACCTACTCCTAATCCCCACCTCTCTTTCCTCCCAAAAAAACTTAAAACCAACCCTCTCTCCCACTCTCTTGATCTACACAATCCCACCCTCTCCCACACATTCTCTCTATTAGTCTATCTATTTTCCCCAATCCAAAAACTAACCATCCCACCTCTCCCTCCATCCCTCCCTCCCCTTTCTCTCACCCTGCCTCCATCCCTCCCTCCCTCCTCCTCCTACGCCTAATCACCCACATCTCTCTCTCTCTCTCTCTCTCTCTCTCTCTCTCTCTCTCTCTCTCTATCCTCTACCAGAACTCTTAACAACCCCACTCCTCCACTATATCCCCTTCTCTCAAGATGCCTTATTTTCCACAAAGCCCTAAACTCATTATCTCTACGTCTTTATACCCCCCAATGTACCTCCTACACCTACCCCTAATAACCCCCAAACTCTCTCTCTTTCTCTCACCCCATGACTAATCCACCTATTCCTAACCCCCACCCATTTCTCTCTTCATGTACTCTAAATCACCCCCCTCTCTATCTATGCCTCTAATGCACAAACATACTCACTCACTCCACTACTCCCATACCTACAATTATCCCACTATAATACCCTCTCTCTCTCCCCCTCCTCTTCCAAACCATTAATACCGTCTCACTTTATCTCTTTGTGTCCTCGTCTAACCCTTACTACCCTATCTCACTCTCCCCCCTTCTTACACACCCACCCCTTTAATCAAATATCCTCCTCCGCTTAACCCTTTCTAACACACTCTCTCATTCTATCTCTGCCATAATCCTACACCTAATGATAACCTCCACCTCTCTCTCTCTTTACTATAGAACCCCCACTCCTCAACTATACCCAACTTCTCTACAACTTCCCTACTCCTCCCCAAACACCTATCCCTTGCAATCTCTCTCTATTTTATCTACCAAACTCCCTACTTCTCCTACCCCTAAAAACTCCCCCTCAACTCTTCTTTTTCCTCTTTATCACTCTCTCAACCCCTAATAATCCACCTACCCCTAACCCCCACTGCTCTATGTCTCTCCCCTACTACCTAACACCCCCACAGACTCTCTCAATCTACACACACAAACTCACCTCCCTTGTATTGGAGAAAACTCACTATGGCTTGGGAATACCACAACAGACAGATGACTACTAGAAATCTACTCAATTCTCAAAGCAATGCTATTATAAACGACAATGTTAAGATAATGGAGAAATGTAATTGATCCAACATTTGATGTAGATTCCCGTTGGAGCTTTCAACCCATGCACTTGTAATCTACAAATTAGTCTTGACAGCCAAAATCCAACAAGTACATATAATATATAGTTGACATTAACATTATCAATAACAACGGTCCATAATGTCACAAGCAAATGTAACCCAATGTATAATAAATGACATTCACACCATGAATGGACGAGAATATGAGTATTTCTATTAATGAACAAGAAGAAGTACAAAGTGATACGATCTCTCGCCAGCAACCAATCTGAACCAAGATCTAGATCAATCCACTTGTGCCTCCACCACTTCAATCCTCCATGAATGACAAACTCGAACTAGAAGGAGTTTGGAAGGTGAACATAAGGGGTTCACAACTACAAGGATCAATGAGTGCAGACTCAAGATAGGGAAAAAATCCACTAGAGTTCTCTTACGATTCTCCTCTTCCTCCCGTCCATAAGCCATATGTGCTCAATATATAGTCCTCTCAAAGGTAGGAGAAAGGACTCATCGAGACGTTACTTGGGCAGATGGAGAGCCAAAGGTAACCCAATGACCGCTTTTTGGGAGTAAAAAGTAATTAAAAGTGGTTTTTTACCATTTTACATGCTACCCGCGGGCTATAGGGATGCAACTCATGGGTACGCCTGCTATAAGGATGCAACAGGTAGGTAGGAATATAAATAGGGAAAACTGGTATTACTGAAGGATAAAAATGGATCTGAGTCACTGAAATGGATCCTACAGGCCAAAGAATGTTGATGCTCACAGAGTGGAAGATTTCTATGTAACAGATGCCCCCTAATGTGTGAGGTCAGAGACTACAATGTGCTACGATGGTCAAAATACATTATAAAACTCAGAAGTGGAGTGATAGAGACACAAGTGGAAAGAACAACTCACTCGTCATAATACAATAGTATCTTTGAATACATGTCGGTACAGTACAACAATCTGATACAATGGCCATGACTAGGCAGTATATAATGGATACATGTCATAAGTGATCATAGCCATGATCCCTCTATAGTAAGGTATGGTCTTCTGCTGAAAATAAGACAATTGGTGCAAACTGGACGTACAAACAATTGAAATCTGAAAGGTGATATCTTAGATGTAAAGTCAAAGTCATATGTAGCATACTGAATGCCACAATCACCTGGGGTCTTCTACACAATTATTCAACGGTGCAAGTCCCATCAAGTGAATAAAGGAGTTGGGGTTGAACCTGATGAGACATCGTCTAATTACCTGTCAATGATGTATATCGTTAACAGACGCGAGATGACCCACCGATAATGAAAATGGGCATCAAGGCATAGAGCACAATCATCAGAGTGTGAATAAATGGGTTGAAGTCGAACACTAGGATGAATCCATCGATCATGGGACATTGATGTATTCCCAAAACTGTCGATGGTGAGAGAACCTACCACTAATTACTATAAGACTCAAGGTACTCAACCGAACTCTAAGCCTCAAGTCCCAGAATAAATTAGTTGAAGTCGACCGAATGAGACTCGCTGGGAGGGCATTAAGGCATCCCCCATCAACCAACACGAGGTACCAGCAATGCTAAAAGATTTGGAAGATCTCAGGTGAAACAGACTGACTCAATAAGGATGGCCGACATGTAATAGTCAAGAGAACTGAGGAGTGGCTGACACTAGTTTCAGGACTTCCTTTGAACAAGAGCATGAGCAGATGGATAGACTCAGGCAGCATAGACTTGACATAAACTGTGCAATGCAGGAGGCATCACAGAGGGCTCCATAATGACTAGAAGCTTAACCAATCGGTGGAGAAAACTGAGAAACAAGTACAGCTCCTAAGGCCCAACTATAGTCCCGACTCATAATGTATGGAGTGGAATGAATGCTCTGTTCAAAGGAGACACAACAACTGCCAACAAGAAATAGTGACCATAATCTCGTCCGGCTTTTTGGAATATTTGATTTTTTTTGTCTTTTTCATATTTGGGAAAAGCTTGAAAAAGAATTAAATTGCTTATAGTACAACAAGTGAGGGAACGAGTGTCAAATAGCTAGCAGACTAGTCCCAAGCAATGGAACATACCTATTCTCAATGCAAGGAAGTGCATGCAGGATGTGGACACTCGGGGGTATGTTCCCTCAGGGTCAAAAGGGTCATCAAATTGTGAAGGGTAAATATAAGCTCTGTAGGACTCAACAGGCGAAAAGTGCTCAGGCACCAGGCTAACAATTGAGTAAGCGGGAGCCGACACAAGGCTCAAGCAGCAAGCAGAATGATGCAATGCAATCACAACATGACATAAAAGGAAAGTCCTTTTTCGTAAAGTTAGTCTCCTCACCCGAAAAAGTGTAAAACAATGAGAGAATAAATCTTCTAGTCATGTATGACTAGAGTATACCTTTTTCGTAATTAATCAACAAAGGTCCGGAAAAGGTGTAAACTTATACCTAAGTGGATGTCATTTCAAATCCTTTAACGAGTTTGAAATGACAAGCATACTCGGCAGTCTTATTTGATTTTGAAAAAGTCTAACAAGGGCTTAAAAAAGACTTTATAAAAATCTTTTCCGTAAAGGTTTAACGAGCCCAAAAAAGTAAACTTGTGACCTCCTTACTGTTTTTAACGAGACCAAAGGAGATATGGAAGAATGCTCATAATGAGAGCAGACGAGTGTCAGGGACATGTGAGACAAGTTCCAAGTGCATGGGACAAAGCTATGCATAATGCAAGGAGCATGAGCAAGATAAGGACACTTAGGGGGTGTCTGCGAATTCATATGGCACAAGGTTCAAATGCATCATAACAATGGGGAGGTCTAAACCTATATGCAAGGTTCCGAATATTCCTGCCATGGTCAAAGCAAATGTTGAAAAGGACCAGTAAACAAGTATAATTCTAGCTAAGAATCCAGTCTCCAAGAAACATAAGTACCAAGATCATCTCTAAAACGTACGTAAAGAAAAATCTGATACAAGTCACTATGGTAGAAACATTTTCAACTTCACTATTGTTAACCTTAGACATAACGCAGGTAGAGCTATCCATTGAAGGTGCCATAGTACCAATACCTTAGGGATCAAATGATCATCCTCAAAATGAATAGCAAAGCTGAAGGATTTGAAGGAATCTGCAGTGGCAAATTCATCATCACAGGAGTTGGATATTCTAGAAGTAGAATCGAACTCATCAAGATCACTGATTTGCGGATCCTTAGGAAAGTCTACAGACTCATCACTAGGGAGATCAGACTTTAATGTCAAACCGGGGCTAGGAAAAACTATCCCTGGATCAAAATGTATGGCAGACTGTACTCGAGGTTCATCTCATTCAATAAGATCAAAGGTGGGAAGGAAATAAAATTGATGATGAGAATCCTCCCAAGGCTTGTCATTACAATTCATGGCCTCAATAAAAAATTCATCTGAAGTTAGAATACCATCGAGGCAATCATGTGAACAAGATGGGTTGACTGCACATGTGGGTAGCGTAATGGGATCTTCTTCAACTGTCAGGGAAGAAGAGAGATCTGGATCTGCAATGGCTGATTGAACATGATGAGCAATCTTGACTGTAGACAAGGGCATATCCATCCCAATGTGCAAAACGTCTCTAGATGGGGAACTCGTGGAAGGTGGATCCCATAGATCACTAAAGTATGATGTCCAAAAAAGTACATGATTCAATGAGAAAGGAGCATCATTGGAGATGGTTCCTATGAAGGCGATTGGTGCAGGGAGGTTGAAAGATCCCATCAATGAAGGATACATTCTAACACCCATGTTCCCAATTGCCAGCTGAGAATTAGAAACTTGTGGGACTACAAATCCTGTGGATGTTGTGGAAGGAGTGCCAACATAATCTAGCTGATTGATCATCACAATCTTGCCTTCATGGGGAAAGCAGATAACTCTAAATACAGTAGACACGATAGCATTCATAGCATACATCCAGTTCCGACCCAGTAAAAGGTTGTATTCAATGGGCGCATCAACCAATTCGACTTCAATAGGAACGGACTTACCTGCCAAGGAGACAACAAGGGAAGGGATAATTCCATGCAACATAAAAGACCTACCATTGAATGCAGTGAGTGTAGTTCTAGACGCGAGTAGAGGAGGAGAGCCAAGAGATTTCTAACAACCTAATGAGATTACTGACACAGAGGCACCTTCATCAACTGTAGTACGTTTGACGAGGCTCTCAAGGCAAACCACCTGGATTTGAAAATCCATGCGGTAAGGTAAGCGAGGCTGGACATCAGTAGTATCGAACTTGATAACACCAGGACTTCCCCCATCCTGAACTCCTAACGCACTCAAAAGGGCATGCTTTCGAGAAGGACAGGCTTGTAAAACCTCAAGAGCTGACATGGCACATGGAGTTTGGCCCAAATCTTATATGATGGAGTAGTTCTGGGCAGCTCGAGCATTAGGATTATGCATGGAGCGCTTGAGAACACCTTTCGGTATCCACGACAAAATAGAGGGCTTCTCGATATGCAAGGAATTATCAGGAGGAGGGGGAGGCTCATTCCCTAGATTCGGTTGTGGTGCACCATAATCGCGCTGACGCGTAGCAACACAAACCTCCGACTGAACCATATTCACACATCCATAACCACTAGTATTGGAAGAAGCCATTGCCATTTCATTAGTACCATAACCAGTGGTGGGAGCATGCGAAGCCATGTTTTGATGATGAGGAAGGGGATCCTTCAACACAGTCAGGCTCTATGCCAAATGCTTCGATGCTTCTTCAATTCGAGGACATAAGTGAGTAATATGATCCTCCCCACAAAGCTTGCAAGGGAATTTCACCTTACGCCTAGGTTTAGGATCCTCACCAGCATTACCGCCTTCCTGAGGAGGGTTGGAATTCTCCTTACGAGGAGTATTATGATTTCTATTGTTATTACTTCCATTGTTTCCACCCCTACAATTATTTCTCCCATTTTTCTTACCACCAGGTTGTTGGTTACCCGACGGTTTCATTGATTGCACATTGTGTACATCAGACGACGGAGTAGAAGTGGACAAGGTGCGTACCTGTCCGGGAGCAGACTATTTTAGCGACAAATTTTGCATTTGATTAGCTACCAAGTCTACAGAGTGAATGCATGCGGACCCCACGATGCCATTGGCATGTGGTCCAGGAACTGATGTAGGCTCATGTCTTGTTCTCGGTGCATCAAGAATAATGTCATAGAAAATGCCAGACTGAGAATAAAGTAGATCTAACTGTTGGACTTTCAAGATAGCTTGTTCCTCAGTCACAATGTCGAACATCGAAACATCCTTAGCAATGTATGGAAGTAAAGACTTGAGGAACCATTCCAATAGAAACACTGGAGGAATGTTTGCTTTCACTAATCTCTTCCACCGACGCCACTCTTGAACGTGGTTAGAAATATGTGTGGCCTTATTCTGATGGAAGGTGGACAATAGCTCCATACTAGTATCATAATGAACCGGCAACTAGAAATGGTATAAGAAAACCAAAGCAATCTCGTCGAATCCCCTATAGGTGTTTCCAGGCACCTCCACATACCACTTCGCGGTTGCCCCCGTGAGTGTGCATTGAAATAGTCGTAAACGAATGGAATCATGATTCAAAGAGTTGGAGGAGCACCAAAGGTGAAACATCGTGACATGATCTCCCGGGTCCTCACCACCTTTCCCCTCAAACTTTGGAATGTTCGAAGGGAGCTTGGTAGGGACCGGGGGCCAAGTAGGGTCATGACACACTGGATCATTCATGAGCTTCGAAAGATCTGAGAGATTCAAGAGTGCAAGGAACGGAAGTTGTGGCTGGAAAGCTGGATTATAAGCTCCCATAAAAGGTTGGTTAAACAGAACTGTATTATAAGATGGACCAAAATCTTGACCATGAGGATTAGACTGTTGATAAGAAGGACTTGACGGACCATGAGCTTTCCCATGTCCATAATATTGATAACGTCCTCCTGCTTGACCCATTTGAGAGTAAGCAGGTATATGCATGTTTTGAGCACCATATTGGGGTGGTGGGTGATACTGGTGGCTAGCACCAACTGTGTTGTCGTAAGGGTTTCCACCATGAGTATGGGGAATGTATGTACTATTCATAGCAGGAACCGTGTTGTAATGACCGTAATGGTATGGTATGTTCCCACCCCCAGCATTAGGATTAGCTTGAGCAGTTGTGTGGTGACCAAAAGCATGAGAAGTATGCCCAACCCCAACATTAGTGTGATTAGTAGCAGGGTTGGTGGTGTGATGTCCATGTGGATAGGAAATATTCCCACACCCTACATTAGCATTACTAGCGGCGGCAGTGGACGCAAAAGTGTGTGGTATGTGTCCACCCCTATGTTTGGGAGCAATGGTATCATGTGCAAAAGTAGTCCTGGGTTGACGAGTAGTGGCACGTGTATTAGGTGGTGGATGGCGAGTCATATTCTGAATAGCATTCTGGTTAGGTTGGGTAGGAGGTGGTCGTGTTCCAACATTAGCATGGTTAGGAATCTGACCAGTCCCCATACTATGTGTGTGGGTGGACAACGTAGTGCCCCCAGCGAGGGTAGTGCCCCTAGTGGGTATAGTATGGCTAACACTTTGACTAGTGCCAGCATGAGTACCAACCATAGTGGAAGGTTCGATAGTACTATGACTAGGCATACCAAAAGAGAGTGCGGTGGGGTTGATCCTAGGGCCAGTGTCATCATGAGTCTCAGGTCTCTCGTATTTATAATCATGTGGAAACAAAGGAACAAAAGGCTCATCCTGTTCTTCCTCCTCGGGTAAGTCGGGCATCCTGTAAAGATCATTATCTAGATTCGAAGGATCAAATGGATCCCGGTCAAGTGGATTAGGCCAAATAGAACCAGGTTGAGTGTCAGGTGGATCACCTCCCCAACCCTCACGAGGAGTATGGGGATCAGAAGTATGTTCAACTCTACCCGAAGGAGTAGAAGGATTTTTCCCAATATCAGGATGTGCAACCATGTAGTCTTCAACGTAAGTCACGTAAGAATCTAAAGACTTAGAGGGAGCCCTCCGATGTCCTCTAGCAATACGGCGTGTAACTTTCAAGTGGCTTTAAACCATCCAAATGAGGGGACCGGTAGAGAGTAGGGCTCCACACCACGATATCTCCGGAGAGAGACACAACGTCCCCTAAAGGCCAACTATCGATCAAAAACAGTAAATCAAAAGCACACACCTAGAGAAACTACAACCAAGAGTAGACAAACAGAGAGGCTAAATGAGCTCCCAACACTAGAGCCAATATGTCTCGCCTAGGAGAGGCTTGAGACTCCCAAACTATAGCCAGAGGTAATAGAATTAGTTATAGAGACACCCAAGCTTCACTGTGTCGACAGGGTCAAGTCCACTACAGGAACACAACTGTGCTGTCCAATCCCTATCTGAATCAGGACACAAACAACATAACCACTGCAAGTACCCTGTGTGGTACCTAGGTAAGGAAACTATTTTCACCGCAATATAACCGATGCTCAGGGGGACAGTTGTAGGTAGGACCTGTCGTATGGGCAGGGTAGCTAAGCCCAAAGCACAAGAGGACAAACCTCCGGTACCCCCAGATATGAACAAATCCTGGATATATCTCCAACGTTCAGTCGGTATCAGAGGGATATCTCCTCAACCAACCTCCCATGACCTTGTGCTTAACTCTGGATTGAGTAGAGCTTCCTGAGAACACCGATCTATACCATGGATTCCTCCACTCCCTGGTCTAACACCTAATGTTTTGTCTAGTAGTCTTGGATTGTTAACTCACAATGATATATTCCAAGACTCTAAACCTATGGTAGTTGGTGTACCCTATAAATAAAATCAGTCTAATCAATTTTATGATTAAGCGTTAATTTTATTGGCTATGATTACTCAAGGGATATGATCGTGAAACTAGTGATGTGTAGACTCAATCGTATGCAACATCGTCCAATCCTAGACTCATCTATCCAATAAAACAATGTCACTAATATGCAAAATCAACCAATAATTCCGAAATAAAGATGTAATTGCTCAATGCAAGATGGAGTACATGAAAGTAAAATAAGGCAACAAGCACTCAAATGCAAGATGCAGTACATGAAAGTAAAATATTTTTGTATTTTCACTTATAAACAAGAAGGAAAATGCAAAAAACTAAATGTATATTTTTGTATTTTTTCAATATAAATGGAATGAAAAAATACAAGCAAAATCCTACTATTCAATCACTGAAGTGTCGAGAAGATCACTAAGACAACCCAACAGATCCTAAACAGCAAGACTCAGCCAAAGGAATGAGCTCATAAGGAAGAAACCAAGAGGCTAAAACCAAAGATTGGTAAAAAACCAAGAAGGCTCAACCAAGAGAAACAAAGAGATCTAGTCACAACAAGGCATGAAATAGTCAAGAAAGAGGCCAACAAAGACTCAGGAACCAACCAAAATCACCCAGCAACAACCAATAGCCATAAACCAACAAAAACTGGAGTTACATGCTACTATCGAAGGAATACCTGTAGGTACCCGCAAGCAGTAGAGTAAACAGAGGCGGGTAGACACGGGCAGAGCTAAGCTAGCCCGTGGGTGAGGAAAGGCAAATGGGAAAATAAAGAGTCCATAGGCTTAGAAAAAGCAAGTTTTCTACAGTGTATCTTAACGGCCAATGAGTGACACAGAGCTTCGATAAACAACAACTCTAATTATGGACTAATGCTCAAAAAATTTCCTAAACATGGATGTTTTCCCCAGCGGAGTTGCCATTTATGTATTGGAGAAAACTCACTATGGCTTGGGAATACCACAACAGACAGATGACTACCAGAAATCTACTCAATTCTCAAAGCAATGCTATTATAAACGACAATGTTAAGATAATGGAAAAATGTAACCAACCCCGATCCAACGTTTGATGTAGATCCCCATTGGAGCTTTCAACCCATGCACTTGTAATCTGCAAATTAGTCTTGACAGCCAATATCCAACAAGTACATATAATATATAGTTGACATTAACATTATCAATAACAATGGTCCATAATATCACGAGCAAATGTAACCCAATGTATAATAAATGACATTCACACCATGAATGGACGAGAATATGAGTATTTCTATTAATGAACAAGAAGAAGTACAAAGTGATACGACCTCTTGCCAGCAACCAATCTAAACCAAGATCTATATCAATCCACTTATGCCTCCACCACTTCAATCCTCCATGAATGGAAAACTCAAACTAGAAGGATTTTGGAAGGTGAACATAAGGGGTTCACAACTACAAGGATCAATGAGTGCAGACTCAAGATAGGGCAAAAATCCACTAGAGTTCTCTTAGGATTATCCTCTTCCTCCCGTCCATAAGCCATATGTGCTCAATATATAGTCCTCTCAAAGGTAGGTGAAAGGACTCATCGAGATGTTACTTGGGTAGATGGAGAGCCAAAGGTCACCCAATGACCACTTTTTGGGAGTAAAAAGTAATTAAAGGTGGTTTTTACCATTTTACATGCTACCCACGGGCTATAGGGATGCAACTCACAGGTACGCCTGCTATAAGGATGCAACAAGCTGGTAGGAATAAAAATAGGGAAAACTAGTATTACTGAAGCATAAAAATGGATCTGAGTCACTGAAATGGATCCTACAGGCCAAAGAATGCTGATGCTCACAGGGTGGAAGATTTCTGTGTAACATCCCTCGTCCCACCCCTATAATTAACCCCCCTCCTCTCTCTCTCTCTCTCTATATGGTACCTCACCGCCCAACCCTTAATAACCCCATCTCTCACTCTCTCTCACCATTGCTTGTCCACCTACCCCTAATTCCCACCCCTTTTTTATCCCAAAATAACTTTAAACCCACCCTCTCTCTGTCTACCCTAATCCCACCTTCTCCCACACATTCTCTCTCTCTCTCTATCTATCTTCCCCAATACTAAAACTAACCATCCCACCTCTCCCTCCATCCCACCCTCCCTCCCATGCTCTCTCTCTCTCTCTCTCTCTCTCTCTCTCTCCCCTACCCACCCACAACTACACTATACATCCCTTCTCTCTAACTAAACTACTCCACCCCAAACCATTTAATATCCTAATATCTAACTGTTTCTCTTCGCAACACCCCTCCTTCTATCCCTGATCACTAAAATCTCATCTCCCTCTCCCTCTCTCTCTCTCTAAACCCTCTACACCTCCACCTAACCATAACCCACAACCCTCTCTCTCTCCCCTACTCCCTAAATCCCCCCAATATATCTATATCAAACAAACTCACCCCACTACTCCCACCCCTACATCTTATATCCCTACTCCCTCTCCCACTGGCTCGCTATATCTCTCCCCTCTTTTCCCTAAATGTCTCTCTCTCTATCTCTCTCTCTCTCCCCCAACCACCCACTCCTACATTATACATCCCTTATCTCTAACTATCCTACTCCACCCCAAAACACTAAATCTCCTAATATCTATCTCTTTCTCTTCCCTGACACCCCTCCTTCTACCCATGATCACTAATATCTCATCTCTCTCTCTTTCTATCAACCCTCCACACCTCCACCTACCCATAACCCACAACCCCCTCTCTCTCCCCCTACTCCCTAAACCCCCCCAATATCTCTACCTTAAACAAACTCACCCCACCAATCCCACCCCTACATCTAATAGCCCTACTCCCTCTCCCACTCTCTCTATATCTCTCCCCTCCCTTTCCTAACACTTACTAAAACCTTCTATCATTCTCTTGCTTCCATACTCCTCTACCTACCCCTAACTCCCATCCCCCTCTCCGATTCCTCAAATATATCCTACTTCACTCTAACTACCCTAATCCTCCTCAAACACTCTAAACCTTTATCTTCTCTCCCCTAACCCCTTCCTCTTCCTACCGCTAATAACCCCTCCTCAACTCTCTCTCTCTCTCCCTATCTCTCTCCCCCCTTCAATTCCCTAATAATCCACGCATTTACCTCCCTACTCTAACCCCTATAAATTCCCCCCTCCTCAACCTCTCTCTCTATTCCACCTCCCCCCCCTAACCCTTATATCTCTACACATGATCCCTCTCTCTCTTCCCCTACACCCCCTACCACTAGCCCCCTCTCTCTCTCATTAAACCCATCACCCTACAACTTATTTCTTTCTCTCTCTCATAAACCTCCTCCCCCTACCACTAATCAACCCCTAGATCTCTCTCTCTCAACCTCCTAAAAATCCACCTCACTAGAAGAAACCCCCCCTCTCTCTCATGCCTATTCATCCCCTACCACTAGCCGCTCGATGTTTCTCTATCCCCTCCAACTAACCCTTCCTAAAACCATCTCGCATTCTCTTTGTCACCTACTCCTCCACCTACCCGTAACTGCCACAAGTATATGTCTTCTCCAACACCATAACACACCCACGCTCTCTCTCACCCACTTATCTCAAACTACCATTCTGCACCCAAACCCCCTAAGCCTCCTGATCTCTATATCTTTCTCTACACCAACCTTCGTCCTCCTACACCTAATCACCCTCCCAACTCTCTCTCTCTCTCACACACACACACGCAAACCCCTACTCCTCTACCTACCCATAACCCCCACCTCCTCTCTCTCTCCCTTATTGCACCTACCCCTAACCCCCACCTCTTTCTCTCTCTCTCTCTCTCTCTCTCTCTCTCTCTCTCTCTCTATCTCTCCCCCAACCCAACTCCCAACACACCTACTCCTCAACTATATCCCCTTCTCTCAAAATGCCCTGTTGTACCCAAACCCATAAACTCATTATCTTTACCTCTTTTTCTCCCCCGATGTACCTCCTACCACTATCCCTAATAATCCCCCAAATCTCTCTCCCTAACACTAATATCTCTCTCCACCCATAACCTCTATAGCTCTCTCTAATCATAACCCCCCCTCTCTCTCTCTCCCTAACTCTCTCCCACTCCCCCTTCCCCTAACCCCTCTCCTCTCTCTCTCTCCTAACACCCTCCACCCTACCACTTATCAATATCTCTCTCTATCTCTTTCCCATTATCTCTCTCTCACTGAATTTCTCTATCAACCTCTCTTTCTCAACTCCAAACCCCCCCTCCCCAACTACATCCCCTTCGCTCAAACTACACTACCCATCCTCAAACTTCCAAACACTTGATCTCTACCAGTTTCCCTCCCCCAACCTTCCTCCTTCTCCATACTCCCAATCATCCCCTAACTCTCTACCTCTCTCTTAGCGTCTACTCTCACCCCTACAAATAACAACCCTCCTCTCTCTCTCTCTCTCCCCTCATCCTAACCCTTGATAACACCATTTCTAATTCTATCTTAACCTTACTACTCAACATACCCCCAATCCCCACCACTTTCTCTCAACATAAACCCCTAATACCCACTTTCTCTCTATCTATCACTCTCTATGTACCCCTAACCCACATCTCTCTCCCTATCCCTCTTCTCCCTCTCCTACTCCTACCACTAATGAACCACACCTTCTCTCTCTCTCTCTCTCTCTCTCTCTCTGTATTCATGTGCCCACCCTCTCCGTCTCTCCCCTACTCTGAACATTAACAATACCACCTCTCTCTCTCTCTCCCTCTCCCTCTCTGCACCCTCATTTCTCTATGTGCATGGGTCTCTCTCTCTACCCCAAATCCACACCCACTACTCCTGAACAATGCCCCCCTTATAGCTTATTACCCTAATACTACCCCTTCAACTAACTACCCCTCCATCTCTCCCTCTTCCTCTCCCTCTCCCTCCCTCTAACCTCTCTCTCTCTCTCTCTCTCTCTCTCTCTCTCTCCTCCTCCCCCTAACCATTACTAATATCCTCTCTTATAGCCTCTCTACCCTACTCCTCAAAATACTCCTCAACCTACACCTAACACCCACTTCTTTCTCTCTCCACAAATCCTCGAACACCCACCCTCTCTCTCGCTAACCTCTCCTATATCTATCTCCTACTCCCACCATAAACCAACCCCCCCTCTCTCTCTCTTTCTCTACACCAGACCCTCTCTCTGTCTCTCCCAACTCCATGCCCCAAACTCCTCCACTATACACCCCTTCTCTCTAAATACCCTACTCCTCCCCAACACCCTAGCCCTTGTGATCTCCATCTCTTTCTCTCCCCCAACCACTAATCACTCAACTTATCTCTCAACCCCTACTAATCCACCTATCCCTAACCCCTACCCCTTTCTCTCACCCCCTACTCCCTAACACCCCCATGCTCTCTCTCACTAACACACACACACACACATACTCACCCCCTACTCTCACCCTTACAAATACCCCCCTCATCCCTCCCTCTCTCCCCTAATCCTCCACCTAACAATTACTAACCCCTTATACCTCTCTTTCATTCTCTTTGTCCTCCCCTAACCTTTATTATGCCCCCCCTCTCTCTTTATCCCCTACAACCACTAACCAATACTCCCTCTATGTCTCTTTATATCTCTCCCCCCTTATGCATAATCAACACCTCTCTCTATGTTTCTCCTTATCTCCCCAAACCTCTCTTAACCCCTACACCTAATATCACCCCCTTAGCTCTCTCTCTCTCTCTCTCTCTCTCTCTTTCTCTCTCTCTCTCTTCTTCATCTCTCTCTCTCTTTCTCTCTCCTACTAATCCACCTACCCCTACCGACCAACCCTCTACCTCTACCCCTACTTCCTAACACCCCCCTTATCTCTTCATCTCTAACACACACACACACAACCCCCTTTTTCCATCCATACAACTAACCCCACTCCTCCCTCTCACTCTCTCCCCCTATTTCTCATAACCATTACTAAGCCCCTCTCTACTTTCCTTCCCCTTTTCTCTCTCTTTCTCTCCTAGCACTAAACACCCCTCTCCTCTCTCTCCATAATCCCCCTCTAATTGTATTTCACCTAATAAACCTACCCCCTACAACTAACAAACCCCCCACTATCTCTCTCCCTATCTACCTTGAGGTCCCTACCCACATCTTTCTCTCTCTCCCTATATACTCCCCCTTCTCTCTAATTGCTCTCATCCTCCCCAAACCCATAACACCACATCTATTTCTCTCTCTCTCTCTATCTCTCTACAATCCACCCATTACTGATCCCATTATCCCTATCCCCAACTCCCTAGTCCTCACATCCTATCCCTACCCCCAATTTCTCTCTCTCTCTCTCTCTCTCTCTCTCTCTCTCTTTACCCCTAATATCACTCTCTCTATAACCCTAACATCTCTAACTCTCTCTTCCAAAAGAATCTCTTTCTCTCTCTACTCATAATCCCCTCTTTATTTCCCTACCTTTAACCTCTCTATCTCTCTCTACCTCTAACATTTCTCTCTCTCTCGCCCTTACTAATATCCTCTCTCATTCCCTCTCTCCCCTATTCATCAACTTACCCTAGAACACCCACCTTATCTCTCTCTAATAATAACCCCTATATATCTCCCTAACCCCCTCTTTCTTTGTCTCCTACTCCCACCAAAAACCAACAACCCCCTCTCCCTATCTCATGCTCTCTCTCTCTCTCTCTCTGCACTCCACCCTCTCTCTCTCTATCCAACTCTACACTCCTGACTCCTCCAATATACCCCCATTCTCTCTAACTAACCTACTCCTTACCAAAACCAAAACCTTTGTTATCTCTATCTCTTTCTCTCCCCCAAATACACTCCCCCCTACCCCTAACCACCCCCTTCTCTCTCTCTCTGTGTATCATTCCCCTACTAATACACATATCCATAACCCCTACCCCTCTATCTCTTGACCTACTCCATAGAAACCCCATGCTCTCTCTCTGTCTCTAACACACACACACAAAGAGTATAAATACCCACCTCCTCCCTCCCTCTCTCCCCTCCTCCTCCACCTATCCATTACTACCGCACACTTTCTCTCTTCCACTCTCTTTGTCCTCCCCTAGCCCTTATTATGCTCGCCCCCTCTCTCTCTCCTATTACAACTAACCAAACCCGCCTCTATTTCTCTCTATATCTCTCCCCCCTTATGCATAATCCAAACCTCGCCCTATGTTTCTCCTTATCTCCCCAACCCCCATCCTAACCCCTACACCTAATATCACCCACTTGGATCTCTCTCTCTCTCTCTCTCTCTCTCTCTCTCTCTCTCTCTCTCTCTCTTTGTATCTATCTCCCTTCATTTCTTGTACTAATCCGCCTACCCCTGACACCTAGCCCTCTCTCCACCTACTCCTACTAATGCACCTACACACACAAACTCATCCCCCTACTCCCACACATACAACTAACCTCATTCCTCCCTCTAACTCTCCCTTCCTCTCCTTCTTGTAACCATTACTAACCCCCTCTCTCACTCCCCCCCTACCCCCCCCTCTATTTTTCTCCTACCACTAAACACCCCCCCCCTCTCTCTCCATAATCCCCCCCTCTATTTATGTTTCACCTAATCTCCATACTCCCTACAACTAACAACCCTGTGACTATCTCTATCCCTATCTACCCCCACCTCCCTACCCACATATCTCTCTCTCTCTCCCTATATACTCCCCCTTCTCTTTAATTGCTCTCATCCTCCCCAAACCCATAACCTACCTTCTATCTCTCTCTCCCTACAATCCACCCAATCCTCAACCCACTATCCCTACCCCCAACCCCGTAGTCCTCACATGCTATCGCTACCCCCAATTTCTCTCTCTATATATTTAATATCACTATTTCTCTACCCCTAAACTCTATTTATCTCTCTACCTCTAACTTCTCTTTCTCTCTCTACTCATAACCCCCCTCACTCTTTCTCTAACCCCCCTCCTACACCCCCTATAACTAACCCCCCCCTCTCTTGTAAACACTTTTCCTTCCCCCCCCTCTCTCTAAACCCCCGAAATCCTCAACTATACCCACTTCTAACAACCTTCCATGCTATTCACCAAACCCCTAAACTCTTGATACCTACCTCTTTCTCTCCCCCAATTTCCATCATCCCACTACCGCTAATCACCTCTTAATGTCCCTTCTCCTACTTCCCCTAACCCCCCTCTCTATCTCTCCAAATCCCCCTACCCCCTATAAATTCTCTCTCTCTCTCTCTCACACACACACACTCTATTCCCAAATTCCCCATTCCTCAACTATACCCCATTCTCCCAAACTTCCATTCTCCTCCCAAACATGCTAACCCTCATGAGCTTGATTTCTTTCTCTCCCCCAACCTCCCTCCTCCCCCTTACCACTAATTAATCCACAGAAATCTCTCTCTCTCTCTCTCTCAACCCCCTAAGTATCCACCTGCCCATAATCCTCACCCACCCTACTCCATAATACAACCCCCCATTCTCTCTCTCTCCCCCCTCCTCCCCCTAATCCTTACTAAATCCCTCTCTCATTCTCTATCTCTCCTACTCCTCCATGTACACTTAACCCCCAATTTTTTCTCTATGCTCCAACCACCTAACACCAACCCCCCTCTCCCTCTCTAGCTCTCTGTATCTAACACCCCTTCTCTCAAATGGCCATGTATCTCCAAAAACCACTAACCCTCTTGATATCTATATCTTTCTTTTCCCAAAACTCACCCCCCTACACCTAATCACCCCCCATCTCTCTCACTCTCTCTCTCACAAACCCCTATTCATCCACTTACCGATAATCCCCATGCTTCTTCGTCTCCCCTTAATCCCTAATAGCCCCCCACATACTCTCTTTCTCACTCCCCTACTATGACCCCTATGACTAACCCCCCTCTCTCTCTCTATCTATCTCCCCTTCTAGTCCTAACCCTTAATAAGACCCTCTCTCATTCTCCCTCCCCCCTAATCCTCCACCTATGCCTGACCCACACTACTATTTTTCTCCCCCAACACCCAAACACACACCCCCTCTCTTTATGTCTCTATCACACTCATTCCCCTACTCCTACCCATACCAATCACCCCCCCTCTCTCTCCCCTCCTCCCCTTAATCCTTACTAACACCCTCTCTCATTCTATCTCTCCCCTACTCATCCACCTATTCTTAACCACCACTACTTTCTCCCTCTGTCAAACCCTTAATGCCCACCCCTTCTCTATAAATTTCTTACTCCCTCTACAACTAGCCCCCCCTTATGTATAAATTCCTTACTCCTCCCGAAACCCCTAACCCTCTTGATATCTATCAATTTATATCCCCCAAATCAACTCTCCCTACCCCTAATCACCCCTCACCATGGCTATCTCTCTCTCTCTGAAACCCCTACTAACAACCCTATCACTAACCCCACCATTTTCTATCTTTTCTTACTTCCTAACACCCTCCCTTTCTCTCTAACACACACACACACACTCACCCCCTACTCCTACCCCAACAACTACTCCACTCCTACCTCTCTCTCTCACCCTCCTCCTCCCCTTAACCCTTAATACCCCCCCTCTATATTTATCTCTCTCTCTCTCTGTCCTCAACTAACCTTTACTACTCCCACTCTCTCTCCCCTACTCCCCCTAAGCCTTTCCAAAACCCTCTCTCATTCTCTCTTTCCCCTACTCCTCCACCTGCTCCTAAAACCCACTTCTTTCTCTCTCCTCCAGCCCTCTAACACCTACATCTCTCTCTCTCTCCCTCTCTCTCTCCCCCTTATCTCAAACTGTCATGCTCTTCCGAAAACCCCTAACCCTCATGATCTATATTGTTAATGTATTTGTAACTTCGGAAGATATTCACTTGTATATTATATGTATTACATTTGTACTTTATTGTATCCCCAACAAAGATGTATTATTCCTCTGGTTGGAAGTATCATCATTTGTATTTGCAAGTCTCGCAAGTATTATTGTAAGTGTCACAACTTATATATGATGGGTTATTAGACCACCTTAGAGGGGTCGGCCCAGTGTGGGTTAAAGGGTTATTAGACCAACCTAGTGGGGTTGGCCCAGTGACAAGTGGTAATGGGTTATTAGAATCTCCTAAAGGAGGTCGACCCAGTTAGAGTAAAAGGCAACTCAAGTCATTGTATAAATAGAGAGTGCGACTCTCTCATTTATTCATTCACTCACTCACTCACTTTGCATTAGTGAGAGAGAGGAGGAGTGCACACAAGTGGAGGAGGAGTAGCTGTTGCATATATTTATCTCTTGGGGATTCATCTTGGTGATCTTTGTATTGGTGCTTATTCTATCTCTAAGGAAGTTGAGGGGTTTTTCACCTTGTTGGTTTTCCCAAGTGAAATGCTTTGTGTCTCTTGTCTCTTGTCTCTTATGCTTGATATGCTGTACATGTTGTTCTTTCAGTTAAAGATCCTAGATCATATTGAATTAAATGATGAAAAACTAACATATATATCTTCCTCTACCCCACCCTACCTACTCCCCTTACACCTAATCACCCCCTCATCTCTCTCTCTCTCTCTCTCTCTAAAACCCCTACTCGTCCACTTACCCATAACCCCCACCCACCTCTCCCCCTAATCCATAAAATCTCCCACTCTCTCTCAAACCCTACAAATAACCCCTCTCCCCCTAGCCATTACTAATACCCTATATCATTCAATCTCTCCCCTACTCCTCCAACTATGTGTAACCCCCACTGGTTTCTCTCTCCCGTAACTCCCTAACACCCAACCCTCCTCTCTTTATCTCTCTTACACACTCACTCCCCTACTCCTACCCCTACCCCCCCCCTCTCTCTCTCTCTCTCTCTCCCTAAACCAACTCCCTCCACATCTCTACCCATAATCATCATCCCCTCATCACTCTCTCTCTCCCTCTCTCTCTTTCTGTCAGCCCCCTACTCCACCTACCAATGACCCCCACCCTCTCTCTCTAGCCCTACATTAGAAGATCCTCCCACTCTCTCCCTCTATTTCTCTCTCTCTCTACCTACTTCACATCCCCCATTCCTTAACTATTCCCCACTTCTCACTAACCCTCTTGATATCTATCTCTTTCTCTCACCCAAACCCCCTCCTCCCTCTACCCCTAATAACCCACCCACACTCTCACACACTCTCTCTATTCCACTCACTCCTTAAACCCTCTACTAATAAACCTACCCTTAACCCCCACCCCCCTCTCTCTCTCTCCCTACTCCCTAACACCCTCTCGTTATCTCTTTCTCTACACACATAAACTCACCTCCGTACTTACACCTCTATAACTAACTCCCCTCGTCCCTCCCTCTCTCTCTCCCATGTCCACCATCTAACCCTTACTAACCCCCTCTCTCACTCTTTCTCTCCCCTGCTATAACACCTACCCCTATCCCCTACCTCTTTCTCTCTCCCACAACACCTTAATGACCATCATCTCTCTCTCTCTCTCTCTCTCTCCTTATCTCCCTCCCTTCCCCTCTCATGCTACTCTCAACCACCAACTCCTACACTATATATATATTCTCTCTAACTACCCTAATCAAACCCAAATACCTAACTCTCCTGATCTATACATCTTTATCTCCCCCAAACATTGTCCTCCCCCTACCCATGATCACTTCCCCCAAATATCTCTCTCTCTCCTCCCCCCTGTTGGCACAATATTTTTCAAGTTGATTGGGAGATAGCATATCTCCCAATTTGGTTTTCAATATCACCTAAGGTTGGCAAGTAAAGCACTAGAAAGAGGGCTGAAATATTTCCTGAGCATAACATTCCATATGATTGTTGGAGATGTTAAAGTGGAGCTAAAATGGTTAATGAAACAACTTGGCAACATTGTATGAAGAAATCAACGGTCCAGCTTGAAACAAAGAATAAAATCAATGGCAGAGGTAGGTTTTTCGCCAGATAAAAAGCGAGGTATATAATGCAAGTAAAGGTGTCCGACGTGATCGTTGGAGCAATGTTAAAAAAAGAATAAGATAAATGACCAACTAATTGGGTGATGGGTAGATCAATGGCTCACATCCATTCCACGCTGCCAAAATGCGCGAAGGAGTGAGGCCCTTGGCAGATGCGAAATACCATACTGCCCTCCATGCATCAACACCATATCATTTCACAAACCGAAAGGGTGGTAAGGGAAACCACCTCCCAACATTGCGAAACCACTTATAGGGGCTAAAATCAAGGGTCAAAGTTAATAACAAGACCAAAGGCTGTGACCAAGGGCTAGTGGATAAAATTTCTATATTTCGCTGAACATATAAGTGAATTGATAGAGCTTCTAAATTTGGCCAAAGGAACAAAATAAAGGCGGAAGCTCTAAAATTGTCCAAGACTCTTTTAAATTTTAAGGGGCTTCTATATCATCCACAATGTCATATTATAAACCTCATATGCCCAAGTACTTATCAATAATGAAAATGGTTATTTTTAATATAAATATTTTAATATAAAATATTTATATTAATTTTAAAAATCCAAAATCCAAAAATGAGTCATGTCATATTATGACCTTGGCACAAATCTTGAAAAGTTTTGGAAAAGTCAAAGGTTTGGAATCAAAGGTGGCCATTTATTCCACTTAAGAAATGGTTCGATGATTAATGGGTTATGGATGGTGCTGAATTTTTACCACGGTTTTGGGTTTTACAACGTGTCAATATTACATCATTTCACTAATTGGAGAGGTGGTAAGGTAAACCACTCCCTTCAAGTTGTGAAATCGCTCTCCGCAACATAAAAAAATATTATTTCCCAATATTTGACCTTATATTATAATGTTGGATGCTCCATAATTTTTTTGTAGAGATCTCCTAAATATGGAATACTAAATATTGGAAAATATTTAAAATGAAAGTATTTTCCAAGCTTTGAAAATCCAAAACCACGGGAAGCACCAATAGATGGTTTTTACAGAATTGGTTCTTGGATTTGGGAAAAACGAAACATCTTTTTAGAAACAGTGAATGGTTTTTGAATTCCATTTATGAAATTCATAAACAATTTAAAAATAAATGGAGAGGTGTTGTGGGATATGGTTTTATGGATGGAAAATCAAGACATGGTTTTAAAAACCATGGGCATTTCCTATTTCAAAGGAAGTGTAGAAATATGACGATTTAGAGGTTGAGATAAATATTTGGGAAATATTTTTTATCAAAATATATTTATTCCCAAATGTTTGAAATTGTTATTTCTGAAAATTAATAAATGGAAAGAAATAAATGATTTCAAAATCATTTACAAAGTTCACCAGGGAGGAGATTATTTTAGAATTTAAGGTGAACACTTGAAGATTAAAATTCACACATTGCGGGCAAAAAATTGTTTCCATATTTGAAGGAAAAAAATCAAGAGGTAGCAAAGATTAGTCATCAACAAACTCCAACAACTCTCAACATTTGTGACACATTGCAACATGTTCCAGCGTTTTTGAAATATTATGAAGATTTAATTTTTGATAATATAATCTAAAGATGTAATAAGTAGTTATAGATTTCTATTTTTAGAAAGAAAGAAGTTTGGTTTAGCTCAATGAGTTTTTGATGTATAAATGCATGCTTTACAATGTAATCAAGGTTGGAACCCATAAAAGATATACACATTTTGTATCGAGCTTACTCCAGTTTTAATAAAGATAGACATGAAAAGTTGAGCAAATTTTGAAGAGCAAAGATTCATGTGTTGTTGATTTACAGTCTGTAATTTTCCTTCTCTTATGTTATTTGTTATTCCATACATTTTATTTCCATTATGTTTTCTTTCATGCTTTGATGAGAGTTTACTTAAATCAGAATTCATGTAACTCTGCTCTGATTTAATTGGATCAAAGTATTCACAAATGTTTCTCTAAAGTCAATGTTGGATTCATCTATAATCGGTTCCTAATATTGATGGATTGTCTCTCTTTCTTCAATTACTGCCTACCAAACAAGAACTTGACTGTGAAAATATAACTACCTTGCCTTCACAAAAAACCTCACCGTTAAAACTCTGTTGATTCTTAAATATTTTTATTTTGACTCCATGCCCAATGGTATCTATGTGTTTCATCCTCTTACAATTTTAAAATATAATCATTCCGAGATATCTCTAGCCATCATATTCGTTTGTTGAGAGAGCCCTCTCTGGTAGGAAAAAATCTAGGTTTCCTCCTAAATATTGGTTTGAAATAGTTACCTTAGAACTATCCTTTCATAACCAAGGGATAAATTATGAGTGCTAACCTTTTGGTGCCATTTCTGGGGAACGAAAGTTGAATCTTACCTGGGAAGAATGACAAAGACTAGATATGATTTCGGAAGGTGAACATAGGTTAGGCACAAGAAGTTTGTACATTATTCACCTCGGCGACTCCGCTATCAGTAGGATCCATAAATCAAAGCTTCACCAGCGACTCCAATATCTCAATATGAGGTCTATATATGTAAGGTATGCTCCTATGCATCGCTCACATATCCCAGGTTTTCCAAATCGAATACCTAATGTAGATTGGCAAACCTACCTTCCAAAATTCAAAGATCAAAAGGGTGATGATGCTGTTGTTCATTTGGTTAGATTTCACATGCATATACGTAGGATCGAGTTTCAATTACATGAGGATTCTTTGATGAAAGTTTTCATGGTCTCTTTAGATGGAAATGAAAATTATTGGTATGAGAAGTTTCCATCCGATAGCTTATATTATTTTAAATATTTTCACACAGTGTATTACGAACATTTCAAAGAATACTACCCATCCTTAATGCTGGTAAAAAACTATTGTGAGCACTTTGAGAACTTCATTAAAAATTTGGAAGACATGTATGGTGATGATGAGTTTATGAATGAAGAAATTTTAGAAGCCTTACATGAGAGACCTTTCTATCATCAAGAAGAAAAAGAAGAGGCTACTTGTCAAGATATTCATGAAAATTTCCATCAGATAGAGGTTTTTCCCTTGGATGAAAATGACGTAGATTGTGGTTTTGATGACAAATTTCTTGTTGTTTCTGTTGAGTTTGATGAATACAATTAGCAATATGGTCAGATGATAATTAATCAAGAGAAGAATGTGGATATTCAATCAGTGTTTTATGTAGTTCATTTACCTTTTGATGAAGTCATTGAAGAAGAACTTTATCTTTTAGATCATTTTGAAAATGAAGATGCTATTCATAATTTTGAAATGAAAGATTCATAAATTATGAGAAACCAAAATGATATTCCTCTTGAACTACATGAAGGGTCACTTTTTGATATACCTGTTAAGCTACATGAAGAACCAAACATAAAGTTTTTGCATGATAAGGAAGATAAACAAATGACTACTTTTTACTTGAAAAGTGATGAAATGGAACAACAACCAGCAATTAGGAATGAAATCAGCCTAATTATTTGTTATGATAATCAACAAGAGGTAATAGTTCATTGTCTTGAATATCCTTTTGCAAGTATGCTACAATCATCAGGGAAGCAAAGTCTTACAAAATTTATGGATTATGGGTACAAATTTCAGCTATGTGTAAAGTTTCCATCTTTCAATTTTATATTTATGTTAGGAGAAGTTGAATATGAACATAAATGAAGTAGCCATTTTCTTGATTGGATGCATTGGATCCTTCATATCACTTGGTCCAGCAAGTGTTTTTAGCATGTTAGAGTAGGAACATGTGCAATAAGATTGAATATCAAGCATCTTTTTCAGTTTGACTTCAGTAGTGAGCAGTTTGGTTTTATTATTGAATTTCCAGCTTGTATAAAAGATGAAGTAGTTTCAGTTTGGTTTTCAGCAGTTGATTTTTAGTACAAATTTCAATTTGCAGTTTGGTTTTCAGTAAGTTTGCAAAGTTTTTGTAGTTTCGAACAAGTTGCAGAAGAAATTTTTGGAACAATACAATGTATCATGAACCTGGTCTACAGGTTCTTTGCTACCTCACTGGGAGGATAGGATCCCCAGTTGGAGCCAGTTGTTGGAACAGTATTTTTCTATTTGATTGGGAGATAAAATATCTCCCAATTTGGTTTTCAATATCACCTAAGGTTGGCAAGTAAAGAGATAGAAAGAGGGATGAAATATTTCCTGAGCATAACATTGCATATGAACGTCAGAGATGTTAAAGTGGAGATAATATGGTTAATGAAACAACTTGGAAACATTGTATGAATAAATCAATGGTCCAGCTTGAAGCAGAGAATAATATCAATGGGGGAGGTAGGTTTTCACCGAATAAAAAGCGAGGTATATCATGTAAGGAAAGGTTTCTGAAGTGACCATTGGAGCGCTATTAAAAAGTGAATCATATCAATAGCCAACTGATTGGGAGATGGGTAGATCAACGACTCACATCCATTCCACGCTGCCAACATGCGCGAAGAAGTGAGGCCCTTGGCGGATGCGAAATAACATACCTCCCTCCACGCGTCAACAGCATATAATTTCAAAAACTAGAAGTGTGGTAGGGAAACCACCTCCCAATTTTGCGAAACCACTTATAGGTGCTAAAATCGAGGGTCAAAGTTAATTACAAGACCAAAGTATGTGACCAAGAGCTAGTGGAGAAAATTTCTATATTTAGTTGAACAAATAAGTGAATTGGCAGAGCTTCTAAACTTGTCCAAAGGAACAAAATAATGGCGGAACCTATAAAATCATGCAAGACTCTTTTAAAATTTAAGGGGCTTTGTAATGTCCCTTTTTAATTTTTTTATTAAAATGCCCAATTTTTCACTTTTTCCCCAATTTCGACCTTTGACTAGTTTTAATGCCTAGGTCCCAAATTTTCCCCAAATGATCCCAACAATTTTCAGAAGGTATGTGACTGATATTAGGAATTGAATATGATGTTCAGGGATGATATATTTCCACCAAAATACTTATGCAAACTCTCTTAAGATTCTGGACCAAGTATGTAATTTTACTAGCAATTTGGGGTTCAAATCCCCCCGGGGTAAGTACTGAAAATGGCTTCCCAAATACCTCCAAACCCACTCAAATTTATGAAAATAGGTAGGGGATGTATCAAGTATTTTATTAAGGTCCCAAATGCACCATTCATTAGTTATTAAGTCTGTTCCAACCCTCTCCCAAACAATAGCAAAAACCACTAATTCGACCCTTGGGGAAATGGCACCAAATCTTCTCCAAATGCAAATAAACTGAGTATAATGACTTCAAATTCTCAAGTTCTGAATATGAAACTTGTAATACACATCGGCATTCCATTCATCACAAATTTAGCAGATAATCATTCTTTTATTAGAAATCGTCAGCATTATAATGGCATACATCAATGTAGTGGGGAAATGGTCATTGTTTGCTCATTAATCATCATTTTTACATACAAAAACTTGGTATTTCGACTTGAGACTTTATGAAGATGAATAAAATAGTATATAAATCTTATTACAATCATTAATACATAATGAGAAGCTCACCCAAAGCGCAATCCCTCAAGGAGCATGAATATGCCTTCAAAACTGGAAATGGTTGAGAGATGGTGTTGCACTAAAAAAACCACGAGCCTCCCTGTAGCTGATACCTGCAAATAAAAACTCCATTAAATATCCATGAAATAATTTAGTGGCCTCTCCAAACACCAACTTGGATGGGAATCTTTCACCCTCGAAATTGGCTAAGGCAAGAAACTAGTCATCCACTAGCTCTCTATTCACAAATCCAATTTTTCTCAAATGATCAAAAGCTCTTCTCTTGGTTTGTCCCTATATTTTATAAAAATCCTTAGCCTTCTAAGGTTCCAAAACCATCTATAGACTCAATCAAATTTGAATTAGGGTAAGGGATCAATATTTGCCATGTGTCTCACCTTTCCTAGCCTTCCACCTCCACCAATTCGAGTGGGGGTATCTTTGGCTTCTCCAACTCCCATGAGCGCTCTCTTGAAGCCTATTTTTGGGGATGACATGTCATAATGGTAAGAGGTCAGAGGTCAGATCTGAAATTTTTGATAGATGTCATAGATGCTCCATCATTGTTGTCATCGGGGCTAGGGAATCCAGCCCAAGTGTCCAAAAGCTTCCAATTTGACTCTTCCTCTTCCATGGAGGTTACCAATCCATCCCAATTCGACCTAATATGCTCAATTCCATGTGTATGACTTACCAAATCACCCAAGAATTTTCACCTTCTCATCGATTCGAATTGGAAAGAGAGAGATGCCATGTGTCCTTGAAAAATCAAGCTAGTGTGGCTTCCACATCCTCCATATGTCTTCAAAACAACTTAACACCTAGAATTTCTCTTGAATTTCTGTATTCAACCTATTTATTAAATAATTGAACTGTTATAATGTATAAACATCATTTATTAGCTTCCTTATTGCAATTCCACATGTGCCCATCCAACCTAGGAAACTAGTAAGATTGATGGGATTTTCTTACTATGCAATTATTTGAATGGAGACATTACAGTCCTCCCCACCAAATATTTCTTGTACTCAAGCAATTTCAGATATGGATGCTGCAAAATATTCCCCTCTTCCCATGTGGAATCTTCATTTGGTAAGTCCTTCCATTATACTAAATATTCTTTGATAATTCTACTCCTCAACCTCCTTTCCCGTGTCTTCAAGATCTTTTCCGGAACAAGTGTGAGCTTCCCTTCATCATCCAAAGGAGGAAGTATTTCTGAAGTGATAATTTGTTGACCAAGAGCCTTATTAAGACAAGAAACATGAAATAAATTATGGATTTTACTCCCTTCCAGAAGTTCTAATTCATACGCTACTTCCCCAACCTTCCGCACTACCTTGTATGGCCCATAGTACCTTGGTGTTAGATTTTCTTCTCCATTTTTTTTAGAGATGTTTGTTTATATGGATGCAACCTTAAATATACTAAATCATCAATCTGAAAGGTCCTTTCTTCTCTATGTTTATCAACATATTTTTTTGTTGATTTTGAGCAACCTACAAATTGTCTTTCAAAAGCTTTAAAATTTCTTGGCTCTCTTCCACCCAATCTTTAGCCTTTGGGGCTCTACTATCACCAAATATGATTTCAGCAAATGTAAGTTCGTCATAACCATATAATTCTTTGAAAGGAGACATTCCTATTAACATATGATAAGTGGTGTTGTAGCAAAACTCACCCAAGTGTAGCTATTCTTTCCATTCTTTTTGCTACGCTCCCACATAGTTTCTTAGGTAACCTTCCAACCATTGATTCACCCTCTCTATTTGTCCATCCGTTTGTGTATGATATCTTGTACTTGGGGTCAAATGAGTGCCCACCAATCTAAAATTTTCTTGCCAAATGAGTGCCCACCAATCTAAAATTTTCTTGGGGAGCCCATGCAATCTGAAGATTTCTTTGAAAAAAATACTAGCCACTTGTGCAGCACTAAAAGATGATGTAACAGGAAAGAAATGAGCAAATTTTTTCAACCTATCCACTACCACATATATGCAATCCTTACCCAAAGATTTGGGCAAACCGATGATGAAATCCATTGAGATACTGTCCCATTTTTGCTCTATAATAGGCAATGGTTGCAATAGGCTAGTTGGGCATGTGAGTTCTGATTTGTTTTGCTGACATACTTTACATTAATTCACATATTTTTGAACATCTTCCTTCATCCCTTTCCAAAAAAATCTCTGTCTCAATTTCCTATAAGTTTTGAAGATACCCGGATTGCCAGCTAGTGGGGAATCATGTGCTTCTTGCAAAATTTTGTACTTGAGTTTTGAATCTTCGACCAAATAAATTCCACCCTTATAATATATCATCCCATTCAAAATCCTATAGTTATCATCCCCTTTGATTCCATCCAACACATCATAAGAAAAATTGTCTTTGGCATATTCAACTGGTAACGCCCCATATTTTGACTAGGCATGTTTACGAGTTAGACACCTTTCACTTTATTTGCTTATTATCTGATGGGACTCAACTAGACAGAGTGAACTATGTTTTCGGCATAATAGACATGATGATATGTTGCTACTATGTTTATGATGTCACTATATGCATGCAGTTATTAAGTTATGATTATCATGAGATTCATTGCTTTTATGATGAAAATATATGTTTTAGCGTTTTCATTGATGAAATGTGAAATATATGGTGTTGTACGTGGGTGCCATCCTATGATGAATTTGATAGAACTGTTATATTCCATACATACCTGTGATGCGATAAAATTGTGATGTGAAATAAAATGATGTTGATGATATGAATCAATGGGTGCTCGAATGGAAATACTTGTTATAAAAATGTGTATTTGCGGAATACTAACCTACAGGACAGAAGGGCTATGGGATAGCCGGATACTTGATCTGATATACGGAGAAGAACCTATCCATGCAGTAAACCTTAGCAACCAAAATCGATGATACGATGACATGGACCGATAATCTCGATAGCAGCAGAGTATGATTTGATAAGGGTGTAGACCTGGTATGTTGAGAGGGATGGATGTGTTTCCCACCCTATGTTCCTATGATACCCGAGGTCGTGGGAGGGCCATGCTGAGACACGCTCCCCATGTATGTTGTGATGACGATGGTCGGATGCCTGCTAGGGGAGGATAGGTCCACTGTTCAGCCGACGCTATCGCTCTCAAGTTCTATGTGGTCAGGTCGTTGAGTCCGACATGCACTTTTATACTAGCAGAGGAAGGATAGGGAGGATGTGGACGTAGGTTAGGATGGGAGGATATGATAGTGGCACTGTTGAGGGTTGGGTATCCGTTGATCTTGAGTTAGTGGTAGTAGGTAGCTTTCCTTGTACCTGATTGATTGAACAAATGTAATCATAAAAATAATGAAATGAAATCTTAAAGGTTAACTGGTAAAGTAACCGATGATGTTTTAGTAATATTATGATGAATGTATACCTGTTCAGTTTGCATAAAGTATTATTGGTATTAGTTAGCTGTTATGCATAAGAATATGACGTATGTTTATAGTACATGTCCGTCTTGTGCATACGCTGGCCACGCATGCACATTATGCCCATGCACGATAATATTGGTTTACAAGATACTTATTAAGATTTAACCATGTTATAAGTTATCATAGATAAGTCAATTAAGTATTTAGGGGATGACTTAATTAGTAAAAGATTATCAAGTTCTAATGTGTAAAATAAGTTAATTAGTCCTTGTATGTAAACATTGTAATGAACAAATAAAATAAATGTCATTAATTGCAAGTATCCTCAAGTGAATGTGTCTTCAACATGAAGTATAATAGTTAAATGTCAATACTAGACGAGTGTTCTATATAATTGTTGATCATGATTAATTAAGCCATTAATTATATTTCATTAATTATACTGAGAAGTACTATGTTGACACTTATCGAATAAACAAATAAATACTTTAAGTACTATTCACAATTAATTTAGTTACTATTATTATTAATTATTATTGTTATTAAGTTTATTATTTAATTAATAATAACAATGATAATAATCATTTTATTTTTATAAAGCATAGTGGATGGAATAATTTGTCAAATAGATAATTCATTTAATTAATTTACAGAATCATTCCAAGTAAATTAAAAGGTTTGTTTAAATAAATTATTGAATAAACCCACGGCTCGAGAGAAACTTGGATAATTTAAAATAATATATAATCCTCACTTTACCTTGAAAAGGGGTTGCATTAATGATTTGTACTTCCCAATGATGACAGCTAGGGTGGTGGAGTGATAAGGAAGCTATGAAATTATGGAGGAAAAGATTTCTATAAAGAGGAGTTTTACCAAGTAGTAGGGGGGGTTTGGTTTTTGGAGGAGAGGAACACTTAGTATTTTTGAAAAAGGAGGAATGCCGAGGAGGGGGTTAACTCAAAGCTTTGAGGTGGTGGGAAACTCAAAGAAAGTCTGAGGAGGGGGTTAACTCAGCGAATTATTACCATGGAGCTATGGAAAGAAACTAAGGAAGATTGCTCTCGAGATTATCGGTCTGTGGGCTCGGGGGCTAGGAAATCCGTTGATTTCCTAGGGTCAGCAAGATAATAGCTGATCGGCAGGGTGGACACATCATTTTGGGTTTCTAAGGTAACCTACAGAATCCACTACCTAAATCTTCTTATCTTACTGCAACCGATGGATTCAGGTATTTTACTGAACCAACTTAAATTGAATGTATTTTCTTTTATTTCCAAGTTATGCATGTTAAAAGAACAAAGTTAAAGTGAAAAGTTTTAAAGATTATGTTTATTTAATTGCAGAGACATTTAAACATATAGAAAATAGACATCTAATCATTTAGATAACAGAAACATAGACGGTTGAATTTTTTTTGTTTTCCCTAGAAAATAGTAAGATAAAAACTAGGTATTTACTGATAAAGGGAATAGAGACCCGGTGCCTAGTTGGGGCACTACATTTGGTATCAGAGTCTGGTTCGAACTCTTGAACCTAATGGCCTACCGGAAATAGAAACTAAGCATCCCTAAACAAAATATCTGTAAATCTAGGTAGAACTCCATGTAGAAATCCGAAATTAATGTTCAAGACTTTCCAAACCTTTTTCCCTAAATTTTTGTAACATTAATTTACCTGCACAACATAACAAAAGACAGGGTAAGTAACTTGCAAAACAAAGGATTTAAAAATTGTGCAATTATAAAAAAAAAGAGAAGCGAAATGCTATTGAAAATAAGATATGGAATAACTCTTTGGGACAATAGGGTTTCGATTATGTCTTTAAGAAGTAATATTATTACCCTCTTCCCCTTGACTTAAATCCTTGTGAATCCCACCCAACCATTTCAAAGCTAAATATTCTATTTTTAGAATATGAATGTTTAAATTAATATTTTATTTTACTGAGTTTCCTTGAGCATTAAAACGTTAATAAGCTTATTTTAGCCTCATTTAACAATGACTACAGTGTGCAGGCTTCAAAAAAAATTGTTTTTATCAAGTTTAAAAACGCTAGGGCTTCTAAGCTAAATTTAGGGGATAAAGAAAATAAATAAAACTTTGTTACATACACCCTGAAAAGAAATCCCTGTAAGTGCTTTGTCTTAAGGTAAACTTTTCGAAAATCCTTTCTTTGTAAACAAATTACACAACCATAATATAAAAGAATGAGAATTCACATCTCTACCGACCATAACAGACCATCCATTTGGTATTTCAGATGCCGCATCATCCGTTTGATCTCCCTGGCAATCTCCCCTATTTCATGCAGTCTTTCTCAAGGGCCCTCTGTCTAGCATGATCTTGGTTGGCGACGGGAGCAATAATGCTCTCATCGGGCCCTTACAGGCCATCCATAAGAGCATCAATGCTCTTAATCAACCCTTTTACACCATCCTTTTGAGATTTCAGGTGGCGCATCATGAATTTGACGTCACCCATTTTATCCAGTCCTCCTCCAAGGGACCCAGAATTCGAGGGGCTGTCCATTCTACTGTATTGAAGGCTGCAGTAGAGGATTTGATTCCTTATTCACAGAAGGAAAAGCACTCAACGCACAATAATGGAGCCACATCAAACATAAAGGACAGACAGGCCACCAGGACCATCTCACAACCAATGAAATTCCCCTTGAACGCAATAACAGAACCACAGCGGAATTAACCCAACACAGAGACCACCGAGATCGCCTCACAACCAGAGTCAACAAGAGAAGCCCATCGGAAACCCTAAACAATCAAAGCTAGGAAGGGACGAAAATCTTACCAGATTTCTCTATGCATAATGTCGAACATCAACCAGCAGTATCCTCTACAACTTTCCTTCTCTGCACATCCGAGCTCACTGCACACTTCCACGGAATATATCTCACCGTTCCACTGGGAAAGATCTGGTGAATGCCATGAATCATATCGTCCGAGCTTAGAAATAAATGGATAGGGGAGCCAAGCACCATGTAAGCCCTAGAGTCAGCTGCAGGTCGATTGGGGATCCACGAACACCATCGCAGCTCGAACGCCAAGCTCGAGCTCACCACAGAGATCTGGTTGCAGAGTCTAATGTGGGTCACACACACCATTACACACAAGCGCCCAGCCTACCCTAAATTCCCACCACAGCCGTGAAAACACCCAAAACAGTCCCAGCGCCAAGCTCACACACGCTCAAACCCTAGCGCTCCCCACCGAGAGCCAGCTGCTAGCCAAATAGGACCACTGCGCACCATTACAATATGAGCACCGAGACCCAAGAGCTGAGAGCCCGAGCTCAGTACTGAGGGCCGAGAGCAATCGTGCGACCAGCTTCCAAGCCCAAAGGTGTCGACGCAGTCGACCCTATGCAAAAAATAAACCTCCTTTCCTCCATAAATAGGGAGTAGAGTCGACGCCACGTACGGAGGTTTCCGCATGGCCCTTTAAGTGGTTTACCATACCGTCTTTTCATATGCGGATGAGTAAGGGTTAGACACGTGTAATGCCGGTTTCCTTACCACAACCACTAACCGTCCGTAACTCGCGTGCAAGTTGGCAACGCGGGACAGTTAGAGGGGCGTCGATCGTCTTGTACGGCTCTCGCAAACCTCAAGAACAAAATGGACTTTACCACATCTGAATCACCTTCCTCCGCGTCAAATCTCTCACATGAAGAGAGTCGGGCTCACCGTATTATTATTTTTTTTATTATTTTTCTTTTATTTATTTTAGCCTTGGCGCCGATCCCACATGCGAAAAAGAAAAGGTCTTTTTTTTGTGTTTTGTATTGTTTTAAATTTTTTTATTTTATTTTAAATAAATGTCTTTTAATATTAATTTAATTTAATGTCTTTTAACTTTCATTTAATTTAATTAATTTAATTTAATTAATTTAATTTAATGTCATTTAATTAATTAATTTAATTAATTCAATTTAATTTAATTTATTTATTTATTTTATTAATTATTATTTAATTTAATTGTTGATTAAAAAAAAAAAACTTTCTCTCATTTTATTAATGAAATTATTGCTTTGCGGTAACACTTTCATAATAATAGAAGAATTATGAATAATGTTTATTAATTAAGTGTATCGAGTGAAGAAATAAATAATAAAAAAATATATATATCATTTTTAAAATTAATATGTACCAAACGGAAACTTAAGAAAATTAGATTTCTTTATAAATCTAGGTAGAGTTGATTAATAGATTTAGATCGAAAATGTGATTCAATTTGTGAAAGCGCATTACATTGTTTAGCTCAACTGGTAAGAATCAAGGATATGAGAAAAAGTAAATAGATGGATTAGTTTATATATAGAAAATCATTGTAATGAGTCAAAAATGGGTTTCGGTAAATTCGTATATAATTATATATTGTTAGAGTATTTTTATTTAAATTTAATTAAATTAAATTCCGTATATATTTATATAATGTTATAACCTAGGTTTGTTAAAGAATTAAAAGTTAATATTGAAAATATAAAGCTACTCTCAAACTTTAAATTTGAAAGTTCATCATAGATTTAAAATTTTAAGGTCAATTATAGTAAGGTTGAAGTGGCTTGGTGAAGCTATATTTAAAATTTCATATATATAATTTATATTTAAGGGAGAAATTTAAATATTTAAATTTTGGAAAATAAATAAATATATATATATATATATATATAGGTTGAAGTGGCATGGTGAAGTTGAATATATATATATATATAAAGAGTGGTTTAAGTGGTTCAGTGAAGATCTAGGGTTTAATAAATTAATGTATTATATCAAATTGTCTTAGTAGTTATTATATTTAGCATTCCCCATAAAATTAAATTTAGAAAAAATATATATATATATATGTGTGTGTAATTATATAACGATACAAAAAAAAAGATGTGGTTGCCAAAGGCTAGGAGTAAAAGATTATATACATATAAAGAGGGCCAGAAGTAAAACATTAAATGAACTAAATAATAAATAGGTAATATAAGAAGGGGACTATAGTGAAACAATTTATAAGGAATAAGGAATAAATTTGAACATAGTAAATTAATCACAAGGATGATAGCAAAATAAGTAGTAAGTATGATGGTGAAAACAATGAAAGTAATATTTAGGAAGTGAAAGTACACTACGGAACATTAGTTCGATGTGTTGTTCATTAAGAGTTAGGTTGGTAAGAGTATCTTAATTTAGCACTGGAGATACCTTGTGTATTTAGCTATGAAAATAGGTGAGTCGTGACCTACTGGAGGTGTGATGTCTATCTTTCTATAGCCAGCGTTCGAAGTAAGTAAGCTCGACCTAATTTGGATTAATATGGAGGTCATATGAGGGGGCTATGCTATAAATCTCGAACCTAAGTTTTGAAGGATAAGTAAAATGGCAAGGTGATATACCTTAAAGATTGTAATGAATGAAGAAGTGTTCTAGTTCTATTAGTTGAATATGATGGTGGAGTCCACTTATGTTTAATAATGCGTACTCTAGAATTTGTAATAAGACTATGTTTTAGGAGAAATAGTGCATTTCCAGCTATGAGAAATGGTGAAATTACTTATGAATGAGAATGGGTATCTTTACAAAACTGGCAAGAAAGGGAGTAAGATTATATGAGTATCCCATGTCTAGTGATAATGTGTAGTTGTATGAGGCACCTAGATAGAGGTGGTAGATCGATATTCAAGGTATGTGTGAATGGATTCCCTTATTGGAAATTTAATTAGTATTAAGATCTCAGAGATACCTATGTATTAACATCAACACCATAAATTTTCTATGTGTAATGTGCAATTAATCATGTTTCAATTTAGGAAGTGGAAAGAGATTGAAGGAACTAGGTATGTGCGAGAAACGGGTAGGGGTTATATGCCGCTAGTCTTGCTTAGGTCAAATTGTCATGATGGGGGAAAATATTTAAAAAAAAAAAAAAAAAAAACCCTTTGTCGAGACTTCAACGTACAGTCGAAGAGACGAAACAAACACTTAATCTGAAAACAAGGAACTGCTAAAACGAGCATGGCAAGCTTAATGCTAAGACACTAATTTCACTACATGACAAAATCATTAATGAAAACGACCATAGATTTCAACACGTTGATCCTAACAAACTGTTCCTTGCACATAAGTATAAATATAGGCACTTTAAGGAGCACTGCATTAGGTTTTCCTCGTGACGTAAAATGACAGGGTAGAAACGAATCCCTTTATTTTCTTATATTTCTTCTCTAAGTACTACAAAGAATGGAAATTTTTATATATCAACTAAGAAGGGAAAAGTTGTGTTTTAATCTATTAATGAAATTCCTAGATTGCGTTAGTTGCAATGCCATGTAACCTCATCCTGTTCTATTGAATAGGTTTTACATGTTGGGTAATTAACATGTTTAAGGGTTATGTGAATGTGTGATTTGTTAGGACAGCCACATCTACACTTTGCTTGTGTTTAATAAGAGAACTTGGTCAAATAAACATGGAGTGGTATTTGAGCTGCTACTTCCCCACAACAAATTACACAAATATTAATATGTGTATATAGATAACTTAGTACAAGGTACAACTTAAAGTGAAAACTCGTGAACCTCTCATAATTATATTTACAAATAAAAGTTTCATTTAAGAATGTAAATAAATGTTATATAAGGGAGAGAGACTTAGAAAATACATTATATATTATTTGGATAAGATAATGGATGGAAATAAATTTGTTGGATATAAGGATAGGTATCCCTTTTGAATCACATTACGGAAACACCATGTACGTAAACCAGGAGATTGCATATAAAGCTTATTAAAAGATTATTTTATTAAGGGGGAATATGGCTTAGACTAATTAAGTTAAATATTGGTGTAATGGTGCGAAAGGTTTTTGAGAAAATTTCGGATTAATCATACCTAATATAGCGATAATCTCGAGTAATAATGTAAGAGAGTCATAAGAACCTCGACACAGCCCTCAACTTAACTCAATTAAAGCGGTTGTTATGGAGTCCTAATATGATTGAACATATTACATAATGATGTTCTCGTTCAACTTGTAGGCTTAGACTAAGGCCTTTACAAAGTACATAAAGGTTGCTAGTGTGGGTAGGAAGAGTGGTGATGTATAAATACAATGGCATACTAGGATAAATACTAGTAATTACCTTTGCGATGGTAAGGGTAGGAACAAAACTAACTATGAGATTCTGAAGGAATTGAAGAAGTAATGGTTTCCCAACCAATTATATTGGTTTGAAAATAAGAATAATAAATAAACGTGATAACAATTGTATTTTGATGAGAAATAGCCATGAAAACCTGGTAAACAATAATAGTTCCCCTAGTTTAATAATGTTACGATACTTTTGTTATTGTTGTTATCGATAAGGAAACCATAATGTATGTATGACCTTAGGATTTTAAGGACATGAACCTTCTTCCCTAAGAGAGGTGTGCAAACCTTAAGGTTCCTTGGTAGTTGCGTGTTGAGTGAGTACAAATCATGAGTTCTGATGACCCCCAATTTAAACCATTGCTTATTTCATGCTAAGCTGGATCAATATAAGCTTTTGTGATGAGTAAACCTCTCGGGATGTTATAACTTGAAGGATTGTTGCTAAATGGTAAGAAGTAGGGTACTAAGGTGGATAACACTTGATTATAACCTTGCGGATTCTAGAGATTCGATAGAAGGGTTAATCTAAATGTTTCTTTAACTACTAGAATACACATCAAAGAATAAAAGAAACAAAGCCATAGGATAATATCGACATATTCGGTCAAGTCAAAGCTAAGTAGGACAAGTCTGGCCAACGCCTACTACTTGCAAAAATGAAGAGTTTATGTGTCAAGAACTTCCCTGCATTTTATGACCATAACTTCGGGATTAAGTTTCCTGAAGGGTGGGTGTATGTAACGCCCCGTATTTTGACTAGGCATGTTTACGAGTTAGACACCTTTCACTTTATTTGCTTATTATCTAATGGGACTCAACTAGACAGAGTGAACTATGTTTTCGGCATAATAGACATGATGATATGTTGCTACTATGTTTATGATGTCACTATATGCATGCAGTTATTAAGTTATGATTATCATGAGATTCATTGCTTTTATGATGAAAATATATGTTTTAGCGTTTTCATTGATGAAATGTGAAATATATGGTGTTGTACGTGGGTGCCATCCTATGATGAAATTGATAGAACTGTTATATTCCATACATACCTGTGATGTGATAAAATTGTGATGTGAAATAAAATGATGTTGATGATATGAATCAATGGGTGATCGAATGGAAATACTTGTTATAAAATGTGTATTTGTGTAATACTAACCTACAGGACAGAAGGGCTATGGGATATCCGGATACTTGATCTGATATACGGGGAAGAACCTATCCATGCAGTAAACCTTAGCAACCGAAATCGATGATACGATGACATGGACCGATAATCTCGATAGCAGCAGAGTATGATTTGATAAGGGTGTAGACCCGGTATGTTGAGAGGGATGGATTTGTTCCCACCCTATGTTCCTATGATACCCGAGGTCGTGGGAGGGCCGTGCTGAGACACGCTCCGCATGTATGTTGTGATGATGATGGTCAGATGCCTGCTAGGGGAGGATAGGTCCATTGTTCAGCCGACGCTATCGCTCTCAAGTTCTATGTGGTCAGGTTGTTGAGTCCAACATCCACTTTTATACTAGCAAAGGAAGGATAGGGAGGATGTGGACGTAGGTTAGGATGGGAGGATATGATAGTGGCACTGTTGAGGGTTGGGTATTCGTTGATCTTGAGTTAGTGGTAGTAGGTAGCTTTCCTTGTACCTGATTGATTGAACAAATGTAATCATAAAAATAATGAAATGAAATCTTAAAGGTTAACTGGTAAAGTAACCGATGATGTTTTAGTAATATTATGATGAATGTATACCTGTTCAGTTTGCATAAAGTATTATTGGTATTAGTTAGCTGTTATGCATAGGAATATGACGTATGTTTATAGTACATGTCCATCTTGTGCATACGCTGGCCACGCATGCACATTATGCCCATGCACAATAATATTGGTTTACAACATACTTATTAAGATTTAACCATGTTATAAGTTATCATAGATAAGTCAATTAAGTATTTAGGGGATGACTTAATTAGTAAAAGATTATCAAGTTCTAATGTGTAAAATAAGTTAATTAGTCCTTGTATGTAAACATTGTAATGAACAAATAAAATAAATGTCATTAATTGCAAGTATCCTCAAGTGGATGTGTCTTCAACATGAAGTATAATAGTTAAACGTCAATACTAGACAAGTGTTCTATATAATTGTTGATAATGATTAATTAAACCATTAATTGTATTTCATTAATTATACCGAGAAGTACTATGTTGACACTTATCGAATAAACAAATAAATACTTTAAGTACTATTCACAATTAATTTAGTTACTATTATTAATAATTATTATTGTTATTAAGTTTATTATTTAATTAATAATAACAATGATAATAATCATTTTATTTTTATAAAGCATAGTGGATGGAATAATTTGTCAAATAGATAATTCATTTAATTAATTTACAGAATCATTCCAAGTAAATTAAAAGGATTGTTTAAATAAATTATTGAATAAACCCACGGCTCGAGAGAAACTTGGATAATTTAAAATAATATATAATCCTCACTTTACCTTGAAAAGGGGTTGCATTAATGATTTGTACTTCCCAGCCATGACAGCTAGGGCGGTGGAGTGATAAGGAAGCTATGAAATTATGGAGGAAAAGATTTCTATAAAGAGGAGTTTTACCAAGTAATAGGGGGGGTTTGGTTTTTGGAGGAGAGGAACACTTAGTATTTTGGAAAAAGGAGGAATGCCGAGGAGGGGGTTAACTCGAAGCTTTGAGGAGGTGGGAAACTCAAAGAAAGTCTGAGGAGGGGGTTAACTCAGCGAATTATTACCATGGAGCTATGGAAAGAAACTAAGGAAGGTTGCTCTCGAGATTATCGGTCTGTGGGCTCAGGGGCTAGGAAATCCGTTGATTTCCTAGGGTCAGCAAGATAATAGCTGATCGGCAGGGTGGACACATCATTTTGGGTTGCTAAAGTAACCTACAGAATCCACTACCTAAATCTTCTTATCTTACTGCAACCGACGGATTCAGGTATTTTACTGAACCAGCTTAAATAGAATGTATTTTCTTTTATTTCCAAGTTATGCATGTTAAAAGAACAAAGTTAAAGTGAAAAGTTTTAAAGATTATGTTTATTTAATTGCAGAGACATTTAAACATATAGAAAACAGACATCTAATCATTTAGATAATAGAAACATAGACAGTTGAATTTTTTTTGTTTTCCCCAGAAAATAGTAAGATAAAAACTAGGTATTTACTGATAAAGGGAATAGAGACCCAGTGCCTAGTTGGGGCACTACACAACTAGTAGCATGTTTTTCCAATCCTTGGCAATGTCCATGAGAGAAAAATAAGGTCTTATAGATAAAGCATCTACTACTATATTATTCTTTCCTTTGACATATTCAATATCAAAATCATCTTGAATCTTTCTTACCCACTTTTTTTGCCTTTCATTTAGATCTTTTTGGGTGAGAAAGTGTCTTAGACTATTGTGGTTAGTTTTCACCACAAACTTGCTGCCCACCAAGTATTGTCTGAATTTGGCCAATGCATGCATAATGGCCGGCATTTATTTGTCATAGATGGAGTAAATTTTTTCATTAGGCTGCAAATTTCTACTCTCAAAGACTATGGGGTGTTGGCCTTGCTTTAGGACAACCCCTATTCCTCCACCTGAAGCATCACATTCCACAACAAAAGGTTTAGTAAAATCAGGAAGTGCAAGTATGGGACAACTACTCATTACCTCTTTCATTTTTTGGAAGGCCTTTTCAACCTCTTCATCCCACTTCAAAGCATCCTTGTTAGTCAAATCAGTGAGTGGAGAATTCAACTTGGAGAATCCTTTCACAAATTTTCTGTAATAGGTGCATATGCAAATGAAGCCTCTCAATTCAGTAATATTTTTTGGTGATGGCCATTCTAGGATAGCCCTGATTTTTTCCATGCATACCTTCACTCCTTCTTTCCCAATAATTTTCCCAAGATATAGTAGTTCTTTCATCCCAAATTCACATTTTTATAACTTAGCAAATAAGGACTCTTCTTGCAAAACTTTTGACACAATCTCTAATTGTTGTAAATGCTCTTCCCATGTTTTACTGTAAATGAGAATGTTATCAAAGAAAACCAAAACAAACCTTCTTAGTTGCTTACAAAATATATTATTCATGCATGCTTGAAATGTGGCTGGAGCATTAGTTAACCCAAAAGGCATGACAAGAAATTCAAAGTGGCCATAATGACATCGAAAAACAGTCTTTTGCACATCTTCATCTTTCATTCGAATTTGATGATATCCTGATATAAGGTCAATTTTGGAGAAGTATTTGGCCCCATGTAGCTCATCCATGAGCTCATAAATCCTAGGAATAGGATACCTATTCTTGATAGTATTTTTGTTCAAGGCTCTAAAGTCTATGCACATTCTCAATGTTCCATCTTTTTTCTTCACTGGCACTACTGAAGAAGCATAAGGGCTAGAGCTTAGTCTAATGGGTCCCAACTCTAGGATTTCTTGGATGGATTTTTCAATATCATATTTGAACCTTTTAGGATGTCTATAAGGTGGTGTCTAAATGGGTTAAGTACCCTCCTCCAAAACAATGTTGTGCTCAAGCCCCCTATCTGGTGGTCTACCATGTGGAAGATCTCTAAAAACTTTTTCATATTTTTGCAAGAGTCTCTCTATCTCCTTTGCGTGTTCAAAAACCTTTATATTTGGCTTGGGAGATATAATATTACATTCAGCAGCCCATTCTATGTCCCCATGCCTCAATATAAATCTCATACTATTGCAAGTCACTACTTGATTTGGATAAGTGTGCTACACTCTCACAATCCTTAGTACTCCTTTTGAATCTTGGAATTACATTTCAAGAATTTGATAATTTACTATATGCTCTCCTATTGAATACATCCATTGCACTCCCAAAACCACATTATTATCAACAACACCAACCACATAAAAACTATCAACAAAAGTATAGTTACCTATGGTGACTTGCAGCTTTGGAACCCATGTTTTGCACTGCATTGTGTTGTGACCAGGAATGACAACTGTGAATCCATCGATTGGTTCAATAGGTATCTTTATTTTCTCCACCATATATGTATAAATGAAGTTATGGGTGGACCCTCCATCTACCAAAACTGAAGTTCTTTGTCCTAGTACCACACCCTTGCATCGGATAGTATGATAGCGAGGTACTGCTGAAAGTATCGCCATTCTTGCTTTGTCCAGTGAGGGCTGATTTTCTTTTTTTCTTTCCTCTTCTACTAGTGTCTCATATGCCTCCTCTTGATCTGAAATATGTCCATATTCATCCATACCCCCTTCATACCCATCATTATCAGAAAATACTTCTATGTATTGAGCTTTTCCCTTAGTACATTTGTGCCCCGATGTGCATGGTTGAAAGCATGTGAAGCACATTTCTTTTCTCGAAGTTCATCCCTGTTTAGTCCTCATTTATTGTTCTTTTCAAATGAATCTCTTTGCCAAGGTCTCTTATCATATTAATCCCTTTTCCAAGGTTTATTTTCAAATTTGAAGTTAGGCTTGGGAGGAAATGTCGTTCTAGAAAGCACATTTTGGAGATCCCTAGTCAAGCTCACTGCATATTTTAATGTAGTTGGCTTGTGTGATTTGAAAAACCTTTTAAGGGTTCAGCCAAAAATTCAATGAACAACAATACCAACTTTTCCATTGATACATCAGCCACCTTGACTAATAATTTTTGAAAGTCCAACATATGCTCAGTAGGGGTCCCAGTTTGCTTTAATTGAGTTAGTTCCTTGAAAGGAAATTCTGGATCTTTGTGTTCAAATCTCTCTGGTACACTGTCAACAAATTATCCATATGTGTTAACCTGATCATGACCCAAATGTTTTAGGCCATGAAACCACCATTCATTGGCATCTCCTTCCAAGTGAAAAGTGGCCATTTTTAGTGCATCTACTTCCACCATAGGATTCAACTGAAAATACACATCTAATTTTTGCACCCAAGTGTTAGCAGAATTTTGAGAGGAACCATCAAAAGTAGGAAGTGACATTTTACCAATATCACAATTTAATTCTTTGTTTTGGAATAGAGCCCTATTGTCCTCCTTCCTTTTTAGTTTTTGTGCAGCATCAAGGTATGTACCAAATGGTAGACTTCTCTTACACTCTTTACTCAAATAATTCCATTCATTTGCTATTGTCCTAAGATCCACTTGAATGTCAGGCTCTTCTTTGGGTATAATAAATTTAGGTGCAATAGGCCTTGGTATGATTTGGAAATCATTTGGTCTATTGTGGGGTCCTGTTATTCAGAAAATGTGCTCACCCATTATCCTCTTTTCTTCTGAGTGTGAACTACTGTTGTTCCCCATTACCCCTTTGCTTCCAAATTGGATAGCCACTAATTCGAATCCTTTCATAATTTGATGGGACATGTTCTTTGTTATTTCATCAAAGAGAGGTTTCATGAGCTTAATATATTCCTCCCCATCAGTATAGGGTCCCTTCCCCTTGTTAGTCATAGTTTCAACAAGATCCTCTTCTTCTTCTACTACCTCTTCTTCAACTACTGGTTCAAAGGGTGGTGGTCTAATATTTTGACTTATTGTTAAGACCATCAGGTGCCAATATTATGCTCTGATACCACTTGTAATGTCCATTTTTAATTTTTTTATTAAAATGCCCAATTTTTCACTTTTTCCCCAGTTTCGACCTTTGACTAGTTTTGATGTCTAGGTCCCAAACTTTCACCAAATGATCCCAAAACTTCTGAGAAGGTATGTTACTGATATTAGGACTTGAATATGATGTTCAAAGATTATATATATCCACCAAAAGGATTCTTCAAACTCTCTTAAGATTCTGGACCAAGTATGTAATTTTACTAGCAATTTGGGGTTCAAATCCCCTCGGGGTAAGTATTGAAAATGGCTTCCCAAATGCCTCCAAACCCACTCAAATTTTTGAAAAGAGGTAGGGGATGTATCAAGGATGTTATTAAGGTCCCAAATGCACCATTCATTAGTTATTAATTTTGTTCCAACCCTCTCCCAAACAACAGCAAAAACCACTAATTCGACCCTTGGGGAAATGGCACCAAATCTTCTCCAAATGCAAATAAACTGAGTATAATGACTTCAGATGCTCAAGTGCTGAATATGAAACTTGTAATAAACATCAATGGAAGTCCATTAATCACAAATATACCAGAGAAACATTATTTTATTCTAAATCATGAGCATTATAATGGCATACATCAATGTAGTGGGGAAATGGTCATTGTTTGCTCATTAATAATCATTTTTACATACAACCACTTGGTATTTTGACCCAATAATTTTTGAAGATGAAAAATAGAGTATATAAATATTATTACAATCATAAATACATCATGATAATCTCTCCCAAGAAGTACAAGAGCTCACCCAAAGCGCAATCCCTCAAGGAGCATGAATATGCCTTCAAAACTGGAAAGGGTTGAGAGATGGTGTTGCAATAAACAAAACCATGAGATTCCCTGTAGTTGATACTTGAAAATACAAAATCCATTAAATATCCATGAAATACCTGAGTTTCCTCTCCAAACACCAACTCGGATGATAATCTTTCACCCTCGAAATTGGCTAAGGCAAGAAACTAGTCATCCACTAGCTCTCTATTCACAAATGCGATTTTTATCAAATGATCAAAAGCTCTTCTCCTGGTTTGTTCCATAGAATCAATCCAATTCGAATTAGGGTAAGGGCTCAAGATTTTCCATGTGTCTCACCTTTCCTAGCCTTCCACCTTCCACCAATTCGAGTGGGGGTCTCTTTGGCTTCTCCAAATCCCATGAGCGCCCTATTGGAGCCTAGTTTTGGGGCTAACATGTCATAATTTTCATATGTCATAGGTCAGATCTACAATTTTTCATAAATGTAATAGATGCTCCATCATTGTTGTCATAGGGGTTAGGGAATCTAGCCCAAGTGTCCACAAGCTTCCAATTTGACTCTTCCTCTTCCATGGAGGTTACCAATCCATCCCAATTCGACTTAAGATTCTTAATGCCATGTGTATGACTTACCAACTCACCCAAGAATGTTCACCTTCTCATGGATTCGAATTGGCACGAGAGAGATGCCACGTGTCCTTGAAAAATCAAGCTAGTGTGGGTCCCACATCCTCCATATCTCTTCAAAACCACTTGCCACCTAGAATTTCTCTTGAAATTTCTTTATTCAACCTATTTATTAAATACTTGAACCATTCTAATGTCTAGACATCATTTATTAGCTTCCTTATTTCAATTCCACATGTGCCCATCCAACCTACGAAACTAGTAGGATTGATAGGATTGTCTTACTATGCAATTATTTGAATGGGGACATTATTGGCTTCTATATCATCAACAATGTCATATTATAAACCTCATATTCCCACATACTTAACAATAATGAAAAGGGTTATTTTTAATATAAATATAAATATTATATTTTAAAATCCAAAATCCAAAAATGATTGATATCATATTATAACCTTGGCACAAATCTCAAAAAGTTTTGGAAAATTCAAAGGTTTGGAATCAAGGATGGGCATTTATTCAGCTGAACAAATGTTTCGATGGTTAATGAGATAAGGATGGTTCATAATTTTTACCATGGTTTTGGGTTTTACAACTTGTAAATATTACATCATTTCCCTAATTGGAGAGGTGGTAAGGTAAACCACTCCCTTCAAGTTGCGAAATTGCTCTTCGCAACACAACAAAAATATTCTTGCCCAATATTTGACCTTATATTATAATGTTGGATGCTCTATAATTTTTTTGTATAGATCAATATGGAATGCTAAATATTGGAAAATATTTAAAATGAAAGTATTTTCCAAGCTTTGAAAATCGAAAACCACGCGAAGCAACAATAGATGGTTTTTACAGAAGTGGATTTTGGATTTGGGCGAAACAAGACATGGTTTTAGAAACAGTGAATGGTTTTTGAATTCCATTTATGAAATTGGTTTTATGGATGGAAAATCAAGACATGGTTTTCAAAACCACGGGCATTTCCTATTTCAAAGGAAATGTAGAAATATGATGATTTACAGGTTGAGATAAATATTTGGGAAATATTTTTTATTAAAATATATTTACTCCCGAATGTTTGAAATTGTTATTTTCTGAAAATTAATAAATGGCAAGAAATAAATGATTTCAAAATCATTTACAATGTTTAGCGGGGAGGAGATTATTTCAGATTTTAAGGTGAACACTTGAAGATTAAAATTCAAACTTGGCCGGAAAAAAATTGTTTCCAGATTTGAAGGAAAAAAATCAACAGGTAACATAGATCAGTCATCAACAAACTCCAACAAATCTCAACATTTGTGACACTTTGCAACATGTTCCATCATTTTTGAAAGATTATGAAGATTTAATTTTTTATAATATAATCTAAAGATGTAATAAGTAGTTATAGATTTCTATTTTTAGAAAGAAAGAAGTTAGGTTTAGCTCGATGAGCTTTTGATGTATAAATGCATGATTTACAATGTAATTAGGGTTGGAACCCGTGGACTATATACACATTTTGTATCGAGCTTACTCCAGTTTTAATAAAATAGCCATGCAGAGTTCAACAGATTTTGAAGAGCAAAGTTTCCTGTGTTATTAATTTACAGTCTATAATTTTCCTTCTCGTATGTGATTTGTTATTCCATTTATTTTATTTCCATTATGTTTTCTTTCATGCTTTGATGAGAGTTTGCTTAAATAAGAATTCATGTATCTATGCTCTGTTTTAATTGGATCAAAGTATTCACAACTATTCCCCTAAATTCAATGTTGGATTCATCTATAACCAGTGGCTAATATTGATGGACTGTCTCTCTTTATTCAATTATCACCTGCCAAACAAGAACTTGACTGTGAAAAGATAACTACCTTGCCTTTTTAAAAACCCTCATTGTTAAAACTCTGTTGATTCTTAAATATTTTGATTTTGACTCCACGCCCAATGGTATCTATGTGTTTCAGCCTCTTACAATTTTAAAATATAATCATTCAAAAATATCTCTAGCCATCGTATTCATTTGTTGAGAGAGCAGTCTCTGGTAGGAAAAAAATTATGTTTCCTCCTAAAGATTGGTTTGAAATAGTTACCTTAGAACTATCCTTTCACAACCAAGGGAGAAATTCTGAGTGCTAACATTTTGGCGCCGTTTCCAAGGAACAAAAGTTGAATCTTCCTTGGGAAGAATGACAAATACTAGATCTGATTTCTAAAAGTGAACAATGGTCAGGCACAATAAGGTTGTACATTATTCACCTTGCCAACTCTACTATCAGTAGGATCCATAAATCAAAGCTTTACTGGCGACTCCAATATCTCAAGATGAGTTCTATATCTATATGGTATTCTCCTATGCATCGCTCACATATCCCAGGTTTTCCAAATCGAATACCTAATGTAGATTGGAAAACCTACCTTCCAAAATTCAAAGATCAAAAGAGTGATGATGTTGTTGTTCATTTGGTTAGATTTCACATGCATATACATAGGCTCGAGGTTCAATTACATGAGGATTCGTTGATGAAATTTTTTATGGTCTCTTTAGATGGAAATGCAAAGTCTTGGTATGAGAAGTTTCCATCCTATAGCTTATATTCTCTTAGATATTTTCACACAACGTTTTATGAACATTTCAAAGAATACTACCCATCCTTATTGCTGGTAAAAAACTGCTGTGAGCACTTTGATAAATTCATTAAAAATTTGGAAGACATGTATGGTGATGATGAGTTTATGAATGAAGAAATTTTAGAATCCTTACATGAGAGACCTTTCCATAATCGAGAAGAAAAAGAAGAGGATACTTGTCAAGATATTCATGAAAATTTCCATCAGATAGAGGTTTTTCCCATGGCTGAAAATGAAGTAGATTGTGGTTTTGATAAATACAATTCTTGTTGTTTCTCCTGAGTTTGATGAATACAATCAACAATCTGGTCAAATGATAAGTAATCAAGAGAAGAATGTGGATAGTCAATCAATGTTTTCTTCAGTTCGTTTACCTTCTGATGAAGTCATTGAAGAAGAATTTTCTCTTTTAAATCATTTTGAAAATGAAGATGCTATTCAGAATTTTGAAATGAAAGATGGATAAATTATGGAAAACCAAAATGATATTCCTGTTGAACTACATGAAGGGTACTTTTTGATATACCTGTTAAGTTGCATGAAGAACCAAACATATTTTTTTTGCATGATAAGGAAGATAAACAAATGACTGCTTTTTACTTGAAAAGTGAGGAAATGGAAAAACAACCAGCAATTAGGAATGAAATCAACCTAATTCTTTTTTATTATAATCAACAAGCGGTAATAGTTTATGGTCTTGAAGATCATTTTGCAAGTATGCTACAATCATACGGGAAGAAGAGTCTTACAGAATTTATGGATTATGGGTACAAATTTCAGCTGTGTGTAAAGTTGCTATCTTTCAATTTTATATTATGTTAGGAGAAGTTGGATATGAACCTAAATCAAGTATCCATTTGCTTGATTGGTTGCATTGGATCCTTCATATCAATTGATCCAGCAACTGTTTTTAGCATGTTAGAGTAGGAGCATGTGCAATAAGCTTGAATATCAAACATCTTTTTCAGTTTGATTTCAGCAGTGAGCAGTTTGGTTTTATTATTGAATTTCCAGAATGTACAAAAGATGCATTAGTTTCAATTCGGTTTTCACCAATTGATTTTCAGTACAACTTTTAGTTTGCAGTTTGGGTTTCAGTAAGGTTGCAAATTTTTCATAGTTTGGAACATGTTGTTGATTAAGGTTCTAGAACAGTACAATGGAGTAGGAAATTGGTCTATGGGTTCTTTGCTACCTCACTAGGAGGATATCATCCCTAGTTGGAGCTATTTGTTGGCACAATATTTTTCAAGTTGATTGGGAGATAACATATCTCCCAATTTCGTTTTCAGTATCACCTAAGGTTGGAAAGTAAAGCGCTAGAAAGAGGGTTGAAATATTTCCTGAGCATAACATTCCATATGAATGTCAGAGATGTTAAAGTGGAGCTAAAATTGTTAATGAAACAACTTGGAAACATTGTATGAAGAAATCAATGGTCCATCTTGAAGTGGAGAATAAGATCAATGGCAGAGGTAGGTTTTTGCCGAGTAAAAAGCGAGGTATATAATGCAATTAAAGGTGTCTGAAGTGACCATTGGAGCGTTGTTAAAAAGAGAATCAGATCAACGACTAGCTTATTGTGCTATGGGTAGACCAATGGCTCACATCCATTCCGTGCAGCCAAAATCCGCGAAGGAGTGA
>BSBM01000483.1:1947500-2206845 GCA_027924585.1 Larix kaempferi
GCACTTGGGAGCAAGAAAAATAACACTAAAGCTAGGGGAACTTCCAACACTGGGACCGCAATGGCCACCTCAACCACCATATAGGGTCGAGCTCAAGGAAGAGTTCGAGGTTCAAGGGTTGATGGTTGTGGTTTCATCAAGTTATAGAGGTGTGTTTCCACAACCCGCAACTCGCAATTGTGGATTGTGGGATGCGGAAAATTTATTTTAATTTTGAAGGTTGTTTTCATTTCCGCAACCCGCAACCCACAATTGTGGATTGCGGATTGCGAAAATGCTTTCATCCATTATTTTACAAAGTTGCATTCCCGCAACCCACAACCTACAAATTGCGGATTGCGGGTTGCAGGAATTGTGATTAAAGTTTGAAAATAAGACATGTGACCCAATCCAGGATCCCATAGGGGTTAATCTCAGCCAGTCGTTACTTCTAATCCTACCGTCCATATTTGACTCGATAGAATATCGATAAATATAATATTTTTTCTATTTTTCTTTATCATTTTCATTATCAGAAATTTACTCTGCTACGTGGATTTACTACGAATTTCTTACCAGGGGTCGTTCTCACGAATTTTCAGGCTGGTTTGTTATCATTTATGGTTTTACTGTTTATGATTTAGTTTTGATTTTATTTCTCAGAATTTCCAAGCTTTGCAAAAATGTCACAAAACACTCGATCTAAGACAATTCACAGGGATTTGTTGACCAAAGACCCTAATTTCAGTATCTTCTCAAATACTAATGAGAGGGTTACCGAAGATTATCAAATGGACTGGTCAAAAATTTATTCAAGTTTTTATAATGACGACCTTTCAGACATTAAGGAAGACCGACCTTCATATGAGAAGATTAGGGATTCACAAATCCATGCTATTGTTGCTCGGCCCGCTATCTTTCCTTATACAGATGTTGTTAAATGGATAGTAGACAATGCTAAACCTAACGACCGATCATTTAATGACAGTGTAGGGTCACAATTGATAACCTTCTTCCCTGAAGTTTTTACCAGAGCCTTTGCTCTTTAGCCAGCCATGCAGATCCTTAGCCCTTAATTTATCCAATATTCTAAAACCAAGTACAATTTTGACAAATGTTGAAATCATGGATGATTAAACCTAACAGCTTTTTGCTCAAGGCTGATAATCTCTATTTGATTTCTTGGTTTAGAGAGCCTTATTCTTTACTGGAAGCCATGCTTTGCAGGCTCTACGGCCTTCCAAATTGTTCAGTCTTCAAGGATGAATGGGCTCCAATAGCTCATCATGTCCTAACCACAGGAGAGTCTTTTCCTTGGGAGTTCATCTTGTCACTGGAACTTAAAACAGCTATCCAGGAGTATCGAAAAGCATCTGCTTTGAAGAAGCCACACTTTTCTTCTCATCCTACATTATTGATGTCGTTTGCTCAGAGTTCCAATATCCCAACATGGTATGGAATTGGACCCCTATAGCTCCACCAGTTCATATCTATCATGCAGCACTATGGGAGATTAATTGTGTGCCCTTACTCTATGACATTTGTGACCATTTCATGGGTACTATTTATTTCAATATATTCAAACAAGATGCTCCTTCCTTCTCATCTTATGCCAGGACCTTCATCAATACAATTGGTTCTTGGTTTGTCTATGAATCCTTTTCATATATCAAAGTCTGAGGAAGTCACACTGTTCATCTGCTACCAAGAATAGTCCTCGACAGATTGGTCATTGAAGAAGTCTCTTATCAGACTGTTACTGATTGTGTCTACAAAAAACTCATGGGTCCCAAGAGAAAGGGTTAGCCTAAATTCTCCTTAAACCTTGGACCATTGGTCATTCCCACTTCAAATTGGGCTACAGTGTTGGGGGACAGGATGGCTTCTCTCGAGCTAGGATTTGCTCCCAAAAGAAAGCATGATCCTAAGAACTTCCTGGATGCTCATCTCAAACAATATCAGGCGAAGATGGACTATGTGCATGAAGAAATTACTGATGACTCCATATACGAAGGAGTGAATACCTTTTATGAGGTCTTGTCTACGGCCAAGAGCATTGATGAGCAACATCAGATTATGCAATATCAGAGAGAACTTAAAACTAAAGTTTTGAGCTATAGAGCAATGGAAATGAAACTGCTTGAGCAAATGAGAAGGGATAGAGAAATAAAGGACAACCATCAAACCAATGCCCCTCAAATTATTACTTATCCAAATGGGGATAAAGGTAAATCCCACATGGAGAATCCCCCTCAAGTAAAAAAAAACTGAACAGGTCAAAGTCTTGTTGCAAACCACTCATCATTTGAAGCAGGAGTTAGCACATATATCTTCAATATTGGATACCCAAACAATTGAACCTCCTAAGCTTACTATGTATATTCAATTGACTGCTGCAGCTATACATGTATCAGATGATCTAATAATAGCTGATGTAAACCCAACTAAGAAGCCGAAAGTCCTGATTCCTACTTCACAGGTTCCTACTTTTGATATCATTGACAGTGATATTGATAATGAAGCACATCATCCAGTATCTGTGACTGAAGTTTCACAAGCAGTTACAGATTTGTTAGACACTATTGAGATGGATCATTATTTTTCTGATCAACATGTATTGGAAGTTACCACTGCTCATGACATTACAACTTCAATGCTTTTATTGTCATCTATTCAAGATCTTTCTGTTTTTTCCCCAGGGGTGTTTCCTCCATTTTCCATATCACAACTTTTCCATACTTTGACTTCTAGAGCCACTCCATTTTCAGATAGCTTAGTTCCATTTTCCATTCCCCCATCTATTATTGTAGAGGTCCAGTATTCGACTATCCCTCGGCAATTACCCATATCTACTTTATCATCACCCACCGTTGATGAGCCACCCTTAGTTATTTATTCATCATCACCTGTTAATGATGATCATGTTCTACTCTCTGAAGCCTTTACTTCAGTTCCTTGTCCAACAAATGTCTCATCAATTCCTCAAATTTTCTCTCCCCTCTGACTACTCCTCAAGTTACCATGTCTATACCTAGTCCCATTGTAACTCAAACACCTTCATTACTTTCAACAAGGAATGTCATTTCAATTTCTTCAGAAATGGTAACTGAATATGAAGATGATGTTGTAGTCCCTCTTGGAAATTATTTCTACAGTAAGGAAAATAAAGTAGTAATAAAGAGGGGTAAGAAGAGAAGCAGGGATCAAGGTGGATTAGAAGTATCTGTTCCAAATCAAATAATATGGGCTTAGCAAAAAAATGATCCCCAGACAGGAGCAATTGAGATAGTTGCAGCCTTAGGGGAATTTGCTGGTGCAAACCTTGATTCAGTTCAAATACTAAATAGGGAGATTGATTAAAAGAAGGAAGAATTGAAAAGGCTTGAAGAAGAGTTAGTTCAGACCAAAGAATAACATGATGTTTATGTTGTTGATCTCAAGAAGATATGGTGATATAGGTTATAGTATTTGGAGTGAAGAAACACCTCTTTTAAGACTAAACTTTGTAATGCTCAAGCTAAGAACTCTGCCAATACATAGAAGATATCTATGCTTGAAAAGCAATGTGAGGATGCAACTGCAAGTGCAACCTCTTCTCATTTCTCTAAGTTTTCACCCCAGGAATTTAAGGAATTGGCCCTTCAGATCAATGAAGAACACCATAAGTTACTCAAGAAATTGTTTAACACCCTGGATGAGATTAGTGAAACTCATATGGCTTTTGGTAAGATGTTTGCTGTCCTTGAAGGGTAGAAAGCCAAAAGGATGCAAGCTTATAAGGCAATTCAAGACATTGGTGAGTGGCAGGGGTATATCAAGAACATACCAGAAGGCATCCCCATTCTTAACAGTTTTCATTTCAAGAAAATCAGAGCTGCATTGAACACTTGGTTTTATCTTAATGAATCGGTTGAAGACATTATTAAACAAGCATAGGCTATGTGTAGCAGGCAATGGTATGCAGTGGATAACATCATGGAAATTCTACATTTCTCCACCTTGGAGCTCATTGAAGATTCTTTCCTGTCTAAGTTGATGGTTGAGCAAGTCAAATGCAGGTGTGATGAATCCAAGTAGAAGATCCAGTGCCTCGAGGAGGTCAATATTGATGATGTGTAGAAATTAATTAGGAGATCGTTCACCATGGAAGGAAAATTCCACATATTCATCCGTATTTGGCATACGTTAGCTAAAAATGAGTTGGAAACATTCACATGTAATGCCTAGCTGGGGCTTGAATCGACTAACTATCTGAATGTAGATGAGTTGTTAGGAATATGGGACAAGTGGCAAGATTTTCTTGACCATTAGTCCAATTCGAATTGTGTAATCCCTATTCTGTGGGAATTTTCTGTTGTATTATTTTGTAACTCTTATTTAAAGGATTGTTTTCTCATTAAGAAGGGATGATGGAATTTGGAGGAGAAAATCAGCAGGAGAGATTGGAGATTCCCTATTTTGATACAAGCTTGTAATTTCTTAAAGACTGTCATTAAATATAGTAAAGTTATTCCCATATTTTCTTTTGTCTATTGATCAAGTTTATTTGATGAATGTTGATTTTACTCCAGATTGCTTATCTACTCTTGTTTGAATATTTTGCAATTCATTTAACACAGTGATCTATAGTTCTAGTTTATCTCTGCTAATGATCTATGTGTTTATGAGGTTTTAAAAGAGTTTATTCAATTAAAACTTTTATCGATTTCTCCGAATGGTTTTCTCATAAAATTATAATTGATGTTAATTTTTCAATTAACAAATCAGTTACAAGTTAATCTTGAATGCATGTAACCCTCAAACTATTGTTGGTTAATTTTAATTGATTAATGGTAATTTGAGTAGATAAGTTACAGATTTGTTAACATTTCTCTTAAGTGGATGAAAAATACTTGTCTATTTTCACATCAAGCTGACCTGCATATAAACAAGCCACCTTTTAGAATAGATCTAACTTAGATTAGGTTCCCTTTCTTAGGTAGATTTGTTTTCCTTCATTGGAATACTGATCTATTGATCAAATTTCACCAACTCATAGAGTTCTAGCAGAGGCCGAATATCCATGGGAGATTACTATACCGAACAGGTTGGGGATAGAACTATTCTTGTGTAGGATCTTTTGAAGCCTTTCAGTATGGGTTTTCCCCCTCTGTTGGGAGCCTTGGAACCCATTCAAGCATCTTGCACCTACCTTGCGCATCCGAGGCCTCAACAAATGGAGCTAGAAGGAGGGCCAGTAGTAAATTATGCCTAAACATAATTCCTGCTACACCTATAGCTCAACATGAAAACAAAAGGGAAATCCTTATCATATCACCTACTAGAGGACCCCTTTCACTTGAACAAATCCTGAAAAGTTCTAATGATACTGTTTCTAGAGTACAACAAAGAATCATTGATCTACAAGGTAGGGGACTAGCAGGAATTTAGTAGAATAGGATCCCACAGACTGGTAACCAAGGAGATCAACAGATAGCATACCAGGATGCTAAAGATCAACATACTCCTGATCATCTGATATCCCCTGAGTACAACCTTGATTCACTCTTTCAATAATTACCACAAGATAAACCTAACATTACTATTGGTGGACCACCACCCTATCCCCCTTCATTGTCACCTTCCTCATCTAAAAGTGAACACTCTTCTAGTTCTTCATCTGAAGAAAAGGAAGAACAACCAATGGGTGAAGAAGGCTAGAACAGACCTTGGCTTGACCAAGATGCTGTGTTCATACTTGGAGATCAACATAGGATGCCTAAAAATCCTGAGAAGTGGCTTCCTAAGTTCAATCCAAACAATAAATCACCTGCATTAGATCATATCAAAATTTTTATGCAGGCCATTAGACTTAGGAGTGTATTCCATGAAGATGTGGTTTGCAGACTATTCCCTTATACCTTTGAAGGAAAGGCATCTACATGGTGCTTTGCTTTCGAAGCCACAACCATAAATTCTTGAGATGAGTTTGAAAAATTGTTTATCCAGAAGTTTGGGGATGATAAAACTCCACAAGATCTAGTCTTAGAATTGTCTTCTATGAATATGAGAGGTAAATAAAGGGTTAAATATTACAATCAGAGATTCTCTTATCTAAAAAATAGGATCCCTGCCACTCTTCTTCCTGTAGAAGAACCATTGGTTTCCTATTATGAAAAGGGTCTATCTGTTCCTATTGCAATGTGGGTCAAAAGAGCACATAAAGACAACTTTTTTGAGGCTTATGTTGAAGGAATTCAAGTTGAAAAGGATATCTATTGTCTAAAAGATAATCCTGATGCTTTAGAAGAACAACCTTCCACATCTAGAAAGAAAACTGATAATTCTCCCAAACCCACTACTCAAAATAAAGATGCCTTTGAAATGACTGATATTAAGAAGTTTCTCCAAAAAAATTCAAATGAGATGGTTGATTTAAAACAGAATAATAATGAGAATCAAAATAATAATAGAGGTTTTGCAAGGCCACCTTTTAGGAGACCTTATCAACCTCCCCCAAATACAACACCTCCTAATCCTAATGAAGGGATAACATCTGAAGAAATGTATTCTATCTCCAAAGCCTTGGACACAGAATCACAAAATGTCCCTGAACCTTCTGAAGATTAAACAAACCAAGATCCATAGTTACCAGGAGAAGTAGAAGAAGAAGAGGATCCACAGATTAATACTGTAAGCTATTTTTCTGAACTCCCAATGAATGAATAAGAAGAAGAACCTGAGATAGTGTTCAATGTTCAACATCCTTAATATACTAGATCAAGACCATAACCCTCTCAAGAACCTTCATCTTCAATAGCACCTCCCAACAAAAGTAAAACTGTTCCTCAAAAAGACACAATCATTCCTGAAATGGAGTATAGTTTCGCTGAAGATTTGAAAAGAGTTAAAGGAAATATTTATTTGTTTGAACTTTTGAAAATCCCTTATATGAGGGATTCTTTACCTAAAAGCATGACAATCAAACAACCAAGGGAATCACAAAAGAATAACTTAGACTCTTTTACCAAACCAGAAGATCAGAAATCTGGAAGCTAGAGGACACCTCCTTTCTTGCTTACCTTTGAAATCTTCAATAGAAATGTACACAATTGCATGATAGATTCAAGTGCTTCTTCCAATGTGATGCCCCTGTCTGTCTGTAGGAAATTAAATGCCACTTGGGGACCCTATCCTACTCGAATTGTGCATCTTGACAGATCTAAAGTGAGAGTAGTGGGGAGATTAAGAAATGTGTTGTTGACATTATCTACTGATCCTCGGATTCACTAGACCATTGATATTGTTGTAGTTGACATCCTTGAAGCCTATGGAATGTGGTTGAGCAGAGATTGGTCAGAGAAGCTCAAGGGATACTTTGCCACTGATTAGTCTCACCTGTGGCTACCCTACAATGGACAACCAAATAAGATTAAAATTAGTAGGGAACCATTTATGAAGCAAACAGTCACTGACCTTAATGATTCAAGTGAACCTACTTGTTATTTCAGTTCACATATTGAGCATTTCACATTTGATACCTTCTTTGGGTATTTTCCAGCTAATTCTTCACCAGATGAGAATGTACAAAATGAATCTCATATTGCAAATGTTACTACTATACCATTCTCTAGAACTATTGTACATAATGTGTATAATGTTAATGCAAATTTTATGATTGATCCCATTGCATGGAATTTATTCTTTGATGGCTCTAGATCTAAGGATGGAGCTAGTGCAGGTTGTGTCCTTATTGATCCAAAAGGGACTAAAACTATGATCGCTTGTAGACTTGAATTTGAATGTCGTTGAGCAGAGATTGGTAAGAGAAGCTCAAGGGCTACTTTTCCACTAATTGGTCTCACATGTGGCTACCCTACAATGGACAACCAAATAAGATTAAGATCAGTAGGGAACCATTTATGAAGCAAACAGTCACTGACCTTAATGATTCAAGTGAACTTGCTTGTTATTTTAGTTCACATATTGAGCATTTCACATTTGATACCTTCTTTGGGGATTTTCTAGCTGATTCTTCACCATATGAGAATGTACAAAATGAATCTCATATTGCAAATGTTACTATTGTACCATTCTCTGGAACTATTGTACATAATGTGTATAATGTTAATACAAATTTTATGATTGATCCCATTGCATGGACATTATTCTTTGATGGCTCTAGATCCAAGGATGGAGCTGGTGCAGGTTGTGTACTTATTGATGCAAAAGGGACTAAAACCATGATCGCTTGTAGACTTGAATTTGAATGTACCAATAATGTAGCTGAATATGAGGCTCTGGTGCAGGGACTCAAAAGGTTATTGATATGGGTGCATAAGTGATAGAATGTTTTGGAGATTCTGAAATCATAGTTAAAAGGGTAAGAAATAAGATACGTTTTTTGTCTCCACGTTTAACTAATTATCAAAAAATGGTTAGAAACCTCACTAATTATTTCACTGCCTTCAACATCAAGTCTGTCCCTAGATCACAGAACTTTGATGCTGATCTCTTAGCAAATACTGCATCTAGGCTGATTCCACAAGAGGCCTTGTCACCTAAAACCTGTTCAATAGAACTTATGTACAGGCCTTCCATCCCGAATAATGTAACAAACTAGAAAGTGTTAGATGATGATCAACAGATCGTAGACTTTCTCTCAGCTCAAGATACCTTTCAAGACATGGAAATAGATGAGGATGAGCATGAAAAATATTTGTTTGATCCTTCCAACATTATCCCAAAATCGGTGATCAACCTAGAAAAGTTCTATGACTTGCAAGATAAGTTTAAACACAAGACCAACTGTAAGACACAGATTTCATCTTTGAACTATGACCCAGTCAACCTTGGTACTGAACAGAACCCCTGATTTATCAACCTAGGAGTTGATTGATCTGTTGAAGAAAGAAGATCTCTCATCAGATTGTGTAAAGAGTACAAATATGTTTTTGCATGGACCTATGATGAACTAAAAACCTTTGATACTAGCATTATGCATCATAACATACCGATGAAGCTAGAAGTGAGACCTTACCAACAGAAACTGAGAAAGATACATCCCAGTTTGGAACCCTCTGTAAAGAAGGAACTTGAGAAGTTGTTGACAGCTAGAATCATATTCCTTGTCAGAAACACATAATGGATAGCTAATTTAGTACCTGTCTGAAAAAAGAATGGAGAAATCAGACTTTGTGTCGACTTCAGAAATATGAACAGAGCTTCTGAAAAGGATAACTACCCTATTCCTCCCATGGAACAGATTCTGCAAAAGGTAGCTAGGTCAGAAATGTTCTCCCTCCTGGATGGTTTTTCAGGATACAACCAAGTCATCGTTGCCCCTGATGACCAACTAAAAACAACTTTCAAAACCCCCTGGGGTACCTTCGCCTACAGACGAATGCCCTTCGGATTGATAAATGCAAGAGCAACATTTTAGAGAGATTTGGATATAGCTTTCAGAGGTTTGATGCATAATTTTGTCATAGTATATTTAGATGACATCACTATCTATTAAAAAAAATGACACGAACATCTGTCTACTCTCAAACAAGTTTTTGAACGCTGCAGGAAGTACGAAATTTCGCTGAACCCTAAGAAGTCCATATTTGCAGTAATAGAAGGTAAGCTCCTAGGTTTCATTGTTTCTAAGGAAGGCATGATTATTGATCCTGAACATACTGAAGCTATTTCAAAGATCAGTTTTCCTGGTTTGTGCATAGCCATGCAATCATTCCTCGGTAAGATCAATTTTTTAGGTAGGTTTGTTCCAAATTTTGCACAAATTGTTAAGCCATTACAACAGTTAGTTAAAAAAAGATGTACATTTTAGATGGTCTCAAGAACAAAAGGATGCATTTATTCAAATTCGAAGGGCCATTGCAAAAGCTCCTGCCCTGATGTCCCCATATTTCGACAAGGATTTTATTCTATATACTTTTTCTATTGATTTTTCTTATGCAGTGGTCTTGATGGAGAAGCATGATAATGATGCTGAGATTCCAATTTATTTCATGATCTGAACGTTTAAGGGAGCATAACATAACTACTCCCAAATTGACAAGCAGGATTATGCAGTTTACAAGTATGTGAAACATTACAGGCCGTACTTATTGAAATCTCGAACGAAGGTGATTGTACCATACACTGCCATAAGAAACGTGCTAGTCCAGAAATAACTAGGAAAGAAAAGAGCCCATTGGATCACAACTTTGTTGGAATATGACCTGGAAATCAGGCTAGCGAAGATTGTAAAAGGACAAGTTTTGTGCATGCTTACTGCCCAGTCAAATGATCTTGTTCAGCAGTAGACTGAATGGGAGCAGGGGGAAAGTACTCCTACAGGTTTTGTTAATGCCATAGATACTCCAACATCTGAATGGTACGATCATATCAAGTTTTTTCTAAACCATGGGTTTGCTCCTGAAACCCTAGATTTCAAAAAATGCAAAGCTTTAAGATTAAAGTCTGCTCCATATCAATTTATTAATGGGTTTTTGTTTAGAAAAAATTATGATGGAGTTTTCCTTAGATGTTTGGAGAAAAATGAGACTGATGACATTCTTTTTCAATTTCATGCAGGACCTGTTGGAGGCCATTTTTCAGGTGAAACCAAAACACACAAGATTCTCAGAGTTGGGTATTATTCGCCTACTCAATTTAAGGATGCCTATGCTCATGTTAGAAGTTGTGAACCATGTCAAAAGTTTGCAGGGAACTTCAAAAAACCTGTTTTTCCTCTGCAGCCAGTAATAATTCAGTTTCCATTTCAGCAATGGGGATTGGATTTTGTTGGACCAATTAATCTCGTTTCCTCCCTACAACATAGGTATATCCTTACAGCAACTGACTACTTTACCAGGTGGGTAGAGGCAGTCCCTCTTATGAAATGTAACACAAACCAAGTAATCTCTTTCCTTGACAACTAGATAGTTACAAGGTTTGGTTCTCCTAAGTATCTTGTCTTTGACAATGCATCCTACTTTTTCTCAATTGATTTGACACAGTATGCCCTTGAAAAAGGGATCAAACTAAAATTTTATACCAATTATTATCCACAGGGTAATGGGATTGTTGAATCTTCTAACAAGAACCTGATAAATATTTTGAAGAAAACAGTAGCCTCTCATCACAAACATTGGCACACACAACTTTAAAATGCTCTTTGGGCAAATCGAATTACCCCAAAGGAATCTATTGGAAACTCTCCCTATTGTCTGGTGTATTGTAAGGAAGCCATACTACCATCTAACCTTACCATTCCCTCATTACAGCTAGCCCAATCCATTCAATAAGATGATTCCTCTCCTCTTCATCAGAGAATTGATACTTTGCATAAATTGGAGGAAGGCAGGGAAATGGCTAAAAATGAATTATATCAACATCAGCAGATGGTTAAAAGATGGTTCGATGAGAAATCCTCTTATGACAAATAATTTTAAGTAGGAGATTTGGTTTTGAGATCGGGTAAGCAACATAAGGATAAAAATTATTATACCAAGTTTCAACGCCTTTGGCTAGGACCTTTCATTGTTACAAAAAATATTGGTCCTAGTATTGTTCGATTACAGACATTGGAAGGGGTCATTGACACTTATCCAGTGAATGTTTCTCTGCTCAAAAATTATTTTGTCTGAACAATTTGATGCACTCTGTACATAAATTTGGTCTATTTTGCATTGTCTTTGTTTTGATTGGTTTTTCTTTAAATAAAATCCACACATTTGGTAATGGTTGATGGTCAACTTGTCTCAAAGATAGTTTGAAGTGGAGTTTTGGAATGCTCTGTCAACTTTGGATTTTCTCAACCTATGTCAGAATTTGTCTTACAAAGAATAGACAGTCATTAATTGTAGAACTTTGATTGACACCTTTCCACCTTGGTCATTATCTTACACATGCTTTATTTGTTTAATTAAGGGTGTGGAAAGTGACTGGCTTTCTTTCCCTATGCTTCATTAGTGTAATACAACATATCTCAATAGCATGATCAACCTTTATCTGCTCTGGATTCTATCATAGTCACCTTGAAAAAATATATTACTTAATAATTGTGGATTACAGGATGGACGGTCTTATTACAAGCCAGCCCATTAGGTTCATAGATGTGAGTGGAATGACATCTTCACACCAAGCCACCAAACTTGGAAGATAACTTTTAGTTTAATGAAAGGTGGAAGGTCCTATCACAGGTTGGTCCATTCATGATTTGCAAAGCATCAGTGAGTAACGCCATTATCATATGGTCACCAAGCTATGGTGGTGTCTTGTAATTCACACCCTAATAAAAAAATTTGTTTTACTTTTTCTTTATAAGACAATGTTGTATATAAGGATAGGGGGGTCTTATCACAAGCCATCCCTACCATGATCATGGGTTTGATTTTGGACTGAAATTATCATTATGTGGTCACCAAGCCATGATAATTTATTTCAGTATCACAGCTGGAAGACAAGGAGTCTCATTACTGAGCTAGCTTGTTCAGTTTCCAGATCAATTTTGTGAGTGGCATTTCCATAATATGATCACCAAGTCATGGCAGTGGTATTATGTCAACAAGGTCTTATGTACAGATTTTATTGTTTAAAAAAAGAAAAAGAGAAAAAAAAAGAAAAAAGAAGAATAAGAAAAAATAGATTGTTAATAGTGCATCTCTGTGTAAATAAAGCAATTAATAAGTCAAGGTGATTTATGATTGGGATATCCAGAGTAGTTTTAAGCTTACCCCCAGGTTCATCTAAAAGTTGTCTTCCTATGATTGCATAATGAAAAAGGGTTCCTGTTGTTTCTTAAATATCCTTATTAGATTTGCATTACCTTTAAATTGATTATGGATGGAAGTATATCAATCTTATGTTTAATTATGCTTATTGATTGTCCTTTTATAAACTTTTTCTAAAAACCTAGGTTGAAAAATCAGTTGGATGACATACTTTCTTTAACTGAAGTTTTGTTTGCAGTGATAACTGGTTCTTCCTAGCCATTCGCCATTTGTTGTAGGTACAACAGATCCCATGCTTCATTTGAACATGGGATCCCCAAGATTGTAAATACAAAGGTATTTAGGTAAGTTTCTTATTCAAACAAGGTCCTTAAACCTTGTTTTTATAATCTCATATCTTTGCTTATGGTTTGTTTAGTTACCTTCTTTCCTTCGAAAATTTTCTAATTTTTTGGTTGTTTTCTTGCCTTGCAGAAAGCCTTCATTTTTTTCAAAATGTTATTTTCTTTCCGCAATCCCAAAATTGCGGATTGCGGGAATTGACTGTTCTTTCTTTTCAGAATTGTGTCTTCCCGCAACCCGCGACCTACAATTGCGGATTGCAGGAAGAATTTGTTAATATCTTTGGGAAATTTCGATTCTGCAACCCGAAACCCGCAACTACAGATTGCGGATTGCGGAAAGTTGTTATTTTAATAAATCGTATTGTGTGTTTCTGTAACCCGCAACCTGCAATTGCAGATTGCGGGATGTGGAAAAGTTATTTTAATTTTGAAGGTTGTTTTCATTTCTGCAACCCGCAAACAGCAATTGCAGATTGTGGAAACGATTTCCTCCGTTATTTTACAAATTTGTAATCCCGCAACCCACAAATTGCAGATTGCGGATTGTGGGAATTGTGACTAAAGTTTGAAAATAAGACATGTGATTGATATCACATCCTTCAGGGGTTAATCTTAGTCGTTCATTACTTCTAATTGTATGGTCCGAATTTGACCGGACATAAAATCGATAAATACAAAAAAAATTCTATTTTTCTTTATCATTTTCATTGTCGAAAATTTACTCTGCTACGTGGATTTACTAGGAATTTCTTACCAGGGGTCGTTCTTACGAATCTTTAGTTATTTTCAAGTTGGTTTGTTGTCATTTTTGCATTTTTCATTTTTGGTTTTACTGTTTATGCTTTATTTTTTATTTCGTTTTTATTTTATTTCTTAGAATTTCCAAGCTTTGCAAAAATGTCATGAAACACTTGGTCTAAGACAATTCACATGGATTTGCTGACCAAAGACCCTAATTTTGGTATATTCTCAGATACCAGTGAGAGGGTTACCGAAGATTATCAAATGGACTGGTCCAAAATTTATTTAATTTTTTATAATGACGACCTTTCAGACATTAGGGAAGACCGACCTGCATATGAGAATATTAGGGCTTCACAAATCCATGCTATTGTTGCTCGGCCCGCTATCCTTCCTTATACAGATGTTGTTAAATGGATAGTAGACAATGCTAACCCTAAATACCAGTCATTTAATGACATTGCAGGGTCACAATTGACAACCTTCTGCCTTGAAGTTTTTACCAGAGCATTTGCTCTTAAGCAAGCCATGTAGATCCTTAGCCTTGAATTCATCCAATCTTCTAAAACCAGGTACAATTTTGATGAAATGTTGAAATCATGGATGATTAATCCTAGCAGATTTGTGCTCAAGGATGATAATCTCTATCTGATTTCCTGGTTCAGAGAGCCTTATTATTTACTGGCAGCCATGTTCTGCAGGATCTACGGCCTTCCAAATTGTTCAATCTTCAAGGCTAAATGGGCTCCAATAGCCCATCATGTCCTAACCACAGGAGATTCTTTTCCTCGGGTGTTCATCTTGTCACTAGAACTTAAAACATATATCCAGGAGTATCAAAATGCACCTGCTTTGAAGAAGCCACACTTTTTCTTCTAAGCCTACATTATTTATGTCTTTTGATTAGAGTTCCAATATCCCAACATGGGATGGAATTGGACCCCTGCAGCTCCACCAGTTCATATCTATCATGCAGCACTATGGGAGAGTAATTTTGTGCCCCTAGTCTATGACATTTGTGACCATTTCATGGATACTATTTATTTCAATATCTTCAAAAAAGAGGCTCCTTCCTTCTTAGATGATGCCAGGGACTTCATCAATACAATTAGTGATTGGTATGTCTATGAATCCTTTTCATATATCAAATTCTAGGGAAGTCACACTAGTCATCTGCTACCTAGAATAGTCCCCGAAAGATTAGTCATTGAAGAAGTCTCTTATCAGACTATTACTGATGCTGTCTACAAAAAACTCACGAGTCCCAAGAGAAAGGGTTGGCCTAAATTCTCTTTGAACCTTGGACCATTGGTCATTCCCACTTCAAATTGGGCTACAGTGTTGGGGGATAGGATGGTTTCTCTCAAGCTAGACTTTGATCCCAAAATAAAGCATGATCCTAAGAAGTTCTTGGATGCTCATCTTAAACAATATCATGTGAAGATGGACTATGTGCATGAAGAAATACCCGATGACTCCATATACCAAGGAGTGAATACCTTTTTGAGGTCTTGGCTAGGGCCAAGAGCATTGATGAGCAACATCAGATTATGCAATATCAGAGAGAACTTAAAACCAAAGTTTTGAGCTACATAGCAATGGAAATGAAACTGTTTGAGCAAATGAGAAGGGATAGACAAATAAAGGAGAACCATCAAGCCAATGTCCTCTAATGCTTACTTATCCAGATGGGGATAAAGGTAAAGCCCCCATGGAGAATCCCCCTTAGGTAAAAACAACTGAACAGGTCAAAGTCTTGTTGCAAACCTCTCATCATTTGAAGTAGGAGTTAGCATAGATATCTTCAGTATTGGATACCCAAACAATTTAACCTCATATGCTTACTGTGGATATTCATGTGACTGCTGCAGTTATAGAGGAATCACATGATCTAATAATAGTTGATTTAAACCCAGCTAAGAAGTAGAAAGTCCTGATTCCTACTTCACGGGTTCCTAATTTTGATATCATTAACAGTGATATTGATGATGAAGCACATCATCCAATATCTGTGACTGAAGATTCACAAGCAGTTAAAGATTTGTTAAACACTATTGAGATGGATCATTCTTTTTCTGATCAATAGGTATTGGAAGTTACTACTGCTCTTGACATTACAATTTCAACACTTTTATTGTCATATATTCAAGATCTTTATGTTTTGTCCCCAAGGGTGATGCCTCCATTTTCCATATCACAACTTTTCCATACTTTGAATTCCAGAGCCACTCCATTTTCAGACAGCTCAGTTCCATTTTCCATTCCCCCATCTATTATTGCAGAGGTCCAGTCTTCCACTGTCCCTCAGCAATTACCCATATCTACTTTATCATCACCCACCATTGATGAGCCACCCTTAGTTCTTTCTTCATCATCACCTGTTAATGATGATCATGTTCCACTCTCTGAAGCCTTTACTTCAATTCCTTCTCCAACCCATGTCTCATTAGTTCCTTAGATTGTCTCTACCCCTCTGACTACTCCTCAAGTTACTATGTTTATACCTAGTCCCATTGTCACTCAAACACCTTCACTACTTTCAACAAAGAATGCCATTTTAATTTCTTCAGAAATGGTAACTTAATATGAAGATCATGTTGTAGTCCCTCTTGGAAATTATTTCTACAGTAAGGAAAATAAAGCAGAAATAAAGAGGGGTAAGAAGAGAAGTAGGGATCAAGGTGGATTAGAATTATTTGTTCCAAATCAAATAATATGGGCTCAGCACAAAAATGATCCCCAGACAGGAGCAATTGAGATATCTATAGCCTTAGGGGCATTTGCTGGTGCAAACCTTGATTCATCAGATACTGAATAGGGAGATTGATCAGAAGAAGGAATAATTGAAAAGGATTGAAGAAGAGTTAGTTCAGACCAAAGAACAACATGAAGTTTATTTTGTTGATCTCAGGAAGATATGGGGAGATAGGTTAGAGGATTTTGAGCGAACCGACACCTCTTTTCATACTAAACTTCGTAATTCTCAAGCTGAGAACTCTTCCAATACACAGAAGATAGCTATGCTTGAAAAGCAATGTGAGGATGAAACTGCAAGTGCAACCTATTCTCGTTTCTCTAAGTTTTCACCACAGGAATTTAAGGATTTCGCCCTTCAGGTCAATGAAGAACACCATAAGTTACTGGAGAAACTATTTAACACCCTGGATGAGATTAGGGAAACTCATATGGCTTTTGGTGAGATGTTTGCTTTCCTTGAAGGGAAGAAATACAAAAGGCTGCAAGCTTCTAAGGCAATTCAAGACGCTGGTGAGTGGTAGGGGTACATCAAGAACACTCCATAAGACATCCCCATTCTTAACATTTTTCAATTCAAGAAAATCAGTGCTGCATTGAACACTTGGATTGATCTTAATGAGTCGGTTGAATACATTATTAAAAAATCACATGCTATGTGTAGCAGGCGATGGTATGCAGCGGATAACATCATGCAAATTCTACAGTTCTCCGCCTTGGAGCTCATTGAAGATGCTTTCCTGCCTAAGTTGATGGTTGAGCAAGTCGAACGCAAGTGTGAGGAAGCCAAGCAAAAGATCCAGTGCCTCGAGGAGGTCAATATTGATGATGTGGAGCAATTAATTAGGAGACTGGTCACCATGGAAGGCAAAATCCACATCTTCATCCGTATTTGGCATAAGTTAGCTAAAAATGAGTTGGAAACATTCACATGTAATTCCCAGCTGGGGCTTGAATCAGCTAACTATCCGAATGTAGATGAGTTGTTAGGAATATGGGACAAGTGGCAAGATTTTCTTGGCCATTAGTCTAATTCGAATTGTGTAATCCCTATGTTGTGGGAATTTTATGTTGTATTATTGTGTAACTCTTATTCATTAGAGAAAATTTTAGGTAAAAAATGAGCCTCAAAACAAAGAAAATGTAGCATAAAATTCAACCAATCGCATTCTAGTAGATGACATCATCCCCCATGTTTGAGGTGGCATTGCATGAGTTAAGAATGCTTATTTGTGAAATTTTATATGGTGGATTAAAACCCATAGTTAACCAAGATAGTGATATAATTACTTTTAAGTCATAAAGTAAAGTACTCATAATGAAAGTCCTTTAACATTTTTCATAAAATAATATTACTGTCATTTTCAAGTAAAGTACTCATAATGAATGTCTTTTCACACTTTTTTTCCTTTCACACTTGCTCATAAAATAATATTATTATCATTTTCAAATAAAGTACTCATAATTCATAAAGAATGTCCTTTCACATTTTTTTATAAAATAATATATTGTCATTTTCATGTTTTTAATTTTAAATTAAATATTCACTCCATTCTATTTAATATCATAATGCCAAACTAATATATATATATATATATCCTTGTACTTTTAAAATAAATTAAATTCATAAATGATATTAATATGAAAAATGAACGTTAGTTATGCATATAAATTAAATTCGTGAATGATAGTAAATTAAATTGAATTAAATTATATATTTTTACTACTCAATTTTTAAGAATAAATTAAGTTTTATATTATTTTCTATGAGAAACTTAACTATAACATTCCTTTACAATAAAATAAATATCCCAAAAAATTTTATGATATTGATATTAATTTACGAATATAATTTAATGAATAAAGAATAATAATAATAATGCAATGTGAATTATAATAATATTATTAACATTTTACATGTAAAAAAGTTTTCAATTAAATCACATTATATTAAATTGATGAGAAAAGTACTAAATATAAAAAGTCAACATAAATTAAAAAAATAGCTCTTCAAAAATGTTTTTATTATTTAATTTCATTTGCAAGTTCAAGACAAATAAATGCTAAAGGACAATCAATTTTTGGGAATTTACAATGAATCTTAGTCATATCAATGTACAGTTATTTTATTAATTTTATTTCTAGTGAATTTTGAAAAATAACTCAACCATGGTTATTTATATTTTGCATAGAAAATAATGTAGGAGGTAACTTGTCATATATACCTACCCCATAAAACCCCTAACTCATAATATTTTAATATATCTCATACTTTTTTAGTACATCTCTTAGGAGGCCATTTTTTGACCTCAAAATCTCTCTAATGTAAAGGCTGGTTTTCTCATTAAGAAGGGATGGTGGAATTTGGAGGAGAAAATCAACAGGAGAGACTGGAGATGCCCTGTTTTGATACAAGCTTGTAATTTCTTACAGATTGTCATTAAATACAGTAAAGTTATTTCCATAATTTCTTTTGTCTATTGATCAAGTTTATTTGATGAATGTTGATTTTACTCCGAATTGCTTATCTACTGTTGTTTGAATCTTTTGCAATTTATTTAACACAATGATCTATAGTTATGGTTTATCTCTGCTAATGATCTATGTGTTTATGAGGTTTTAAAAGAGTTTATTCAATTAAAACTTTTATTGATTTATGCAAATGGTTTTCTCATAAAATTATAATTGATGTTAATTTTTCAATTAACAAATCAGTTACAAGTTAATCTTGAATGCGTGTAACCCTCGGAATGTTGTTGGTTAATTTGAATTGATTAATGGTAATTTGAGCAGATAAGTTACAGATCTGTTAACATTTCTGTTAAGTGGATGAAAAATACTTGTCTATTTTCACATCAAGCTGACTTGCATATAAACAAGCCACCTTTTAGAATAGGTCTAACTTAGATTAGGTTCCCTTTCTTAGGTAGATCTATTTTATATAATTTTACAACTTTGTTTTCCTTCATTGGAAGACTGATCTATTGATCAAATTTCACCAACTCATAGAGTGCCAGTGGAGGCCAAATATCCATGGGAAATTACTATACCAAACAAGCTCGGGATAGAACTATCCTTGCATAGGATCTTTTGAAGCCTTTCATTCTAGGCTTTCCCCCTCTATTGGGAGCCTTGGAACCCATTCCAGCACCTTGCACCTACCTTGCGCATTCGAGGCCTCAACCCACCTCCGCCTACCCATAACACACAACCCTCTCTCTCTCCCCCTACTCCCTAAAACCCCCTCAATCACTCTAGAACAAACAAGCTCACCTGACTAATCCCATCGCTACAACTAATCCCCCTAATCCCTCTCCCACTCTTTCTCCATCTCTCTCCCCTCATTTCCCTAACACTTATTAACACTTTATATAATTCCCTCTCTTCCCTACTCCTCTACCTACCCCTAACCCCCATCCCCCTATCCCACTCCTCAAATATATATCATTTCTCTTTAGCTTCCCTTTTCCTTCCCAAACCCTCTCAATATTTTTATTTTTATCTCCTGCAACCCCCTCCTCTCCCTACCCCTAATAACCCTTTCTCTCTCTCTCTCTCTCCTTTTCAACTTCCTACTAATACACCTACCTGTAACCTCCACCATTCTATATCTCCCCCAACCCCCTGAAAATTGCTTGTTCTCTCTCTCTTTCTATGCACAGATATTCACCTCCCTAATCCAACCCCAATAACTAACTCCCCTCCTCCATCTCTCTCTCTATCACACCCCACCCCCCTAACTCTTATTAACCCCATATCTCTCTCTCTCTCTCTCTCTCTCCTCTACTCATCAACCTTCCCCTAATCCCCACCCCTTTCTCTATCCCCCAAGCCCCTAATGACCACACTCTCTCCCTCTCCCTCTCACTCTCCCCTACTATCTATCTACTCTACTCCTACCTAACTAGAGGACCTCTCTCTCTCTCTATATATATATATGTGTGTGTGTGTGTGTGTGTGTAATCCCAACACCACCACTCCTCAACTATATCCCCTTCTCTCAAGTGGGCATGATCCTCCCCAAAACCCTAACCCTGTATCTCCATAAAATAATCCCCCTATACATAAGACCCCCTCTCTTTGTGATTCCCATAATCCCCCTACCCCATATAACTAACAATACCCCACTATCTCTCCCCCCATCTAATGTAACCTACTTTTCCACATCTCTCTCTCTCTCTCCCTATATATTCCCCCTTCTCGTTAACTGCTCTCATCCTCCAGAAACCCATAACCTCTCTCTCTCTCTCACTCTCCCATGGAATCCACCCACTCCTCATCCTATTATCACCACCCAATATCTCTCCCTATCCATAACCCCCTATTCCTCACAAACTATACCTACACCCAATCTCTATCTCTCTCTACCCCTTATACCACTCTCCCTCTACCCCTAAACTCACTTTCTCTCTCAGCCTTTAACCTTTATTTCTTTCTTTACCTCTAATTTGTCTTTATCTCTCTACACACAATCCCCCTCTCTCTCCCCCTAAACCCCTCCTACACCCCCTACCCCTAACCCCCTCCCCCTACCACTTATCTCTATCTCTCTCTCATAAACCTCCTCATCCCTACACCTAATCAACCCCTAGATCTCTCTCTCTCTCTCTCTCAACCTCCTAAACATACACCTACCCATAAAACCCATCCCCCTCTCTCTCTCTTCCCCAACTCACTAAAATACCCCCACTCTCTCTCTCCCCCAACTCACTAAAATACCCCCACTCTCTCTCTCACCCCTACTCCTATGCTACCACTAACCTGCTATCTCTCTTTCCCCCCTCCTCTCACTAACCCTTCTCGAAACCCTCTCTCATTCTCTCTCTCCCATACTCCTCCACCTACCCCTAAACCCCATTAGTTTATCTCTCCTACAACCCCCTAATTCACTACCCTTCTATCGAACCACCATGCTCCACCCAAAACCATGAATGTTCCTTATCTTTGTCTATTTCTCTACCCCAACCTCCCTCCTCCTCCTACACCTAATCACCTTCCCAACTCTTTCTCTCTCTCTCTCTCTCTCTCTCTCTCTCTCTCTCTATCTATCTATCTATCTCTCTACCTCACACACACAACCTACTACTGCTCCACCTATCCATAAACCCCACCCCTCTCTCTCTCCCATACTACACCTACCCCTTACCCCCACCTCTCTCTCTCTCTCTCTACCTATTTATCTCCTACCAAAACTCCCAACACCCCCACTCCTAAACTATATCCCTTTCTCTCAAAATGCCTTGTTGTCCACAAATCCGTAAACTCATGATCTATACCTCTTTATATCCCCCAATGTACCTCCTACACCTACCCCTAATAACCCCCAAACTCTCTCTCTAACCCTAATATCTCTCTCTCTACCCCTAACCTATCTTTCTCTCTCTACCCCTAACTTCTCTATCTCTCTCTAATCATAACCCCCTCTCTCTCCCTAACTCCATACTACTCCCCATACCCCTAAGCCCCCTCCCACCTCCAATTATATCTCTCTCTCTCTATCTCTTTCCCACTATCTCTCTCTCTCACTTTCTCTCTCTCCCCCTTTCTCTTTCCCAATTCCCAACCCCCCACTCCTCAACTACACCCCCTTCTTTCAAACTGGGCAACCCATCCCCAAAATTTGAAAATCCTGATCTCTATTAGTTTCCCTCCACCAACCTCACTCCTCTTCCATACCACCAATCACCCCCCAACTCTCTATCTCTCTCTCTCTCACCCACTACTCTTACCCCTACAAATAACCACCCTCCTCCTCCCCCCCTCTCTATCGCTCTCTTTCTGTCTCTCTCTGCTCTCCTCCTCCTAACCGTTACTAACACCCTCTCTCATTCTATATTTCCCTTACTCCTCACCTACACCTAATACCCACCACTTTCTCTCTACATAACCCCCTATTACCCAAACCTATCTCTATCTATCACTCTCTCTCTAGTAAGTCTCTACCCCTAATGTCTATCTCTCTCTGTAACCCCCCTCTCTCTCTCCTACTCCTACCACTAACCAACCCCACCATATATATGTATATATCAATCTCTCCCTCTCTCTCTATTCATGCCCCTTCCTTCTCTCTCTCTCTCTCTCTCTCTCTCTCTCTCTCTCTCTCTCTCTCTCCCCCAATTCCACACACACATGCATCAACTATACCCCCTTCTCTCTAGATTCCCTAATCCTCCCAAAAACCTGAACCCTCCTAATCTGAATCTCTTCTTATCCCCCAACCACACATTTTTATCATACCCCTAATCATTCCCCCTCGTCACTCTCTCTCTCTTTCTCACCCCATGACTAATCCAACTATTCCTAACCGCCACTACTTTCTCTCTCTGTGTACTCTAAATCAGCCCCCCCTTTCTCTCTGCCTCTAATGCACACACACACACACACACTCACTCACTCCACTACTCTCATACCTACAACTATCCCACTACATTACCCTCTCTCTCTCTCCTGCTCGTCTTCCTAACCCTTACTACCCTCTTGCTTTTTGTCTTTGTGTTTGTGCCTAACCCTTACTACCCCCCCTCTCTCTCGCTCTCAGTCCCCCACCATCTCTCTCACACACAAACATATCCACCCCTCTACTCAACTCTCCTCCTCCACTTAACCCTTTCTAACACACTCTCTCATTCTATCTCTACCTTACTCCTTCACGTAATGATAAAGCACACCTCTCTCTCTCTCTCTCTCTCTCTCTCTCTCTCTCTCTCTCTCTCATCCTACTCCATAACCCCCACTCCTCAACTATACCCAACTTATGTCTAGCTTCCCTACTCCTCCCCAAACACCTACCCCTCGTAATATCTATCTAATTTTATCTACCAAACCACCTACTTCTCCTAGCTCTAATAACCCTCCCCCATCTGTCTCTTTCTCTCTTTCCCACTCTCTCAACCCCCTAATAATCCACCTACCCCTAACCCATACTTCTCTCTCTCTCTCCCCCCTTGCTACCTAACAACCCCCCACTCTATCAATCTACACACACAAACTCACCTCCCTCCTCACACCCCTATAATAAACCCCCCTCCTCCCTCTATCTATGTAGAACCTCACTCCCTAACCCTTAATAACCCCCTCTCTCACTCTCTCTCCCCACCCATTTTTCCTCCCAAAAAAACTTAATACCCACCCTCTCTCCCCCCCTCTCTCTATACCCTAATCCCACCCTCTCCCACACATTCTCTCTCTCTCTCTATCTATCTATCTTCCCCAATCCTAAAACTAACCATCCCATTCTCTCTCTCTCTCTATCTATCTATCTTCCCCAATCCTAAAACTAACCATCCCATCTCTCCTCCCTCTCTCTCTCTCTCTCTCTCTTCCCTAACCACCCACTCCTACATTATACATCCCTTCTCTCTAACTAACCTACTCCACCCCAAACCACTAAAGCTCATAATCTCTAACTCTTTCTCTTTCCCCCACCACTCCCTATACACTTGATCACTAATATCTCAACTCCCTATCCCTCTCTCTCTCTCTCTATCAAACCTCTACACCTCCACCTACCCATAACCCACAACCCTCTCTCTCTCATCTACTCCCTAAAACCCCCCCAATCTCTCTAGCTCAAACAAAATCACAGCACTACTCCCACCCCTAGATCTTATCAAACTAATCCCTCTCCCACTCTCTCTCTATATATCTCCCCTCCTTTCCATAACTCTCTCTCTCTCTCTCTCTCCCCTAACACCCCACTCCTAAACTATACATCCCTTCTCTCTAACTAACCTAGTCCATCCCAAAACATGAAATCTCCTAATCTCTATCTCTTTCTCTTCCCCGACACCCCTCCCTCTACCCATGATCACTAATATCTCATCTCTCTCTCTCTCAACCCTCTACCCCTCCACCTACCCATAACCCACAACCCTCTCTCTCTCTCCCCATACTCCCTAAAACCCCCCAATCTCTCTAGATCAAACAAACTCACCCCACCACTCCCCCCTACTCCCTCTCCCACTCTCTCTCTATATATCTGTTGTTGCAGCAACATCCCCCCCCAAAATTTTTGTACATATTGGAGACCCTCCTTTATTTTTCTGGAAAGACTGTTGTAAGAGGCCAATTCTCCTTTTTACTTTGTTTTCAACTAAAAATCCTCCTTTGAGAATTCCAAGTTTTTCTTCTAATGGATAAAATTCGTGAAGTCTTCCTAAAATCGCAGAATCATTTGAGAAAGCCCCGCAATTGCGGAAGTATTTGAGTTTCCCTCCCAAAGTGGCGGAAGCCATTTGTATAAACTTCTCGAAAAGAACTTAGAAATTTTTTTCAAAGTTTGCGGAACGATTTGAAGAAAGCCCCGCCATTGCGGAAGTATTTGAGTTTCCCACCCAAAATGGCGAAATCCATTTGTATAAACTTCTAAAAAAAGAACTTAGAAACTTTTTTCGAAGTTTGCGGAACAATTTGAAGAAAGCCTCGTCATTGCGGGAGCATTCAACTTATCCTCCCGAAACTCCGGGAGTCATTCACCAATCCGTTCCGAAACTACGAAAGCCTTCAGGTTATCTTTCTGAAACCCCGCGGAGACTTAGAAATTTCTCGAGTTGTGGGAGCCTTCAGCTTATCTCTTCGAAACAGTGGAGCCATTCTCCAATCCATTCCGAAACTACGGAAGCTAATCACTAAAGCTTTCTGCAACTTCGGAAGCACTCTCGAAGCTCGGGCGAGACTTAGAAAATTCTCAAGTTGTGGGAGCCTTTTGCGGAAGCATTCGCGAAACCCTCCCGAAACTGCGGAAGCGTTTGCTTTATCCTCCCGAAATCCTGCGAAACGCTTTTCAAAAAACTTAGACCTTTGTTCGACTTGCGGGAGCCATTCTCCAATTCCTTCCGAAACGGTGGGAACTTTCGTAGAATCATTCCGCGATTACGGAAGCCATTGGCATATCTCTGTCAAAATTACGGAAGAGAGAGCCACTATTCTCCCGAAGCTCAGTCTCCAAAGGTCGCATTGCGGAAAGATTCATCAATCTCTTCCGAAATGCCGAAGGAGTTCAGTGTAACCTTCTGCAATGGTGGGTGGAATTCATGAGTTCGTCTCACAGGTGGAGGTCGTGCATGCATATCGAGACTACTTGATAAGACCGCAACGTACACAAAATTAAAACTTGTGTTAAATGCACCACCCATCGTATTAAACACCACACGTGCCTAACCCGTTTAAATAAACGGTTGGGTTTTGGGTCGACTGTAATGTTTTTTTCGATCAAATGAAGGCCATTGGGATGCCACGCCAGACAGCTCCAGCTCAGCTCATCCACGTCCGCATCCATCTCATTCGGCCACCTCGTCGTTGCCAGGTAGGTTTCTAACCGTTAATTTTGTCTCATCTACACGTTAGATTACCTTTCAGTTTTTCTTTTTCGTCTAAGACGTGGCTGATAGACAATAGTTGCATATTTTGTTATTTTGTCCTTAAAACCACCAAGGCCCCATGGATTTCTTGTTCCACCAACTAAAATGCCAAAACCATGACTGCCCGAGTTTTTTTTCTTTTCACCAACCATACTCCAGGCATTGTCACCCTAGTTCAAATTCCAAGCTGGCCATAGAGCTTCTCATCAAATGCTATGAATAACCATGGCGGTCGGCTGAATACCTCGCCTGTTCATCAATGCGGAAATCCATCCCTGACTTCGTATTAAGTTCATCTCAATCCAAGCTAACCCGCCATTAACCGTTCGAAGTACAACCATGGAAGACACCCTCTCTCCTAGGGCTAGACCAAGAACAGGTTATTTCCGTGACGTATACTCATCCTTTCGGGAACATTCCAAACTGTGTCCCCTTAAGATAGCCAAATCTCAGAACTATGCTTCTTGCTTGGAATGGTTTATTTTGTTTTCCCAACATGCACCATCCTAATTTGTTTATATATCCATTAGCATGTTAAAATGGTGCTGCTCTTTGTTAGAATCTCATAATAGTTTGCACATGTTTTATAATGACTTGTATTTGGTCATTGCCAGGGATAAGTCAAGATGCCAAAAGGTGGTAGGAAGAAAGCTAAGATGATGGAACCACAGCCATCACCACTTAGGACTGAGACCATGTTCCAAGATACCAAGTGCACCACCGGTATTCCCCCTGAAATCCGTTGGGGCGACATTTACAGGATGATCAGGGACCAAGATATCTCGGATGTGTTGCTAGAAGAGGGGCAGATATATGTCAACATCAGAACTTCAGGCATAGCTAGAGCTGCCACCCGCCCTGAACTGTTCCCATGTTCTGAAGTAATCGGATGGATACTCAAACATACTAATGCGGAGACAAGAGTAATACATGACAGCAGGAAAATAGCCATCACCTCATTCCACCCAGCATATCTTGTCGCAGCCTATAAATTCCCACGTCCCCAGCAAGCCCTGAGTGATGAATGGTTGGGCCAAATGAACAATATTGAAATGGCCAAAAAATTATTGGTTGCAGGCAAGCACTTAAGAAAGAGAGGTAATGATGAATATGATGTGCAGAATCTAAGACCTCCTTTCAGGTTAATCGCCCTGATGTTGTGTAGAATCTTCGGTATGCCTGACGGCACCGTATACAAGATATAGTGGGTTCCCATCATCCACTTCGTGGCATTTAAAGGAACTGTGTTTGACTGGGCTTCCATCCTGTCAGACAGTTTGGCATCAATGGTGGTTGCTGCAAAAGAAGGCCTTGCCCTAAAAAAGGCATAATTTTACATCTCCTCGTATCTTATTGATTGTGTGTTGGCCAAGCTATCTTTTCCCAGCTTAGGTTGCACGTGGGATAAGGCCAATTCCCCGATTTGCACTGCTTTCAGGATGATGTGGGCTCAAAACTACAAAGCCAGCTATAAGCTCATCTGTGAGGGGTTCATCATGCCCCTATATGAGAAAATATTCAAGGAAGAGACCAACTGTCTGTCGGAGAATGCTATGGAGGTCCTTGAAAACTATGGAGATTTTTATTTTTCGAAGCAAGGCACCTACCTCAGAATGTTTGGAGGGACTAAAGCTCCATATATTTTGCCAAGGTATGCTACTGACTATGTAGTCCTCAAGGAGGCAGTGAGACAAATTTTCCTGGATGGAATTGGAGCAGTGCTTAACAAACAGCATAAGGCTTCTTTCCCGCCTTTTCCCTTCTGCATAGGAGCATACAAATTCTCAGGGGTTGCCTCAGCCGAGGAGTTTGTTCAGGAGCTGAAATCCTTCCACTTCGGTGAAGTAATTTTCCATAGGAATGACAGGAATGGAAAAGTTGTCGAGCATTGTAAAGAAATTTACGCTCATTTTGAGTACGCTCATTATTATGATGCCGAGGAAGAGGCATTCAGAGGCATCAGCAACATGGCTGAGCTACGGATCTGTCGCCAAGGCAGTGGAGCAAGCTCTAGCTCTACCAAGGCCCAGAAAACCAGCTAGCAGAAAGACAAGGAAGCAGATGAGGCCCGAGCCAAGGAAGAACAAAGGTTAAGAGAGGAAGCAGGGTTACTGCAAGAGGATGAAGTTTCCAGATTGCAGAAGGAAGCTGAGGTGGCGAGAGTGCAGCAAAAAGCAGAGAGTGAGAGGCTACAGAAAGAGGCTGAGGAATCCCAGCAGCGAAAAGAGGTTGAAGATGAAAGGCAGCAGAAAGCTGAAGAAGAAGAGAGAAGGCAACAAGCTGAAGTAGGGCAGAAAGTGGAAGAAGAACTCAATGCAGTTGAAGATGCCCAAGCAGGAGACCCCAGCACCTAGGACATGGAAATAGATGTACCTCAAGCAAGTGTCTCCGGCACTCAAAATGTGGAGGCAGGCATAGCACAAGCAGGTGTCTCTAGTACTCAAAATGTGGGAACAGATCTAGCTCAGGTAGTCCAGACCCCACCCGCGGAAGCAGAAATAGATATTGTAGATCTCCCAATTGTCCCGTATACTCCATCGGAAGAGCATACCATGTCCATATGGAATGAATTTTTCTATGATGAGAAGAGGAAGGCTATGGTCCTTAAATCGGAAGAGAGGATAAAGAGACTCTTCCAGGAAGATATTGTTACTCACCGGGAGACCACAGTAATGCAGAACACAAACAAGGATCCTTTAGCTATGGCATCTGCCTATGTAGAGACAGCAAGAGCAATGCTGGACAACGTGGCTGATATAGTTAAAGAGTTTGAGTCGACTAAGAGGAGAGCTCGCATGCTACAACATATTGTGGCCAATGAGCAAGCCTACAGGGATCTCGTGGTTAATAGGTATAATCGCCTGTCCGTTGAGCATAAAGAACTGTCAGACAAGTATAACCAGCTAGAAGAAGAAAAGGAACAACTGGCAGTCCAGATGATGATTGTAGAAGTAGAAAAGAATGATGCAGGAGCCAGGGTGTCCCATCTAGAAGCAGACAAGCTAGCATTGGTTGAACAATTAGAGCAGGCAGAGGACAGAACGATAGATATATCCCCCTTCCATGAGCTATCCTACAGCATCCTGAAACAAATGCATGACACTCAGGAGCTAACTACTGATGAAGTATGCAAGCTCAAGGCCATGGTGGTCATATTAAAAGAAGTTAATGTAGAGGCCAATAGGCTTAAAGCTAAGTACACTCGGGTTAAGGAAAACGTCCTGAGCCAAATAGAATGGAGAGAAGAAAAGGAGGATTTCCCCAAGCATCTCCCATTCAAATCTATAGATGGCTTCAATGAAGACATAGCCCTTCTGGAATTTTACAGAAATTGTAGCATTAAGCTGATAGCCAAGGTCCGAGGGAAAATGGATAAAAGCAGCGGTCTGTATCAAAAAATCCATGAAGTGCATGACAAATGCAAGTTGAGTTTCCCTCAGTCCCTTGATGATTTCTGGGACAAAGAACAACATTTGTCTGAGCTGAAGGGAGAGCTGGACATCCAAACTGAATATGTGAAGAAGATTGATGTCCTAGCCATTGATGAACTCCAACATTATATTGGAATTTCATCAATACACGGTCATCTGCTCAAAGAAATGCATCAAGTTGCAGTAACATAAATTCAAAGTATTGGGGCAGAGATTGGTAAACATGTAATGTCCCATAAGATCTTATTCCCCGCCTCAGCAAATGTAGTTATAAGGGACACTGGTGTATGGTATAGTTACATTGCAGAAAAGGAGAAGAAAGCAGAAGCATCCGCTAGGACAGCAAACCCAGATTCTTCTATAAGATCCGAGGGAAAATGGATAAAAGCAGCAGTCTGTATCAAAAAATCCATGAAGTGCATGACAAATGCAAGTTGAGTTTCCCTTAGTCCCTTGATGATTTCTCGGACAAAGAACAACATTTGCCTAAGCTGAAGGGAGAGCTGGACATCCAAACTGAATATGTGAAGAAGATTGATGTCCTATCCATTGATGACCTCCAACATTATATTGGAATGTCATCAATACACGGTCATCTGCTCAAAGAAATGCATCAAGCTGCAGTAACATAAATTCAAAGTATTGGGGCAGAGATTGGTAAACATGTAATGTCCCAGAAGATCTTATTCCCCGCCTCAGCAAATGTAGTTATAAGGGACACTGGTGTATGGTATAGTTACATTGCAGAAAAGGAGAAGAAAGCAGAAGCATCAGCTAGGACAGCAAACCCGAATTCTTCTCTCCCAGCAGCAACAGCTGTAGCCGCTAGCTCGATTTCCTCTCTCCCAGCAGTAGCATCTATAGCTAGTTTGAGCGCCTCTCTTCCAACTGAAGCGCATGCCCAGGAGTGAAAGCACTGATATTAGAGCATTAATTCTTATATTTTGTATTTTGGGCTTTCATATGTATAAAACATGGAGCTATGGGATAGCTGTCCTTTTCTCTTTAAATAATTTTCTGTTTAAAAGGGAGGTCACATTTTTGTCTATTATAAGGGGAAAAGTCTGTAGGTGACAAGTGTAAAAGGCCAGGTGGGAGCCCAAAGGGCATTTTGTAACATTATAAATAGAAAGGTAGGAAGGAATGTAAAGGACTTTTGGCAGGGAATTATTTTCTAGACTTGTACGAGCTATCTTGCACATGTTTTAAGAAAATAAAATCTTCTAATAAGAGCCTAGAGAGGACGTTTTGCATGAGAATGGAGATTGGATGCATTGTGGATTATTCCTGTGTCTCCTATACTTTGATGTGAGACCTTTATTACTGTCTTGAATTATTTCATTGTATTAAATGATCTTGCTTCTCTCTTTGCAAATGAATTCTCTCTTTCATGAGTAATGAAATGTGTTATATTTAATTAGAAGCTATCTTATGATATCTTTTATCTTTTTTGTAGCTTTCTCTTTAATATTTAATGGATGTCTGTTTATTCTTTAAGATAACTCCTACAGCTCATTGCTCATGCTTTAAATTTGCTCCTTGTAGGGATAGTTAGATTGATTTCAGTTTTAGACTTAGATCTGTTTTCCAGTTTTGCATTTAGATTAAATTTAGACTAGGCACTTGCATATCATTATAAAATATAAAATCAAAAGAATGGTGGATCGGGCCATAACCGGTATAATTATAATAAATCTCCAAACCCACAGTTGCCGGAACCGCTAACCGAACGGATTCCCCACACCAAACAGTAAATAATCTAATTGGGATAATCTATCGGGGAGAATCCCTTTCTGATTGATGCTGCGATCTCCAAGGCATCAACAATATCCCCTCCTTTTCCTAACACTTATTAATACCCTCTGTCATTCTCCTGCTTCCATACACCTCTACCTACCCCTAACCCCCATCCGCCTCTCCCATTCCTCAAATATATCCTGCCTCTCTCTAACTTCCCTACTCCTCCCCAAACACTCTCAATATTTATCTTTCTCTCTTCCCTAATCCCCTCCTCTCCCTACCCCTATTAACCCCTCCTAAACTCTCTCTCTCTCTCTCTCTCTCTCTCTCTCTCCCCTTCAACTCCTTACTAATCCACCCACCCCTAACCTCAACCATTCTATCTCTCCTGCAACCCTTTGAATCCTGCTTGTTCTCTATCTATCTATGCACACACATTCACCTCCCTACTCTAACCCCTCTCAATAACCCCTTCCTCCACCTCTCTCTCTATCCCACCTTCTCCCAATAACCCTTATAAACACTCCCTCTACCCTACTCACCGACCTTGCCCTAACCCCCACCTCTTTCTCTCTCTCCCAACCCCTATTTCTCTCTCTCTCTCTCTGTCGCTATCTATCTATCTAACTATATATCTATCTACTATAATCCTACCACTAAATAGCTAACCTCTTTCTCTCTATCTCACTCTCTTGTGCAATCATGCATGCCTACTCCTACAACTCACAACCCCCTTCTCTCTTTGTCTCTCTATCTCTCTTCCCTACTCTTACAACCAAAAAAACCCTCACTCTCCCTCCCTTTCTCTCTCTACCTATCTCTCTACCCCTCCACCCCTCCCTCTCTCTCTCTCTCTATTCTCCTATCCATAAGACACCCCTCTCTTAGTGTTTCCCCTAATACCCCTAGTGCCTATAAATAACCACACCACACTATCTCTCTCTCTATCTAATGAAACCTCCTTGGAAACATCTCTCTCTCTCCCTTTATACTCCCCCTTCTTGTTAACTGCTCTCATCCTCCCTAAACCCATAACCTCTCTCTCTCTCTCTCTCTCTCTCTCTCTCTCTCTCTCCTGCAATCCACCCACTTCTCATCTTGCTATCCCTACCTTCTCTCTCTCCCTACCCTTAACCCCCTAGTCCTCAAATCCTATACCTACACCCAATCTCTCTCTTTCTCTCCACCCTTAATATGACTCTCCCGCTAGTGTCTAACCTCTGTCTCTCTCAAACACTAACCTTTCTTTCTCTTTATATGTCTAACTTCTATTTATATCTCTATACATAATCCCCCTCTCTCTTCCCCTACACCCTCTACCCCTAGCCCCCCCTCTCTCTCATTAAACCCCTCCCCCTACCACTTATTTATTTCTCTCTCTCATAAACCTCTTCCCCCATACCACTAATCAACCCCTATATATCTCTCTCTCAACCTCCTAAACATCCACCTACCCATAAAAAACAACCTCATCTCTCTCCCCCCTAATCACTAGAAGAAACCCCCCCTCTCTCTCACCCGTAATCATCCCCTACCACTGGCCCCCCTATCTCTCCCTCTCTCCCCGTAACCCCCACTAGTATATGTCTCCTCCAACCCCCTAAGACCCCCCACTTTCTCTCTCACCCACTTCTATCAAACTACCATGCTCCACCCAAACCTACTAAGCCTCCTAATCTCTATCACTTTCTCTACGCCAACCTCCCTCCTCCTCCTACACTTAATCATCTACCCATCTCTCTCTCTCTCTCTCTCTCTCTCTCTCTCTCTCTCTCTCTCTCACACACACACACACACATAAAACCCTACTCCTCCACCTACCCATAACCCCCACCCCCCTCTCTCTATCCCTTACTGCACCTACCCCTAACCCCCACCTCTCTAACTATCTCTCTCTCTTTACCCAACCCCAACTCCAAACACCCCCACTCCTCAACTATATGCCCTTCTCTCAAAATGACTTGTTGTACCCTAACCCCTAAACTCATTATATCTACCTCTTTCTCTCCCCCAATGTACCTCTTACCATTACCCCTAATAATCCCCCAAATCTCTCTCTCTAACCCTAATATATATCTCTCTACCCCCAATGTATCTATCTCTCTCTAATCATAACCCCCCCCCCTCTCTCTCTCTCCCTAACTCCCTCCTACTACCCCTACCACTAACCCCCTCCTCTCTCTACTAACACCATCCTCCCTACCACTTATCCATATCTCTCTCTATCTCTTTCCCACTATCTCTCTCTCACTCACACTCTCTCTCCCCCTCTCTTTCCCAACTCCCAACCCCCCACTCCCCAACTACATCCCCTTCTATAAAAATGAACTACCCATCCCCAAACTTTGAAACTCTTGATCTCTACCAGTTTCCCTCCCCCAACATCCCTCCTTCCCCATACCCCCAATCATCCCCTAACTCTCTTTCTCTCTCTCACCCTCTACTCTTACCCCTACAAATAAAAACCCTCCTCTCTCTCCCTATCTCTCTCTCTTTCTCCTCTCCTCCTCCTAACCCTTACTAACACCCTCTATAATTCTATCTTACCCTTACTCCTCAACCTACCCCTAATCCCCACCACTCTATCTCAACAAAAACCCCTAATACCCACCCTCTATCTATATATCACTCTCTTTCTACCGCTAGCCTACATCTCTCTCCCTATCCCTGCTCTCCCTCTCCTACTCCTACAACTAAGCAACACTACCCTCTCTCTCTCTCCCTGAATCCATCTCTTATCTCTCTATGCATTTCCCCACCTTCTCTCTCTCTCTCCCAATTCCACACCCCTATGCCTCTACTATACCCCCATTCTCTCTAACTTCCCTACTCCTCCCCAAACCCCAAAGCCTTCTAATCTCTATCTCTTCCTCTTCTCCAAACCCACTTTTCCCACCTACCCATAATCATGCCACTCATCTCTCTCTCTCTCTCTCTCACACACACAAACACACACACACACACGCACAACCCATTACTAATCCACCTATCCCTAACCCCCACACCTTTCTCTCTCCCTGTACTATTGTGAACAATCAAATTAATGCCCTTAACAAAGTGTAAGGAAGAAGCACATTTTACTATGATACCACAACATGAAGACAGAAGACAAGTACATAAGAGAACAATCCTCTCTTATTATCACATCCCCAGTCACCTCGGTACCCTTAGAGGCGATGGGAGATAACCATGAATCGACTTGCTAATTTTTTTTTCCTCAAATTCTGTAACTCTGTAAAACCATCCTCAGTCCACAAGCCGCATGTTGCAATGTGGAAATAGGAAAGGAAGAACCAGAAATGCACAGCACCGAATATTTTCCCCTCCGACTTCTGCAATCTGCAATGCTGAACTTGGAATTCGAAACACCAAATTCCACCGCTCCAGAAAACTTCACTTCTGACTTCCACAATCCATAATCTGCAATGCGAGATTCAGAAATTAAAACATCAATGCACAATGCCTAATATTTACCCCTCCCACTTCTACAATCTGCAATCTTCAATGCAGAACTCAGAAAGCCAATTTGCACAATCCAGGAATATAACCTTTCCGACATCCACAATCCGCAATCTGAAATCTCCAATGCGAAACTCGGAAGTCAGAACCACCATTTCACAACTCCAAAAAATTTACTCTTTTGACTTCCACAATCCAAAATCCATGTTGCGAAAGTTGGAATTCATAACCATCACACATAAATCCATATAATCACCCTTCCAACTTCCGCAATCCGCAATCCACATTGCAGGTTCAGAAAGTTGAAAGCCCAACTGCACAACTTCTCTGGCTCATAACTTCTTCATCCTAATTCCAATTTGGGCAAGCCCGATACCATTGTAAATATCTCACTGAGCTCTATGCAAATGCATGATATTCAACCACATCATAGAACTCTGATCCTGTCATCTTCCAACCAAATGAGGCCCCAAACCTCCTCAAGGCCTCCTTTCCTCCTTGCTAGGAGCTCTGATTGCCTTTTGTAATGGGTTCTCCCTTCATCTGACCCACAAAGGGGTCATGAACACAATAGGGGGTTTCCTAATTCCATTCCCAAGTCCAAGTGATTCCATGCAGTCCATTTAGAAGTGTGTGCAAGGCATAACAACATAAACAATGAAACTAAATCTGATCAATGCCTCTATAACATGCCAGGTTATCAGCACATGTAATCACAAGGAAATGGTGGAACAATCAAACATAAATCTGCCTCATACTCATACTTATACATAGACTTCTTGTTGGTTAATTCATGTAATCATTTCATTCATATTAACTTGAAATAACCTATAAAATCAACACAAGAAATCAACATCATTTAGAACCAAAGAATGGACATAATTTAGATCATAGAGAACACTTATCTTTAAGATGAATTTGTTCAAGCAACTGGCTATCTGAGAGCAATGTTCTACCAAACCATATGTTTTTTTCCAGCCTATATTCTTTCAACTGAGAGACCACCCCTGAGCTAAGCTGTGTATCCACTAAGCAAGATCTAAACAAGGTCACTCAAATCCATGATCTCACACAATAGTCATGTTAATCTGGCACAGAGCTAGGTTTATCAAGCATGCCAAAAGACAAAGGGGAAGGATGCTAAGCCAGTGAGCTCAACCACAGATCTACAGGAACCTCAATTGACTCAAATAGCCTTGCCACCCACAATACCTACCACACCCAACACAAGGAAGGTCCCTTTCTCTCCTGCACATTCCCTCAAGTGCCCCTTTCCTCCAGTTCTATTCAGGGTGGGAATAAAAAGGTCCAAGATGCAAACTCCTTGATATTATAGCCTTCACTGGGTTTGTAAAGAAACTCCAACCTCTGTTCTTTCTCTGATTCTGTCCCATCAGTGCATTCTCAGCTGTCTGATCTGTGTATTTTCTTCCTCTTTTTTCCAAAAGTCTCGGCATCTTCCTCCCTCATTGTTTTTATTGAGGGTTCCCCCTTTGATTTTCCTTTCCACCTCTAGTTTCTTGGGTGTTTTGCATTCCTCTGTCAACGTGGCTTTTCAATAATCACAACTTTTCCTCTTCCTTCAATGTTGGGCTTTGTATTCATGAAACCGATTCTTGTTGTCCCACGATCCCAAAACCCCCTCACCTCTCCCTAGTGGATACACATGGCCCCCTCTTATTAGTTGCCTCCATATCCAGTTCTTTTGGTATTTTTATTGCAATATATTTATTTATTTGCAGCATTCTTAGAATTTCCATGGCTTAATGGCACATGGCTGATAAAATATCAAATACTTTCCTTTTAAATAAAATATGAGCATCCACTAGTGGGGCCTTGGCCTTGAGTTCCACGCTAGGGAAACATACATCGCATGTATACAACATATTTTTGTTATTAAATGCCAAAATGCACTAAGGGTCAAAATGGGGGTATTACAATCCCCTCCCCCTTAGAACAAGACTGTCCTCGGTGTTCTCAAAACTGAACAAAAATGGAAATGCCTCTCTCATGGAAACCTCCAGCTCCCATTTAGCCTCATCAGGACTAAGGTTCTTCCATTTCACCTTTACTTGTCCGATGTCTCTTTTCCGGAGCAATGTGACCTTCCCGTTGAGGATGTGCATAGGCTCCACTTGGAACTCTCCCTCGAGTTCCACTTGTATCACATTCCAATCAATCACATGATTAGGATCATGTACATACTTCTTAAGAAAAGAAACATGGAAAACATTATGAAATCTCATGTTAACAGGAAATTCAATTCTATATGCAACTGGTCCTATACTATCAAGTACTTCAAATGGCCCACAATATCTTCGTGTCAGCTTGGCACAACTCCCCAACTTTAGGTAACTTTTCCTTTGTTTCACTCTTAAATACATATGATCCCCAATCTTAAATTCCTTATGCACCCTTTTTAAATATGCATAACTCTTTTGCCTATCCTGAGATGCCTTTAAATTATGCCCGATCTTAAAAATTTCTTGTTCCATTTCCTTGATCATCTATGGCCCAAGCACCACCATGTTCATTGGGCTGTCCCAATTCACCGGAGTTCTGCATCCTTTTCCATACAATGCCTCAAATGGACCCATTCCCAACGATGCTTGATGTCCATTACTGTATGCAAATTCTACTAAGTGTAGGTAATCCTCCCACTTGGATGGTTTATCCATCACATACATTCTCAACATGTCTTCAAGAACCTAATTCACCCTCTTAGTTTGGCCATTTTTTTAGGATGATATGTTGTACTGAAATTCAGCTGAGTTCTTGACTCCTGAAATAATCCCTTCCAAAAATTGGATGTGAACTTTGCATCTCGGTCTGAAATTATTTCCTTGGGAAATCCATGCAATATGAATATCTCCTTCATGAAAATATTGGCTATGTCATTTGTCTTATGAGTGGACTTGATTGGAATAAAGTGAGCTACCTTTGATAGCTTATCCACCAGCACCATAATTGAATCATTCTTTCTTACTGTCATTGGAAAACCTATTATGAAATCCATAGAAATTACTTCCCACTTCCATTCCGGAATGGGAAAAGGATGCAATAATCCTGATGGGTGTTGGTGCTCTACCTTGACTTGTTGACATTTGTTACATCTAGAAAGGTATTCTGATATGTCCTTCTTCATCGAATGCCAAAATTATTGCTTTCTTGCTGCTGTAATTGTCTTTTGATATCTTGGATGTCCAGAATATGGCATTTGATGTATTTCATCCATCACTAGCCTCTTTAAATCTGTACAATATGGAATATACAATCTATCTCCATAAAGGATAATATCATCTTTACCAAGCTAATATCCTACACACTTTTCCTCAATATTTCCCTGTTGCAATTTTACTTTGATTTGAAAATAAGTTTCATCACTGGTTTGGACTTCAAGAACTCTTGTCTTCAAATATGTTTTGCACATACTTACTGTTGCAACATGAAATTTTCTTCTAAGGGCATCTGCAACCTTATTCACCTTCCCCTTTACATGCTTAATTTCAAAATAAAATTCCCAAAGAAATTCCATCCACCTATTTTTCCTAGCATTCAGGTTTGGTTGGTGAAACAAATACTTCAAGCTCACGTGGTCTGTCCTGAGCTCGAATCTTCTTCCCAACAAATAATGTCTCCACCTCTTGAGAGCATGCATTTGTTAGTTATTGAAATTCTAATCAATATTATCTAAGATCTTATCTAAAAGAATGACAAGCACAACATAACACAATAGACACAAATATTTTCCTGGGGGGAACCATAAAGGAGAAAACCCCGCAACTTCCTCAGAGATAGAATAGTTACCAATACAATATCACAAAAGTAAAACCCCAAAACAAAGATGGTCTTCTACAACTCCTTTATTTTCCTCCTATGTGAACTTGTATTCTCTCACTCACTAATGCGAACTTGTGTGAGTGAGTGTGTATCCAAATGAGAGAGACTTTCTCTCTATTTATACTTTACTTTCACTTGACCTTTTTCACTTTCTAGGTCCGCCCCAACTAAATCTTACTGGGATAAATTCTCTAGGGGACTCAGTACCCTGATACAACTGACTCTATGGGGATCTAATGCCCTGAATTACAAAGGAGGATTTACCTCAATTATTTTACATGACCAAATGTAATAATGACATCTCCGACCGGAGGAATAAACATGTCCATCAGAGGTACAAATAAAATACAATAATAATAACAATATAAAATACAAGTGAATATCTTCCAAAGTTACAATTACACCAACACTCCCTCTTAACTAGGAAGGTATTCTCTTGCCACGGACATCAACACATCTTGACACAAGTCCTCATCGCTAGATCATCTTCAATGCTAGAACATCATCATGAACACTGGATCATCATCGTCGTTGTTGCTTCAATCGTCATCATGTCGATCATCGATTGTTGACATCCCTCGAATATAATCGTCATAGGAAGTTCTAAAGAGCCATCCATTTTTCATATTGGATGTATGCCTATCCTTCATGTAGATCTTCACTATCTCTGTGAGCAAGCCATCAAGTAGGTACAGCCAAGGACCAGTGATTACATTTCCACAGCAATCACCTACGTCTCCTATTATCACCTCATCATATCCAGATCATCTCATCATCTCACAGATCACAGCCTCGGTGCACATCACATGTCCCATAATGTTCGTCCCACATCTACCAGTATGGGAGGAAAAAATTGCCACCATACAAGATCCTTCCTAGGTGCACACACAATGTCTTATGATCAGTGGACGTCTCTAGTATGGGCGGCACAAACCTACAACCATACGAGACCTTATCTACAAACATGGGAGGCATAAACCTACCACCATGCGAGACCTACTCTAACAACATGGGAGGCACAAATATACCACCATGTGAGACCCAGCCCTTACATCTACCAACATGGGAGGATTTCCTACCACCATGCCAGAATGGCTCAACCCTTACATCTACCAACATGGGAGGCACAAACCTACAACCATGCGAGAATGCCTCATGTGCATATGCATCTTCCAGACTCATATCTTCCTCTTAGGGGTGTTATAGGTCAAACCTGCACCTCTCCGTCCGTGATCACCTTGAGCTGTTGATCACACAAAAGAACAACTTGGATGGAGGAGCATGTTGACCTTAGATGAGACTTTGACATACTCCACCTCCTTGCAAGACTGGAAAAATCCTAAAATGTCATTTTGAGACATGAGCGCTACTCTACTTCAATAAACTAGCACCTGTACCCTACTCCAGTGTGCAATAGTAGCGCTCAAGCCTCATGAGCGCTACACCTCTTCAACAGAGTAGCGCTCAACATTCAAAAAGCGATGAGCGCTAGTTTAAAAACACTATAGTAGCTCCCTGGGCGCTACTCCACTGAGAAATAGTAGCGTACACCTCAAAAGATGATTAAAAAATAATTAATTTCACAAAGAGGATTAGTTGCAGTTGGTTTCCCAACTTCCCCAATTTCCTCCATAACCATCTCTCGACCTGAACTACTTCCCTTGTCCTATAAATACAAGGAAGAATAAAGAGAGGGGTTAGAGACATGAATGCTATTGAGAGACTTTTAAAGAGAAGCTTGCATTGGAGGAGATTATGCTGGAAGATATCCAAGCCAAAGAAGAGCAGGAGCCCAGGATCAGGTTGCAGGAGTATGTGACAAAGTCAGGTATACTTTGTATCATCAATTTGCATTTGACAATAAAAGGTTGAAGCATCTTTCTTGTCCCAAACTGAGTGTTCATTGAAATTATATACTTGTTTGGATCTGCTTTGGTTAATATTGGATGTTTAAATTGCTTTATCTATTTCATCATTATATATTATCCAAGATACGCTGAGAAAGGTACTTGTATTGCAGGTTTATTGAACGGGAGGTTGACTTGAGGATCGGGCGCAAGATCGAATAAGAGCTAGGATCGAATGTCATTCAAAAGGTATGTTCTCAAGACCTATAACCTATTTCCTTTCATAAACAACTCTATAACACAGTTAATATGCTTACCTATCATCCCCTTTCAGTTGATAGTATCCATTTCCTTACTATAGGATAGTTTTGCCCGCCAACAGACTGGCGAATCCGCTAGGGATAGCTGTGTTTTTGCTCTAGGAAACCTTTCTTGTTTGTCTTCCCATAACCATTTTAACTCCTTTAATTTGCTGAGAGATCCTGTAGGTACCCCCTGCTTATTTCTCTCTGCTTCACTCAGTCTTTTTGCATCTTTTCAAAGTCAGTTTTTAAATTTTTAAGACCTGAGCGATACTCTGTTATACATACAGTAGTGCCCATATGCTACTCTTCTATACATACAGTAGTGCCCATCTCTTCAGGAGCACTAGTTTCCCTACTGCATAGTAGGGTATATTCCTGTAGCCTTCTGTTGGTTTTTTGGTTGAGTTTTCTGCCCTTTTGGGTGGTCTTCTGACTTTGTTTTAGGTCTCCTTGACTACTATTTGAGGTTTATAACTTTTCTTTGAGTCTTAGAACCTTTATTTGAGTCTTTTTACCATCTTTAGATCGCTTGCTTACTTGTGGAATGTTTGGACTATTTATAACTCTTTTTGAAGACTAGGCTTTGTTCTTTAGTGAACACTTTCTGCTTATTTCTACCCTGAATGTGTGTTGCTGACCTACAAACCTACATGCTTTGCATTCACTATTTGTAGCAACATTTGTTTGCTCTATACCTATCGTATCCTTTGTTTTAGGGTTTGGTCTATTTTGGAACCTTTAGGGTGTCTTCCGAACTTGTTGAGTTCCAACTTTCCTTGACTTTTTGTCTTTTCTGGTTTCAAGTGTGTTTAAATTGCTTTAGGTTGATTCATTTCTCAGTCCTTGTGTTAGTAGGGTGGTTGTTAGCTTGCTTTCCTACCATTTGCTTGGCATAGTGGTCTTGTTAGGGTTTGATGCTTTGGGTCAGTCCTCTTGTGTTTGATTCCCAGTTTTGAGTATCTTTCTCCTTTGTTTTCTCCTCACTTTGTTTCCGAGTATGAAGGCTTTTTCTTTTGCAAAAAACCTATAGGACAAGTCTTTGTTGAGCTAGTGTCTTGACCACTGTAAGCTTAAGAACCATTTTTAGCCATACTTACACATTTCACATAAGTCTTATTTGCTTTCCATGTTTATAGTTCTTTTTCGTTTATAATAACAGAAAAAGCAAAAATTTGGTAGCTTACGGTTAGTAAGGCTTATATTTTTTTACAAGATAACATAGATTATTCTGTTTACAATTTCAAAAGAAAACAAAAATAAATTTGATTAGATTTGCTCATTTTTCAATTTGGAAAGAACTTTAAATGAAAAAATAAAAGTTTTGTTGTCGAAAGTTAAAATTTATGCACTTTTTCTTTTCTATTGCAACCACGCCACACAAACGCACTACCTTTTGAGTAATAACAACCCTAAAAATATTTAATAAAATTAAATAGAACAATTTTTATTTTTTAGGGATACACTACACCAACTAGTCTTGGTTAGGATCTTGGGTTTAAATCACCTTAACGCACCCAAGATGACACATTACGCAAAAATCGTAGTTCGACTATCATAGGTAAACCCACTTCATTCAAAGCTTGCCTGGGATCTATGCAGTAGGTCTTGTGAGATCAGATTGTTGGGAATACTCCTCCTACTTTCTGTTTCGAGCATATAGCAGGATTGGATTGCGTTTGGGGACTCTTTTGAGTTTCGGGCTCAGTTACCCTGCCCACGCCTTCTGATTCGACCAGAGACTGTTCCCCCAGGAGTTTTCGATGTTGTGGTATCCTTTGTATTTGACCATAGGTTCATACACAAGTGACAGCGGAGGGTATATCTACTATACCTAGGATAGATGTGGGAGGAAATCCCTTGCAGGTCTTTGGGAGGGCTATTGGGTGATTCTAGCGCTTGCACCCTTAGTCATTGTATTGTGGACCCTGGGTAACTGTTCTTCATCCTTCGTTGATCTGTTTTGGGCCCTCATCATCCCAGACTCTTCTCTGAAAGGCATCTTGTTTGCTTGGTTTGCATACATAGGACTTTTTAGTTGGCGTGCTGTTCGCTCCCTAGTCTTAGTGGCCACTAGGTTTTCTAGTTTTATTTTTATATATAATCGTGGAGAACCAAGAACTTTGTAGATGCAGAAGGTTTCAAAACCTTCCGCCACTTAGAACAGAACCATTACCGCTAGCTAGACGAAAGCGGGTAAACCCCACTGTTCCTTTGGAAACCATTCCTGAAATAGAACTTCTTGAGGAAATTTTTACAACGAAAAATCCTGAGATAGAAATTCCTAAGGAACTACCACCTGAAATTGAGTTTCTTGAAGAACAACAAACTGCAATAGAAAACCTTGAAATAGAGGTTCCTGCGGAACCACAACCGGGTACTCTAGATCAGCGACATTTTAGTTCAGTTGAGATTGAAGATCTCACTTCTGCGGAGTACAACACTCCCTTTAATCCTCCTCTGACTAATCCTAGAAATCCGCTTTTGTTACCCGTTGGTTTCCAGCAGCCCGATTACAGTGCATATAATTTCTCACCTGGACATTTTATGTCTAATCCAGGAGGCGAATAGGGAGTTCCACAAAATCCCACCATAGGTATGAACACTAACACTGTAAATCCTCCTTTTATTGCTACACCGAGTTCGGCATAGACAACCTTTGTGTCCACTCCGTCCTTCAGTTTTAATACTAGCACGTTAGGTATGGCGAGTTTAACAACTATGGCATCTACCTCTACACCTACTTTTGGACCTAGCAATACAGCCAATTTAGTGCCACCCCCTATGATTCAACCATCATATCATATACCCAGTACTTGGATTTCCACACCTGTTGCAGGGCCAACTACTTCTGTAACTGTGCTTGTCACGAGTACCATGACTACACCGTCTACGTCAGCTACCACTGGTTTTAATACCTTTGCAGGTCCCAACATGAATCAAGGTAGTATACCTGCAGGTGACATCCATTTTTCCTTATTTTCGGGAGGAGGGGGTAACATTTTTAACCAGCAATATGGCGGGGCTAACACCCAGCCACAGTGGACGAACCCACAGAGCACTAACCCACTTTCATATGGGTGGGGAAATTTCAATAATACTTTTGTGCAACAACAGATGGCAGGGAGAAACCCCTACCAATAGGTGGCTAGGGGCAAACCCCTACCAACAAGTGGCTGGGGGAAACCCCTATCAATAGATGGTAGGTGGAAACCCCTATCAACAGATGGCTAGGGGCAACCCCTACCAACAGATGGTTGGGGGCAACCCCTACCAGCATACGGCTGGGGGCAACCCCTACTAGCAGTTCACGGGTCAAACTATGGGTGTTTCCCCCTTTTCGACACCAGCTTATCAAGTATCGTCTTGTCGGCCTCGTTTACCATTTATGGCAACTTTAAATTTTCCAGATCTTTCCAATTTGACCAACGATCCAATGTATCATAACGCTACATGGCCACCTTAATTTTAGGGATCTTGCGACTGTCTTTTTGAATCACTTCCAGCTTCCTGTTTGGTATGATGCCGGAACAAACCTTTTGTCTACATTTAGGCAAAATAAATCCACTCATTTATCTGACCACATTCAGGAGTGGTGAAGACGGAAAAGGCTCATTAAAGCCAACATACCTCCAGAATTCCTTCTTGAGTGGTATTTGAAATCACTCCTTCCTTACATTTCTAAGGAAGTAGCTACTTCTGGAGTGTCTAATGAGGAAGAAGCCATCCTACGGACCCAACAATTAGATCTCGTTTACACACAATCTGGGTTATTGTATGAGATCATACTTGATGCACCGTGATCAAATACCGATCTGAGTAGACCTAAACCTGGACCACATGCTGACGACATAGTGGGCTCAGTTGACTCTGCAGCTTTCGAAGCATTGACCAAACAAGTTCATGCCTTATCTGTCAAACAATCGACTATAGAAGTTTCTTCCATCACAACCTCTCCTTCTACTTTTGAATCTGTCAACCAGGTTCAGAACAATCAAAATGGCCCTCGGCAGCCCAATAACAAAAAGAAGGGCAAGAAAGGAGAGGGGAACCATCAGAATCCCAAAAAAGAGAATATCGAGGAGGGTAACAAAGAGAAAAAGAAGGTTAAGTTCCCTTGTAAACTTTGCAAGCAGGATCACCTTACTCACCAATGCCCTCTGCTTGAAGAAGTCCAGAAGCTATTACAAGAAAAGAAGCTTTTCGTACTAAAAGATCAATTCCCTAAGGGGTAGAGCTCAACTTCTGGAACCTCCAACACTGGGGGCACTACACATGCTACGGTTGATCAAATTTTTATTAACATTGTTAATTCGGATGCACTCTTACGAACAAGAGCTAGGAATTATACCCCGGATGCACAGAAAAAGGATAAAGAGATTCTAGAATCCTCCACTCCACTCCACATACCTATGGACCCAATGCCCAAGATCCTGAAAGATGTCTTGAAACAAGCATCGCACAACCCCAACACTCAGGCCACCTCCAACTACAATGTGGTTGAAGATCTGGCCTAGACACCTTGTGCCATGTCTACCTTAGAAGTCTTGCAAAGTTGTCCTTTACAACGAAATGCACTTCTGGTAGCTATTGGAAGTATGGAATCCTCTAACATGTCTACACAATTTGATATCGCTGATATCAAATACCGGTTTCCATACCCCATTTCTCTTCAGATTGAAGTCGTCCATGGCCCAATGACCATTAGACGAGCTGTCATAGATGAGGGCGCATCGACGTGCGTAATGTCGATTTCCTGTTGGAAAGCTTTGGGTTCCCCCGAGTTAGCCCCTTCTAATACACTACTTACTGCATTTGATGGCAGGAATTTCCATCCACACAGGGTTTTGCCATCATTTGATGTCACATTGGCTGGTAAGACAGTTATTGTAGAAGTAGAAGTTCTAGACGCTCCGCTTGATTACAACATGTTAAAAGGCAGGAGTTGGACATATGCCATGCAAGCTATTGCATCAACATTTTTTTGAGTTGTTATGTTCCCATTTGAAGGTAAGGTCGTTACAGTCGATCAGCTTTCTTTCACTCAAAGAAACAACCAAACTTCTTCAAAGACCAAAATTCCCTTAGTTGATCAAACCAACCCAGTTAGTGAGTGTTTAGGAGCAGGACTTTATGGGTCATTAATTGGCACTTTTGACCTACCGGCTCCTACCTTATTTGTTGGTTCTGAGGGATGTTCATCGTCTGAAATTTCCACGGCCAGTTTAACAACTGATCCTGGGTTTCTCCCATCTAATTAAGAACCCTTCGTGCCCACCCCTGTTGCAGAAGTAACGCATTTGGACTCATATCAAACTGCAACAGAACATATATTGACTCCATTTGTGTCTGTTGAGTCAGATATTGATTGTGATACTGCTTAGTCACCCGACCTGACCCACTCTCTGTTGAAATATTGTAACTTCAAAGAATATTATATTTGTACTTTATTATTCCGGAGATGTTTCATTCCTCCGTGGAGATCTTATTGTATAACCGGAGATGTTTATTCCTCCGTCGGAATGTGGTAACTTGGGTTATTAGACTTCCCTAGTGGGGGTCGGCCCTGTATGTGTTATGTGGGTCAAAGGGTTGTTAGACCACCCTAGAGGGGTCGGCCCATTCAATTGTAGTGGGGTCTTTAACCTAATGGTAAAGTTGGGGCTGACCTAGTTAATATATTGTACAAGTCAGAGATGTGTATAAATAGAGGAGGTGAGCTCCTCATTTGACACACTTCACTCACTCAGAATGTAGCGCACTTGTGGAGGAAAGGTCTGCTATGGTGGAGGAGGAGATCATGTCTTTGGTTTGCATCTTTGTATATTGCTGTTCATCTATATTGAGGAAGCTTTGCTGGGTTTTCTACCCCATGAGGGTTTCCCAGGATAAATATGTGTCTCTTGTGTTTATGTTGTGCTTGTTGTTTCTTCAGTGATCCTGTATATGCTATTATTGTAAAATGGATTGTAATGCTGCTATTTTCTGTCTTAGCATATTAAATCTTAACATGGTATCAGAGCTAACCTGAAGTAAGGCAATGTATGGCATTTACGACACTTGCTTCACTTGCGACAATTTGAAGGTTTGGGTTTTACATAGAAAAAACCAGTGATTGTGGAACTTTTTCTATAAATCCATTTCGGCGAAGGTTCAGGATCTGAAACATTTATCGGTGGTAGATAACATCCCCAGGTACCTTGTGTCCAATGGACACCCTCAGATTCATTGTACTTTGTGAGTTATGATCAGTATAAGTTAGGGTTTCTGCCTCTTCCAGATCTCAGTCAAAATCAGGTGACCTAGGAAAAAAGGTCATAACTTGGGCTAGGAAGCTCCAAATGAAATTTTGTAAAAATTTACAGTTAGTACATAGACTTTACTATATCAAGAAACGTTTTCAGAGGCTGAAGCTGAACCAGTGACACGTGGCACGCCGTACAAGTTCGCTCTCCTGTTTTATCCCATAAGCAGGTCACGTTGCGACACTTGGCATAACTCTCTCTCAGAAAATCCAATTGTGGTCAGACCTATCGGGATGGAAAGATGATAGGTTAGGATACCACAAAAAAGAATTTTAGACCTTGTGGATCGAAATGTTCATAGTTATAGTAGAAACAATCAGGTACATATTTCTGTCAAAACAGAATTATTTTTGGAGCACCTCCATTCATGGCTTCCGGAATTTAGGATTTCGAAGAAAGTTAGAATTTTTGGAATCAGAGTCCATGGTTGAATGCTACTCAAGAAAATTGAAATTTAGAGACCAAGATAGAATTTTTTGGTTGGGTAGAAGACCGGGCTTGATCAAACCCCAGTTCAGGATTTTGATCGGAAAGATGGAAAATTAGGGCTTCTACAAAAGTTGGAATTTATGAAGTCTGTGACCACGGCTGGAAGCTCCTCATAAAAATAAGAGTTTAAAGCCTTGAATCGAACCTTTTGATTGGGAAGAACGGTGGGATTCATCAAACCCTAGTTTGGGATCCTGTCCAGAAGATCCAGAATTTTCAAAGGCAATTTTGAGGGGTCAAATTTTGAAGATTTCAAAATTGAAGTATGCTAGTTTGATCAGCTCAGCAAGACAAATCCTTCCATCCATTCAGAAGTGTGAAAGTCAAAGATTGAATTTTTAGGGTTTCTCTAGCAAACCCTAATCAAGCTCCAGATCAAGTTTCAGGGGGAGTTGAGGCTAAGGCCTTACATAAGAAGACTACAGGAAGTCTCGACAGGTATGACTTAAGGAGATATAGGTATGTCTTGAAATCTGATTCTTGATTAAGTTCATAATATGTTTGTCCTCATATTATTCAGGTTAGTACAATCTCGATTAATGTTAGAATTGTCTTATCACCCTAGTAATAGTATGAATGCATGTGAATGATAGAAGACATTCATTGCTTAGGGCTATATGATTGTACTAACGCACTGCGGTATTGTATGAGGTTGATGTTGTCTGCTAACAAGAGACATGTACATCACGAAAGACAAATCAAGTTCCATGACCATGACAGCATGAAGACAAAGACTCCTCCATAATCTTTGATCACATAGAGGTTCTACTTACGAGGTATGTATGACTTTGTTCTATTATGCTTAACCTATGAGATATGTAGGTTCCATCACAGGATCTCTAAATCATTGAAGAGAACAAAGAAGATATTGATTAGGTATGTTAAACAGATATACTAATCTAGGTATGTTTCCTATGAATCTTACCTTGTGTTAGGATCCTTTATATAAGTATACTTGGTATGATTAGATATGTTTATTCATAAAGTTAGTAATCAAGGGATTATGCATATTATGTCTTTTATCTTGATTGATGATATGCATGAGTAAAAGAAGACTTCCCTGAAATCTTGAATACTAATGTTTATTATCTATGATCATGACTATACATATTCAAGATTATTTAGAATTATAATGTTTTGATAATATTTATAATATACTAATGAATGTATGTTTGTGTATGAGATCATGAGGATAACACTAGTGCACACTTGAGCATGCACAGTGGTACAAAATGAATAGAAGTTCAAAAGACATTTAGAAGATCAAGAGGGAGGCAACCACACAAACATAAAAGATAAGTATTTGAGTTGTTATTTGAAATAGTAAATAGATTGTATGCATATTTGTATTCATGCTGAGTGTAAACATTCATAGAGCACTGAACAGTATACTACTAATATGCATATGATTGGTAAGTTGGACAAAACATTCCATTGTAGCTTGTCTAGAATGAAACCTCTTTGATGACATGTTGAGAGCTGTGCACACTCTCGATAGTATGTTCTGGTAAAGATGGAAGGCATCTAGATAGCCACTGTATGCATACAGGATATGGAAAAGTGTTGTGCCAAAGTATTGGTCAAGATAGTTGCATAACTATGTAAATGATATCTGTATGCATAATAGGTTATCATGTCAACATGATTTCATGACTATGAAGTATTACTAATCATGTACTTAATTTTGATTTGTAGGAAAGATCATGAAGAATGATGAACACCGCACAAGTGATGGATGTTCAACAAGAATATTTACAAATCAAACATAATATAGAAGGTTCATGGCTAAAAGATTCTCTTAGAAAGAGGAAGAGAATCATGACGAGATGTTTGCTCCAAGTGACTAGATAAGACCATTCTCTTAATGATGTAATTAAAGAAGAAGTGTGAATCAGGTTCTGTATGGGTACCCAGGATCGATAGTAAATTGATGAGCTTAATGATCACCATGGGTGATGTGGATCTCAACCTTTGCTACAAGGTTGAATATGGTTTCTATACACATATGACATGGATGCAAGAAAAAACTCACCATAGAGTTCGAATAATGTTGAGACTCATATCAGTAGACCCATCTGACGAGAGATGGCACAGATAGATAGCTGCAGAAATAAAAATGAAAGATCTCAGATTGATGCATTACTTTCGAGGTCTAGAAGTATGGAAAGGCTTAGAAGGAATCTTTCTCAACCAGGGAAAGTATGCCGAGAAATATTAAAAGGACTTGATATGTTGGAATGGCCACTCTCATGGATTCCAACTTGAAGCTGTTAGTGAATGACTCATCAGAGTTAGTGTATATAACTCTGTACAGACAAATTATTGGGTCATTGATGTATCTAACAAATACCAAGTAAGATATAAGCTTTGTTGTGAACACCTTGAGTCAATATCTAGTGGAAACTAGATGTGTTCACCTGATAGTTGCAAAGCATGTGATGAGGTACCTAAAGGATACGATAGACTTTGATCTATCCTATCTTGGAGATCATGACTTCAGATGGCTACACAGATGTTGATTGGGCAGAAAGTGTATCAGACAGGAAGAACACATCGAGAGGATGTTATTGTCTGGGATCAACCATGATCTCATGGTTTAGCTGGAAGCAGTCTAGTGTGGCTCTCAGCACAAGCGGAATATATGGCTGGTTGCTCTGCTAGTTGTGAAGTAGTATGGCTTCTGGATTGTTTGACTTAGAGATAGACCCAACTATGATCATATGTGACAAACAGAGTTGTGTCAAGATGGCAGAGAATCCAGTGTTCCATGATATGGCGCAGAAAGGAACTATAAAGTTTGAATTTGTAACAAGTTGCCGATGTACTAACCAAACCTCTGCCTCAAGTGAACAAGTTACTGATGTACTAACCAAACCTCTACCTCAAGAAAAGTTTGAGTATTTTCCAAGACAAGCTTGGTAGGACCCTCCTCGAGAGGGGGAGTGATGTGGTCACTTATGACGAGATTGTTTGCATCGACAGTGAGGTCGATGATGTGGATACCTATATTGGTGATGCCCACAGAGAGGTTGGTGGATGGTCCTTAGATAGGGTCTAAGTTGACGAGGGGATTGCATCATCCTTGAACACATGTTCTAAAAGGATCCGTAGACATATGTCCCTGAGAAAGAAGAGGGATTGCATCATCCTTGAACACATGTTCTAGAAGGATCTGTAGACATATGTCTCCGAGAAAGAAGAGGGATTGCATCATCCTTGAACACATGTTCTAAATTGATCCGTAGACAGATGTCTCCATGAATGTGGTCCCTAGTGGATGAGAGGATTGTATCATCCCTGGACTTTAGTTCTAAAGTGATCCGTAGACAGATGTCTCTGAGAATGTGGTCCCTAGTGGACGAGAGGATTCTACCATCCCTGGACTTCAGTTCTAAAGTGATCCGTAGACAGATGTCTCCGAGAATGTGGTCCCTAGTAGACAAGGGAATTGTATCATCCATGGACACAAGTCCTAAAAGAGATCCGTAGACATATGTCTCCGAGAAAGTGGTCCCTAGTGGACGTGATAGGACTGCATCGTCCCTGAGCGTTTGGTTCAAAATGTACATGATAGGATTGCATCATCCTTGGACTTATGTCCTAAAGCGATAGGGATTGATCATCGTGTAAGTGGAACAGGATTGCATCATCCTTGGAATTATGTCCTAAAGTGATAGGGATTGATCATCACGTAAGTGGATCAGGATTGCATCGTCCTTGGACTTATGTCCTAAAGTGATAAGGATTGATCATCCCGTAAGTGGATCAGGATTGCATCGTCCTTGGACTTATGTCCTAAAGTGATAATGATTAATCATCCTGTAAGTAGATTGGGATTGCATCGTCCCTAGACATGGTGAGGTGTCTTAAAGTGATAAGGACTAATCATCCTGTAAGTCGATTCGGGATTGCATCGTCCCTAGACATGGTGAGGTGTCTTAAAGTGATAAGGACTAATCATCCTATAAGTTGATTCGGGATTGCATCGTCCCTAGACATGGTGAGGTGTCTTAAAGTGATAAGGACTAATCATCCTGTAAGTTGATTCAGGATTGCATCGTCCCTAGACATGGTGAGTTGTCTTAAAGTGATAAGGACTAATCACCCTGTAAGTTGATTCGGGATTGCATCGTCCCTAGACATGGTGAGGTGTCGTAAAGTGATAAGGATTGATCATCTTGTAAGTTGATCTGGATTGCATCATCCATAGACATGAGAGATGTCTTAAACTAAGAGGGACTGATCATCCCATAAGTGGATCAGGATTGTATCATCCTTGGACCTATGTCCTAAAGTGAGAGGGATTGATCATCCCGTAATTGGATCATGTGTGTTGCAGGGTATGCTTCTATTGTGTATACTTGTATTCATGAGGATACTTGTATTGATGATGGGTATACTTGTATTGGTGTGGATACTTGTATTGATGATGTTTATACTTGTATTGATGAGGATACTTTTATTGATGATGTGTATACTTGTATTGGTGTGGATACTTGTATTGATGATGTTTATACTTGTATTGATACTTGTATTGATGATGTGTATACTTGTATTGGTGTGGATACTTGTATTGATGATGTATACTTGTATTGGTGTGGATACTTGTATTGATGATGTTTATACTTGTATTGATGAGGATACTTGTATTGATGATGTGTATACTTGTATTGGTGTGGATACTTGTATTGATGATGTGTATACTTGTATTGGTGTGGATACTTGTATTGATGATGTTTATACTTGTATTGATTGGGATACTTGTATTGATGATGTGTATACTTGTATTGGCGTGGATACTTGTATTGATGATGTATACTTGTATTGGTGTGGATACTTGTATTGATGATATGTAAACTTGTATTGATGAGGATACTTGTATTGATGATGTGTATACTTGTATTGGTGTGGATACTTGTATTGATGATGTTTATACTTGTATTGATACTTGTATTGATGATGTGTATACTGGTATTGGTGTGGATACTTGTATTGATGATGTATACTTGTATTGGTGTGGATACTTGTATTGATGATGTTTATACTTGTATTGATGAGGATACTTGTATTGATGATGTGTATACTTGTATTGGTGTGGATACTTGTATTGATGATGTCTATACTTGTATTGGTGTGGATACTTGTATTGATGATGTATACTTGTATTGGTGTGGATACTTGTATTGATGATATGTAAACTTGTATTGATGAGGATACTTGTATCGATGATGTGTATACTTGTATTGGTGTGGATACTTGTATTGATGATGTTTATACTTGTATTGATGAGGATACTTGTATTGATGATGTGTATACTTGTATTGGTGTGGATACTTGTATTAATAATGTATACTTGTATTGGTGTGGATACTTGTATTGATGATGTATACTTGTATTGGTGTGGATACTTGTACTAATGATCTAGATGACGATGCTACTGATCCTGATGATCTAGATGACGATGCTGCTGATCATGATGGTTTAGATGACAATGTTGATGATCGTGAGGATCCAGACGTTGATGTTGTTGTAGCTGTTCGAGTGTTGCAGAAGATAAAGACTCAGTACTAAAGATGTTGATGTTCCAGTATTGAAGATGTTCCAGTAACTGCTTGAGTTATTGATGATGTTGAGAAAGCTTCCAATGATTTATAGATGTATCATGTATGATGTTGATGACTCCTTGCTCGTGCAGATGCTATTATAATATCCTTCTCGTTAAGGGGGAGTGTTGAAATATTGTAACTTCAAAGAATATTATATTTGTACTTTATTATTTCGGAGATGTTTCATTCCTCTGTGGAGATCTTATTGTATATCTGGAGATGTTTATTCCTCCGTCAGAATGTGGTAACTTGGGTTATTAGACTTCCCTAGTGGGGGTCGGCCCTGTATGTGTTATGTGGGTCAAAGGGTTGTTAGACCACCCTAGAGGGGTCCGCCCAGTCAATTGTAGTGGGGTGTTTAACCCAATGGTAAAGTTGGGGCCGACCTAGTTAATATATTGTATAAGTCGGAGATGTGTATAAATAGAGGAGGTGAGCTCCTCATTTGACACACTTCACTCACTCATAATGTAGCGCACTTGTGGAGGAGAGGTCTGCTATGGTGGAGGAGGAGATCATGTCTTTGGTTTGCATCTTTGTATATTGTTGGTCATCTATATTGAGGAAGCTTTGCTGGGTTTTCTACCCCATGAGGGTTTCCCAGGATAAATCTGTGTCTCTTGTGTTTATGCTGTGCTTGTTGTTTCTTCAGTGATCCTGTATATGCTATTATTGTGAAATGGAATGTAATGCTGCTATTTTATGTCTTAGCATATTAAATCTTAACACTCTCTTGATAGTTCAGATACTACTTTACCTTCTGAGGAGGAAATTTTGGAAGCCATGACCGACCTGGACCATCCTCGTGAACATATAGATCCTAGGTCCTTCTTGATTCCTTTTCTTAACTTGATAGAGAGAGGCGAGTTTTATCCAACACCCAGTGGAAATGTTGATTTCACTTCTACTTCACAATTTGGTTTTGTTGAAGAAAATAGATTGAATACCTTTCTGGTCAACATCTCCACTGCATCGGGGGTCATCAGAGACATTTTTATTGAAGCAAGATGTTATCTTCATGAGATCATTCCATATACTAATCTTTTCCGTGATTTCTGTGACATCTTTTCCTGACCTCATGAGGAGGATCTAGGCATCGACCCTACCTGAAGATGTACTACGCTTAGGCTGATGTGCTTTTTCTTGTAACATAGCTATATATTTTTGTAGAGCTAGTTTTCATTATGCTTGTTAGTTAATATTATGTGTGTTTTTCATTTCGTGTACCAGATGTTGACCGAACACTTCTTAGGATTTGTTGATGGCACCAATCGCCACACCTATCAGTTGGCTGCAGCAGCTTGGGTCATTTACTCCCCCGCTGGCCAACTTGTCTCTTCGGTGGGGGTTTGTTTGGGTCCCACCACGAATAATGTGGCTGAATACAGTGCCATTATAGAACTTCTCCGAGATGCTCTCAGTCATGACATTTCACATTTGGAGGTAAGACTTGACTCACAACTAATTGTATTTCAGTTAATAGGTGTCTACCAGATTAGAGATCCTAGATTGCTACATCAATTTCTGTGAGTTAGACTATTGGAAAGACAGTTTGATTCTATTATATATGAACACATTCCAAGAAATTTAAACGCAGTAGCTGATTCATTAGAAAACTATGTGTTAGACTGGCATTTGTATCATACACTTTCATAAACAGCATTGCAGACATAAAATTCAAACACATACACATGTAAATAACCGATACTGCATATAGCCGATACTGTATCAAAAAATATATGAGTTTTGGATCACAAGTCTATCAAGTCATGTCATAAAAGTACAAAACTAGGCACAGTGGCCTCAAAAATATACATAGAATGTATCCCTCTCTTACGGAGAAGGAGGGGCCTCATCATCATCTACTGCATTGCGATAACATATGACTAGCCTAGCTATCTTCCGCAACACTCTAATCCATGCTGGGGGCACCCCAACTACATCTTCCTACATATCAATATGTATATGATCCATCCGGCATGCAGGAACATCACGAGTCAACCGACTCACTTTTCTCTCTATGGTCCCCAACATAGCATCTGCTGCAGTAATATCAGCTGGCCTCACAAAGATGGTAGGATGTCCCTCGGGACGGATAGACCCAATGTCTGCATATGACACTTGTTTAACACTTCAAAATTCATTCATAAAAATCAAATACTTGAAAAGTTTGAAAAAATTAAATAATTCTCAAAATTAAACATACCAATAGCTCCCTAGGCTCCACCTGGAGGAAGCGCTAGTTCTGGATCATGGCGGAAATCCAATCTAGCATATGGAAACTGCTTGAAGGTGGGCACTTTCCTCTCCCACCACCCCCAGAAATCATCAGTATGATAACAGTAGTGACTTTCCCCAACACCCTGGTGGAGGAATATGTCACCCCAATGGCCTAGTCTGGGCTCACGGGGGTTAACCTGAGGTAGAGGCATCCCTAAGCTAATAGCAAGCATCCTCTCAAAGAAGAAAGTACACAAAATGCTACCGTACCCAAAATTATTCATTTTGCCGGATTTGCAACCTGTCAATTGAACTTTCATGCTCGCTAGTAAACTAGTACACCAATCGTATACATGACCTTGTAAGCATTGTACACCAACATGCATAGAGTGCATGGAAGCTAGGTGTAGTGAGGCACTACCTGCCACTCAGTTAATCATACTCACTATCACCTTCAAGGGGAGGCCTTCAATAGTAGAAATCAAGATTTAGCTTCCTGATTTCTCAGCTCCAGCCACACAATATGTATTCAAGTACTCTTGCACGGACCCTATGCCCACATGAGAAGACTCTTTCAAATTTATTACATCTCCCCTCTATGAGAAACCGGTAATGAAGTAAATGTCATCAACTGTAAGCTCCAAAGTTTGCCTGCGGATAACAAAGGTATTGGTATCCACGTCCCAGTACTGAATAAGTCTTCGAAATAATTTGTTTAGGGCCCTCATATTTACGGTTCGGTAAAACTTCAATAAACCGCATCTTCAGATAGCATGGAGAGTGGCTAGGTCTTGCATGGCCATCCTATCCATGTCCTCATGTTCTCTCTCCCTCCATTGAAGAACCATCCTGCACAAAAAGTGACAATTTTTCAGTCTCAATGCTTATTTTTACATTTTCAGGCTTGAGCGCTACTGTGTACACTACACAATAACGTGTGGGCGCTACTCTATGTGAGCATAGTAGTGCTCATCTCCTTCACATGCTACCTCTCTTGCTACACAGTAGCGCCCATGCACTAAACATTGTGAGCATTGCCTGGAAAGCAGTTTTAGGCTCAAAAATTAAAAACTAAACCATTAAAATGCAAGTGGGGAGGATTCTAACTTACTTGGTGGAAGAAGAATGGTGTTTGGGTGCTCGATTTGATTGCCACGGAGATTTGAAAATGCAAAGTTTGCCCCAAATTTTTGCCCTAGAAAATTAAATTGGGAATTGAGTTTTAAAATGAAATTATATATATTGAATTGGATTTCAATTTTTTCCCACCATTGTTTAATTCTCTATAGTTTCAAATTTTACCAAAATGACCTAATTAGTAAATTAAAACATACACATGGTGTAATACTAATGTTCACTTATCCGATTCTCATTTTCCACTAAATTTTTGTAGGATCGATCTCCTAAGATTAAATTTCTCGATGTTAGACCTTGTTAACTAGTTAATAGTTCAAATTCATATATCATTCGAGATTTTTGTTGCGATTACTAAATATTTTGTTGAAGACCTAGTTTTGGCAGATTATGAAGCTATGATCCTAGAAGCTGACCTTTAAGTCATTTTAAGCTCTTGTTTGGATTATTTAAACCTAAACGAGATTGTCGAGCAAGCTTGTCCTCTTCGAGCTCATTAAAGTAATCAAAGGCTCATCCACTCAGGTATAGAATTACCCCTTTTCCAGGCCTAGGTGGATTAACTACGGAAAAGGTATACTCTAAGTATACTTCTGTATGCGCTAGAAGAGTTCTTCTTCCTTTGTTTTATAATTTTTCGGGGGAGGAGAATAACTGCATGCAAAAGGACCTTTTGGAGCCTTTATTTAGGGTTTTCAGGCTCTCTAAACATGAAAATACCAAGCGAGCATTCACCTACTCGGGCTCGATGTGAAATCCATGAGAGGGTAAGTAGAGGACTGTTTAAGTTTTTCGACTCTGTAAACAGGAAAACACTGGCGAGCATTAATCTGCTTGGGCTCGATACTAAAATCCACGAGTGGATATATGGAGTTACTGTTTAAGTTTTTCAGACTCCTTAAAATTGAAAACACCGGCGAGCAAGAACAGATCTCGGCTCGATATTAAAATCCAGAGATCAGTAATATAGAGTAATCTTCTATCTCTTCTTCGAACTCTGTAAACAATGAAGAAGGTCCTGAGTCTTCCTCCCATGGGCTCATTAAAACTTTTTACATGGTTGGATCTATTGATTTTTCATTCTTTCTTGGACTCATTAAAAAAACAAGAAAGGTATTATTTTATCTAAAAAGAATAAGGGATGGGAAAGATGTGTCATATCTTCAATGTCAAAGGCAGTTCAGTTAGTTCTATCCTTGAACACAGCACCTACTTGAGTCTATCATGTTGGTTGGGTTTAGTTTTTGACCTCAGGGTGAACCTAATCTCCGAGTTGTTTACTCTCCTGGTTGGTTATTCTTCCAACCATATGGAGGGTCTGATAATGTCTCTTACATTTCAGGATTATCACTTACCCCATTATGTCAGAAACTACCTAAGTCACTTTGTGTCGTGCTCACTATTCAAGGATATACCCTATGTCATCCTTTCTGCAGTTTACCTTGACCTCATGTGTCGGACATCCTAGTGTCAGTCTTGTTACATATTACTCCATATCAGCTCACACCAGTTGAGTGTTCCTCGAGTTGGATGATGGAGGATGCCTTAAGGCCTCCCTTCCAACGGACTTCTTCCCATCAACATCAACTCATTTTACTCTGGGAATGAAGTTTAGAGTTTCGGTTAGTACCTTGGAGATTGCAGTCACTAGTGGCAATTTTCCTCACTGTTGAATGTTGAGAATACATCAATGTCTCTTCTTCGACAGGATCCCCAGGTGTTCGACTCCAAGTCCATCTATTCACACTTGGCAGATCGTACTTGGTACCTTGGGCTTTATCATCATTATCAGTGGAAGCTCTCACGTTTGTTAACATTATACATCAATGATCGATAATCAAACGATACCCCCCATGTTCGACTATCAGCTCATTTATTCGCATGGTTAGGGTTTGTACCTCGGGTTGTTTTGGATGAAGACCTTGGGATTTTGGATGACATTACCTCATTTTGTTATCACCCAAGTTGCGCAAGACTGAGCCTCACTTATATTCGGCTTTCCATGACACATACATCCAGTTTGCTGTTATGGCTATGATCTCTCAGTTTGACATGGATCCACACTTGTATTCCAAGTGGCCATGCTATATATACATCTCCTTGTTATGTATCAGAGATCATGTTGTGTCACACTGCACATCTATATGATGTCAAAAATGTAATTGCTCGCTAACCTTGATTTTTATTTCATGTGCTCTTGTGACTTGTTTCTGCGGTTCCTTGCTCCTCCTCTGGCTTTGGATTATAATGTATTTCGGCCATCGTTTCCCTCTGACCTCACACATTAGGGGGCATCTGTTATAGGTCAAACCTGCACCTCTCCGTCTGTGATCACCTTGAGCTGTTGATCACATAAAAGGACAACTTGGATGGAGGAGCATGTTGACCTTAAATGATACTTTGACTTACTCCACCTCCTAGCAAGACTGGAAAAATCTTAAAATGTCATTTTGAGACATGAGAGCTACTCTACTTCAATATACTAGCGCATGTACCCTACTCCAGTGTGCAATAGTAGCGCTCAAGCCTCATGAACGCTACTCCTCTTCAACAGAGTAGCGCTCAACATTCAAAAAGTGATGAGCACTAGTTTAAAAACACTATAGTAGCACCCTGGGCGCTACTCCACTGAGAAATAGTAGCATACACCTCAAATGATGATTAAAAAATAATTAATTTCATGAAGAGGATTAGTTGCAGTTGATTTCCCAACTTCCCCAATTTCCTCCATAACCATCTCTCGACCTGAACTGCTTCCCTTGTCCTATAAATACAAGGAAGAATAAATAGAGGGGTTAGAGACATGAATGCTATTGAGATACTTTTAAAGAGAAGCTTGCATTAGAGGAGATTATGCTGGAAGATATCCAAGCAAGAGAAGAGCAGGAGCCCAGGATTAGGTTGCAGGAGTATGTGACAAAGTCAGGTATACTTTGTATCATCAATTTGCATTTGACAATAAAAGGTTGAAGCATCTTTCTTGTCCCAAACTAAGTGTTCATTGAAATTATATAATAAAAGGTTGAAGCATCTTTCTTGTCCCAAACTAAGTGCTCATTGAAATTATATACTTGTTTGGATCTGCTTTGGTTAATATTGGATGTTTAAATTGCTTTGTCTATTTCATCATTATATATTATCCAAGATACACTGAGAAAGGTACTTGTATTGCAGTTTTATTGAATGGGAGGTTGACTTGAGGATCGAGCGCAAGATCAAATAAGAGCTAGGATCGAACATCATTCGAAAGGTATGTTCTCAAGACCTATAACCTATTTCCTTTCATAAACATCTCTGTAACATAGTTAATATGCTTACTTGTCATCCCCTTTCAGTTGATAGTATCTGTTTCCTTACTATAGGGTAGTTTTTCCCACCAACAAGGGGGAGCCTCGATCTAGAGAACACCAAGCTTCTCTCTGAAATACTCAAACTTAACTCTAGCTAATGGCTTGGTCAACACATCGAATATTTACTCATCCGTCACAACATACTGGAGCTTCACTACTCCTCTCTGCACCATATCCTTGTTATAGTGGTACTTGATCTCAATGTGCTTCGACTTGTCATGGAACAATGGGTTCTCAAACAACTTCAAACAAATTTGGTTGTCACAGAATATACAAGTCACCTCTAACTGGAGATCAAACAAATCAGATAGTAGCTTCCTAAGCCATACTACCTCATAGCCAACTGAACAAGCTGCAACATACTCTACTTCAGCTATACTCAATGCCATGCACGACTGCTTCGTGCTGAACCAGGAGATCATACCAAATCCTGAAGTAGCATCCCGAGGTGCTCTTCCTATATGCAGCACTGCCTTCCCAATCTGAATCAACATAACCCTGCAGGTTAATCTTCTTATTCGTGTCATACTTGATCCCATAATCAATTGTAACCTTTAGGTACCTCAATATATCCATCAGGAACTGACTCAATGTGTTCACAGAAAAGAATATGTCTGGTCTCGTTTTCGTCAGGTACGGCAATGATCCAATAATATGATGATACATTGTGACATCAACTGACTCTGATGAAGGATCACATAGTAGCTTCAAGTTCGATGCCATGGGTGTGGCCATAGCCTTGCATTCCATCATTCTAAATTTCTTCAAAATACCTATTGCATACTTCCCTTGTCCAAGGAATATTCCATCTGCACTCTGCCACACCTCCATGCCTAGGAAATAATGCATCATACCCAGGTCCTTCATATTTAACTCTACGAAAAGCTTCCTCTTCGTATCAGTGATAAGCTCATACTTCCATGTTACAAACAAGTCATGTACATAAAGTAGAAGTATCATTGTTTTACCTTCTTCAACCTTGTAGTAAAGGTTGGAATCTGCTTTACTCTTGGTAAATCCTAAACTCATTAGGAAGCTATCAATCATGTCGTACCACGTCCTAGGTTCTTGTTTCAATCCATACAAGGACTTCTTCAACTTGCACACATGAGTCTTCCTATCATGTGTCTCAAATCCAAGTGGCTTCTCCATGTACACTTCCTCTTCTACTACACCATTCAAGAATGTTGTCTTGATGTCCATCTGGTGTACCTTCCATTTCATCACTGCAACCAGTGCTAGTACTGATCTGATGGAAGTGTATCTTGAAACAGGTGCGAATGTCTCCTCATAGTCTATTCCTTCCTTCTGGAAGAAGCCACGTGCTACAAACCTCGACTTTTGTTTCTCAATGCTGCCATCTACAACATGCTTGATCTTGTAGATCCACTTTGAAGTCACAACAAACTTCCCTTCTGGTCTTGGAACTACCTCCCAGAAATCATTCTTCATAATCGATTGGTACTCCTCGATCATGGCATCCTTCCATTCTTTATTCTTTGTCGCTTCCTCATAATTGGGAGGTTCTTTGTCAATGATGTCACACAATAGGACTACATAGATGGACTATGGCCTAGGTCTCTTGCTTTCTCTGTGCATCCCCTTTGGAGTGCCATACTTCTTTGCATCTTGTATTGCCTCTCGTACCCATGTTGGATTTCTCTTGTGGGAGTTTTTCTCACAAGGTGGGTTCTTGTGGTTCTTCTATCTCGCGGTCTTCATGATCTTCTGGAACTACTTCTTCCATTATTGCATCTCTCATCCTAGGAAATTCATGTTCTTCAATGTCTTCAATAGGTCATCTTCTTGTTTTTTTATAAATCGAGTCTTCATCAAAATTCATGTCTATGCTGATGTCAATCTTCTTGAATCCTGGGAAATATATTCGGTAGGCCTTCGAGCTTTCATTGTATCCTACAAATATCCCCTTCTTTCTTCAAGGATCTAGCTTCATTATCTTCTCCTTCAGAATGTGTATGTACACAAGGTAGCCAAATATTTTGAGATGGCTGACTTTTGGTGTCACATACCCAAAAATCCATGTGAGAAATTAGGGAAATTTTCAAACTTAATTTAATTAAATTCACATTAAAAAATCCATAATTGAAATGCATTGGTAATAAGTTTACCATAATTACAAAAATGATGATTAGTTAAAAGGCTTATTTATTAGGCGTAACCCTTTCATCGTACATTATTAACAAACAAGTCTACCACCTTGCCTTAATAAGAGACAATTAACTAAGACGGAATATTAAACATATATAAACCTTTCATTTTATCTTCTCCAATCAATAACATTATAATCTTGCTTATGTAGAGACATTAATGGATACATCTACATTTGTACAATAACCATCTTAAGAAGTAGAAAACAACACAACTACCTTCATCCTAGCTGGAGTAATTATATGTATGGCAACATTATACTATAATGGTAAATTTCCACAATAGGCTCATCTAACACTTTAATTCATAATCGAATTTTAATATCTTTATCTTGAAGATTTTGCCTCATCCATTGCAACATAAATGTGCTTAAATCGGCCAATAAAACAACTAAATGGCAATCCCATGAACTATAGAAAAGAAATCACTAAAGAAGCATATGGTGCAAAAAATACATGACAACCACGCCATTATAAATGCACATAAGATCGAGACAAAAATATAGGTGGTTCACTGATAACCCTGGGCTACATCTACAAAAGGAGTCATAGTTCATTCTATTAATCAAAGAAGATTACATCATACAATGGAGGGTCCACTTTCTCAATGCCTCTCTTATCGAGATTCCTTTCTCAATAATCAGAAGTATGTAGACCTACCCTATTCTTAATAGAATGGAAGATGTATGCATTGGATTCCTTAACTAAGAAGAAGTTCTTAATGCTAATCTATTCCTTTCATCAGAGATTGATTTCAAAATATAAACAATAGCTTTTAACTATTCAACTCTTATTTCCAGCAAAGAATAAGGCTAATAACTATATACATAATAGTTTATTGAATGCTCATTTAACCCTTTCCAGCATAGATCGATAAAAAATATACAAATAGTTCTTTTAACTATTCAACACTACTTCCACCAAGGATTTAAAATACGATTTCCAGTAGTTTAACTAGGTGAGCGTATCTAGCAGTAAAACAACATACAGTTGACCAATCCATTTTTTAGAGATAACTCAAATCTAAATCCTCAAAAGAATCAAATGCAGACTATACTATTTTCCAGTTATTAAACTAGGAGGCCATATCTAGCAGTAAAAAAACCTACAATTATTTATTAACTACTCGTCTATCTCCTTCCGGCATAGAGTGATAAAATATTAACAATATTTCTTTTAACTAAAATAACACTAACTTCCAGCAAGGTTTAAAATATGATTTCGAAATGTTAGCTAGGTGACCGTATCAGGCAGTAAACAACATACGGTTAACCAATGATTTTTTTGAGATAAGAGTATAGAATTATAATTTCTTTGCAAGGAAGATGGAACATACACACTAAGGTTGAGGTTTTGTTCCCTCCTCTCACCGAGAAATCTAAGAGGGATCAAAGAGATAACATAAGGATAGCTCATATCCTTAAGATGCGGAGATGAACTCCGTTCTTCTATGGTGTACTAAAAGGGAATCACTCAGAAATTTAAAATGAGACAGAACTTAAACTGATGTCTACATTTCTTTGCTATGTGAACTTAAATATATATTCATATATTAAAAGAGGCGGAGGTTAAATAGATATTTACTCAACAACGATTCCACATCGCTTCTATGATATGGGCATATATATAAATATATATTCAGATGAACAACAGGAGAAAGAGTTTAAACAACGATTCTAGATCACTCTCTGATATGGGAGAGTTTAGACGATCAAAACAATTTCTAACCTAAGCATTTTCCAAAAAGGAATAAAGATCCAGGAAAGTAATTTAGCATGCAAATCATTACGATTTCTAACCTTAGCATTTTCCAAAAAGGAATAAAGATCCAGGAAAATAAAACTACATGAATATTTGCAAAAACAATCATACCTTCACACGGTCAAGCAAATAGGTGCTAGCATGTATTTTTTATAAGATTTCCCATTACTCATATCCCGCCATCATTCGGTATCAGGATTTCCCTCTTTCAGTCGTCCATACCAATCACCTCATCTATTTTTCCCCCATTCACAGCATCATGTTTTTGTTCCGGTAAACAGGGTACTCCCAAAAGACCGAACACCTAGAGCAACCACTTCACACAAACAGATCACAGATCTATACATCGATGTTTTGATGTGGTTTAAACCCTTGAAAGGGAAACACTCCACAGCCCCGGCCAAATAGATTCTATGGAGCAATTTATTATGCAAAGAAAGAAAGTTACAAATGAGCTTCTCATAATCGATCAACTAGACAATGACCCTCCGTGCTCTTTAAATAGAGATCATGGACCAATCAGGTGTGAAGCCACGAATCAAGTTTAGGTATGATCTAAGAGAAGTTGAGCCATCGGATCACTCTATGTCTAGAACATATCGTGATTGTCGGATTAAATATTTACAAATGTATACTAATGCATACTAAAGAAACACACTTTTCCTAATGGATATATTACACAAGTTGATCTTAACTAACTCCTAAGTGTCTAAATATCCTAACATCCCCCCTTAAGAACAACTTTGCATAGGATTGAAGGATTTACAAAAGTGACACTATTAGGAGAAGAAAGGAGGCATTAGAGCCTATCCGCCCTTAATGACAAATTCATGAACTCCTAAGATAGATCGAAGTTTAGAAAACTTCGCTTCTGTAAGAGACTTGGTGAAGATGTCTGCAACTTGATCATCTGTAGGACAAAAGAGCACTTCAAGAACATGATCATGAACAAGATTTCTGATGAAGTGCATATGTATCTCAATGTATTTGCTGCATTGATGTAGGATTGGATATTTGGAAAGCTTGGTGGCACTTTGATTGTCGCACCAAAGTGGAGTAGGCTACTGTTGCTCGAATCCAAACTCTGAAAGGATCTGTCTTTGCCATAAAGCTTCCTAACTGGCATTAACTGTGGCTCAATATTCTGCCTCTGCTAAAGAAAGAGAAAGAGGTTGTTGTTTCTTACAATCCCAAGTGACAGGTCCAAATCCCAGACTAAAAACATAACCTGCTGTAGACTTTCGATCATCAGGATCGCTAGCCCAATCTGAATCAGTGAAACCAACCAACAAAGGTTTCCCCCCTGTACTGTAATGAATCCCAAACTGAATTGTACCTCGAATATATCGAAGTATTCTTTTAGCTTCTTTCCAGTGACTTTCATGAGGTGTTTGCATATAACAGGAAACACGACCAACGGCAAAGGAAAGGTTAGGACGGGAATGGTTCAAGTATAAGAGACTACCAACAAGCTGATGATACAAGGTGGCATCTACTTCAGGTGAAGTACAAGTGGCATAAATTTTGACTCCAGACTAGAAGGGAGAAGGGGCTGGTGTACAATCTTCCATGTGAAAGAGATGAAGAAGGTCACAAGCATACTTAGACTGAGAAAGAAACATTCCTTCTTTGGTTTGTAGGACTTGGAGACCAAGAAAATAATGCAAATGTCCTAAGTCTAACATTTCAAAATTTTTCTTAAGACTAGATTTCACATGGGTTATAAGCTTAGGGTCACTACCAGTAAGAATAAGGTCATCAACATATAGAACAAGTATGATGAGATGGTTTCCTACTTTCTTGGTATAGACATTGGGGTCAGAATAGCATCTAGAAAAACCCGTGTCAAGGAGAAAGCTATCCATTTTGGCATACCAAGCTCGAGGAGCTTGCTTAAGGCCATATAAGGATTTCTTAAGGCGGCAGACAAGGGTAGAGTTATTCTGAACATATCCAGGAGGTGATTCCATGTAAATTTCCTCCTGTAAATCACCATGTAAGAAGGAAGACTTGACATCCATTTGATGGACTTCCCAGTTATGTAAGACTATAAGGGAAAGAACAAGGCAGATGGAGTTCATTTTTGCGATAGGAGCAAAGGTTTCATTGTAGTCAATCCCTTCAACTTGGGAAAAACCTTTGAAAACTAACCTTGCCTTAAGTCTTTCAAAACTTCCATCTGATGCATACTTAGTTCTCTAGACCCATTTACATCTGACGAGTTTTATTCCTTTTGGAAGAGGTACAAGATCCCAAGTATCGTTCGCCATTAAAGAACGATATTCTTTATCCATAGCTGCATCCCAATCTGGATTTCCTAAAGCTGTTGCAAAGGTTTCTGGATCATGATTCTCGAAAACTTGAGCCAAAAGAGAAGAGGGTCATTGAAACTGAGAACGTGTTCGGTGTTGATCTCTAGGATCACTGACAAGATCACCAGCCGCTTCACATGTTGAACGGACCCATCGAGGAAGCCCTTGTACTGGTGCAACTGGAGGAACATGAGCAGGTGGAGGTGTATTTTCATCCTCACTGTCATCATTGAAATTGGGAGTAAGAAACCTGTCAAGGAAGTTGGAAGAAGAAGAAGAAGGCACAATCGTCGAATCAGGCTCGCAGTCCAAAGATGGCACAATCGCCTAGTTAGGCTCGCAGGCCAAGAGATTTTCATAAAATTTAATATCTCTTCTAATGATTAAATCATGAGAATGTGGTTAAAGAAGTCTATAACCTTTTACATCTTCAGAATATCCAACAAATATGCACTTTTCACTTTTAGGCTACAATGCTTTCCGTTTTTCATCCGGAATGTGAGCCCATACTTCACTACCAAACACACAGAAGTGACTTACATCATGTTTAGTTTTACTCCATGCTTCTTCCGGTGTGATACCCTGTAAAGCTTTAATGGGGGTGCGATTAATTATGTAATTTGCACAATTAATGGCTTCAGCCCAAAATTGAAGACTTAGTCCCTTAGATTGAATCATACAATTAGCCATTTCTTTTAAAGTGTGGTTCTTCCGTTTAGCTACACCATTTTGTTGTGGTGTATATGGAACAGTGTGTTGTTGTTGGATTCCTTGTTCAGTGCAGAAAGTAGTGAACTTTTTGTTAACATATTCTCCTCCATTGTCAGATCTTAACTTAATAATTTGATGACTAGATTGTTTTTCAATAAGGGCCTTGTAGGCCAAGAACATGTTAAATACTTCACTCTTAGGTTTTAGGAAATAAACCCAAGTGCATCTGGTGTAATCATCTATGAAAGTTAAGAAATATTTGAAACCAAAAAAGGAAGTAGATGGAAGAGGACCACACAGATCACTATGCACAAGCTCCAAGGAAACCGAGGCATGCCAAGAGGCACGTTTGTCAAAACTGTTCCAATGATGTTTTTCGAGTACACAACTAGAACAGACACCATCCCTGCAAGATAGCATCGGAAGACCTATCACCATATTGTCTTTACATAATTGTTGCAATGAGCGATAATTTAAGTGACCAAATCGCTCATGCCAAAGTTTGCTCAAGTTATCACTATGAGAAACAAAATCTGAAGGAAAAGGTGATGACCCAAAGTTGTTAAATTTGTACAACCTGGTAATATCATCCACAATTCCGTTAGCTAGGACCTGTTGAGGATCTTTAAAATCCTTGATTACAACTTGGTGAGGTGTAAACGTCACAATTTTACCTTCACCAGAATAAGTGATTTGATAGACTAATAACAAATTGCAGGAAATTCTTGGAACACATAGTACATCACTGAAATGACCATTATCTACTGGAACTGTTCCAACTCCTACAACACTTAGAGATCTATCATCACCAACAAATATTTGTTTGGTATTACATTCATGCATAGTAGAAAAGATGGCTTGATCCTTAGCCATATTATAAGATGCTCCATAATCAATGAGCCATTCATTTGAAGTAGAAGAAGAAGATGCATTATAAGAATAACTAGAAGCACAAAGTGCATGTCCATGAGAGGTAGATTCTGAAGGTGAATCTAGGCTGATGTGGTGTTTCTTCATTGCTGCTTCCAAGGCTGCCATCTTCTTGAAACACTTAGATTCATCATGATTATCTTTCCCGAAATAGTTGTAATGATGCTAAGTCTTCCTGTATTTTGGCTTGGATCCTTTGTCATTTTTTAAAGAAGGAGCTAGCTGAGAGGGTTTGGGACCCTTGTTTGACTTATTATTGCGAAAATTTTGTTTCTTGGGAGGCTTGGACTTTTCTTTCTGTTGGGACAATAAGGCTTTCCCAGATGTATCTGCATTGTTAATTATTCCAAGATGGATGAGCTTATCTTTCTCTCTAATTAAGGAATCACAAAAGGATTCAAGACTAGGCTCTTGATAGCTAGTTGCATTCAAGAATTCTTTCATGGAGTAAAATGTAGATACAAAAACAGAATATGCAGGTCAAAGTTTGGAAAGAATATGATAAATGCATTGTTTGTCTTCCCTCTTAATTTTTCATTCTTCACATAAGAGTTTAAGAGTTTTCTACTTAGATAAATAATCTTGTATGCATGAAAAATCACTTGGATTTAAAGAAATGAACACATTTTCAAGTTGGTGACCTCGAATTTCATTGTGTTTACCAAACATAGATTCCAACTTGTCCCAAGCAGCATCAGGTTCATCAATTCCAGATATGAGGAATCGCAAATCACTAGAGATTGACATCCCAATCAATCCACGCGATTCGTCACATCTATTTTCCCGTCTGATTTTCTTATCATCATCAATGGGTTCTATTTCTTTCCCTGAGGTAATTCTGAAAAGTCCTCTACTTCGTAGAATATCCTCCATATGAGATTTTCATGAGAAATAGTTAGAACTGGTATGTAGAATATCACAAGGGGCAGCCATATTTGTAAATTAATGGCCATAAAAGAAGAAACCAACAGTCTAGATGCGAAGAGCACGAAAAAATGGGCGATTTAAAAAAAAAACGGCACTGAAAACTGACTCTGTATGATGAAGTTATGCTTGATCAAAGAAAATGTTGAAGATGTCCCCAACAGTGACGTGGCAGATAGAGAATGACCAACTAAAAAAAAAGGACCCCATCTTCCCAAGATGAACTTTTGACAATCACTTTACAAGAAATTTGCTTTAAGTGAATCACTTTTGTAAAATAAGTGATTTCACTTTTACAATGATGTTACTTTAAATAGTACAGCAATAAAAAAGAACTTAAGTGACTCACTTTTTATTTTTATTTTTTATTATTTAAGTGAGATGCACTTTTGCAATAAAGTAACTTGAAAATAAAAATTGCATGCAATTTTTATTTTAAAAGTAGTTTTATAAGACTTGAACTCAAGACCTATTAAGGAATAAAGCAACTTTGAACCAAGTGAGCTAGATTAAAAGGTATGTAAAATATGGGAAGGATGAAGGGTTTTTTTTTTTTTACTCTTTTTGCTCGATTTTCGTGCTTGCCTTTTTTCCTGCAAATCACACCATAAACCAAAACAAAAAAAACTTTTCTGTGCTTTTGGGGTTAGATCTCGTTAGCTTACACAGAAAGTCTACGTTTTCTCTCTATTTCTAATTTGTCGAGATCGCACAAGGTGCATGGCAAAGAGCATATGTAGCCGAGAAAAACCCTTTCCCTTTCTGTTTGATTTGATTTGCTGAGATCACACAAGGTGCACAACAAAGAGCATACACGGATAGGGAAAGCAAAAATCCGAAAGTAAAAAAAATCTAATAATAAAAACTGATAAAATATGAGTTTTTTTTATTTTAAAAACAGAAATAAAAAGAATGTCGCTGTAACATTATACCTTCAGATCTGATGAAATATACGTTTCTGAAGCAACCAGGAATCATTTTTTATCAAACGAAAACTATTTCTCAATGGAAGCGGTGCTCCTGACGCAATGGAACACCTCCCACACCCCAGAAATGCACATAAATACTAGAACTAGAAACCCTTTCAAGTTTTGGCAACAATAGTTCAAGATCTAGATCATAACCGGAAGTGGCTCTTCATAAAAGATCTGATAGCATGTTCGGGTACACAGGGTACTCCCAAAAAACCGAACACCTAGAGAAACCACTTCACACAAATAGATCGCAGATCGATACATCGATGTTTTGACATGGTTTAAACCCTTGAGAGGGAAACACTCCATGGCCCCAACCAAATAGCTTCTACGAAGAAATTTATTATGTAAAGAAAGAAAGTTACAAATGAGCTTCTCATAATCGATCAACTAGACAATGACCCTCCATGCTCTTTAAATAGAGATCATGGACCAATCGGGTGCTAAGCCATGGATCAAGGTTAGGTATGATCTAAGAGAAGTTGAGCCGTCAGATCACTCTATGTCTAAAACATATTGTGACTGTCGGATTAGATATTTACAAATGCATATTAATGCATACTAAAGAAACACACTTTTCCTAATGGATATATTACACAAGTTGATCTTAACTAACTCCTAAGTGTCTAAATATCCTAACACTTTTGTTGTAGAGAACCTCCCCAATACTTCCCCCCCGATGAGCAGAGTCCTCTCCTCTATTTAACACTCCCTTCCACATTCTCTCATAGTATCAATTTTCCTTGGGAGGTCCGTCAAGAATGGATAAGATCCTTTCCACAAGAGACGAGGGAAGGTGGTATTGCCACTTGGTAGTTAGGAAATGAAAATTCCAAGTGGCAGTCGAAACTCCACTAAGAAAGGGAATAAAAAAAGACAGGTAGCATGCCGAAAGTCCCCACGACAGTTTTGTCTTCTCTCTTGAGAGAGAGAGACTGACAACTGAATCGGCACTAACTTCTTGATATATATATGTAAATATATCCTTTAACTTATAATAATTTGTTATAATATTAATGGACAACCTTAATGAAAATGATTTACATTTAGTTGTGTATATACATATGCCATATAATATCCTTTGGAGTTTTAAGTCCCTATCTATTTATTCATAACATTTATATGTAAAAGGTTAACATTTTCACTTAACTACCCTTTTGGTAGTGATAGTAATAAGAGAGTTCATAATATCCATTCTTCTTAAAAAGAGTGATGTCCCCTCTACTTTATAGGTAAGGAGGAAAATATTAGTTTATTTTCCAAAAGATTCTATGGTAATCGTTAGCGCTAAGATAATTATTCATACTTAGGATGATCACTTAGCCTAACTAAAGATCATATCAAAATAGTTAGTTCTATACTAACCCATATTTACACCGAGTCATCATAATCAATCAAGTCCACATGGTTTCTCTAGCTTCCCCTAGTGGATTCAGTTGTTTTCGTCTTAAAAGCGTTACCGCTCTTACTCTCTTGAGCTTTACACTTTACGACCTTAGGAGTTGAGCCAGATACTTAAAAAGTTTACTGGTGGGGCCTTGGCCTTGAGCTCCTCACCAATAAATGAGTACAATAAATAATTATATTTTACAAAATACTAGGGTTTAAAGGAGGGATGTTACATCCTCCTCCCCTTAATAACAACACCGTCCTCGGTGTTCATACTTCTCAGCAATTCATCTTCGCTTCTGGAGTCATATTTTGCTTACTTCCTCATTTCGGTTTAACCTTCTTCGTCTTCAAGATTTCCGCAAGTTGTTATGTAAGAACCGCAAAACTCAGAAAACCCACTAAATAACAAATTAATATTAAACATGCATATAGATCTATGAACCAATACAAGAATCTGATAAATACAATGGATCTGATATTTTGTAACTCTATAAAAACCAGTATACAAAAAGCATCATGCAATGAAAAAGCATCATGCAATCAATGATCTGTAACAACAGAGTGTATCTACTCAACAATATAACAGAAAATATGCTATGAAAATTAAGGAACCATATCTGGTTATATGACCTAGCAGCTACCATTACCTGATAGCTCCAATAGTGCAATTGAAGGTGGGGGGAAGACTCTCCATCCAACCAACCCCCAGCCAAAGGCTGAGGCCCCCGAGCCCCCAACAATTAACCCTATGCCAGTGCTATCTTGCTTTCCTCTCCTCTAGAGATCCTCTTCCAAGATGGCCAAAGACAAAAAAGATCCCTCTCTTCACTTCTTCTCCTCCTTTTATCTCCTCCTTCTCCCAATTTCTTAATTTTTTATTTAATGCAATTTGTTTTTCCTTATTTTCTTTCATATTCCCAATTATAATATTATCTTACATTATTTTATATTACATTTTATTCATTATATTAAATATTCTCTATATGAGGGTTGTTACATACTCTCCCCCTTTCAAGAAACTTCATCCCGAAGTTATAATATTCAAGTAATAAATACAATACTTATTCAATCAATCAATCAAATAAATACTAGAATATATAGGTCGCTAGTACTATTGTGAAGTTTAGAGATTTATATGTGTGGCCACCACATAGAAGTCTCCAAACCACACTAATACAATCAAACGCCCTAAGTTACAACATGCTCTTAAGTAACTCCCTATGAGTCTATAATGCAACCATATAAACAATCATGCAGCACACATACATAAGCATTAGATAATTAATTAATAATTAATGACTGTGTGTTTGTTTACTTCCTCTTTCCTTACTCACCCTCTCCCTCAGAATCATACCATCCGATCAACCTCCCTACACCTCCCCTCCAACTCCAAATGGTCCCACTCGCCATGGCATGGGACCTCTACTGTAACCTGTTCGCGGATCATACAGTAGGCATCAGAAGTTCCTCGGGAAGTTACCGTGGCATTGCCACCTTCCCAACTTCTGGTAATAATACGGCCTCATCGGGTTCTAACCGAAATTTGGGCCTCATCGGTCCTAGCCGGCATCTGGTTCCCAGTACCCTGATCCTAATACTCCCGGTACCCCCGATCCTGGTATCAGGATCATTATACCCCAGGCATCTCGGAAGGCTAGCCTAAACATCCTCCACATCACCCTCAAGGCACTAGCCCCAGGCATGAGAAGTCCTTCTCCATAAACCTCCCTCCCGGTGAGTATGTCTCCAACCGTGGACTCTGGTCACATCAGAAGTTCTCCGGGAAGTATATGTGGCACTGCTACCTTCCCTACTTCTGGTACAAAAGTCAAGCACTCCTAGCATAGAGCTAATTGTTGGGCTTGTCCCCCCATCCCATAATTTATTTATAGTAACCATTCTCACGAAATCATAGAATACTTAGCCTCATTAGGCTATGTGAGTGGATCGCCTGGAACAACTAGCACTTGCCATAATGAATGATCATTAGTAACCATTTCTCAAAATAATAATATATCATAGATCAACCTTGAATCATGTGCTAACAAGAATGTCTAGCTACCAGTTCATATTACATTACATTGCATCATAAGCCATTGTCACAATAAGTCATGCCAAGTTTAACATCTAATGCATTTAGGTACTTTGAGCTACCATTATAACATAACTGGTCATGATACTTTCATAATTTCACTAAGCATCTCATAAATATGTCATGATAACGTGCCATATTCCAACATTAGTACTATCAATATGGAGTAACAACTCACATAATCCATCATCATATCAAATATGCATTCTATGTGGAGCAATAAGGGTTAGCATGAAACGATACCATGTCATACCAAATATCTCATATGATCTCTCATTCTTCACTGGCACATAACAGAGCTATAAAATACCAACATTAACCACAACATGCTTTCATACCATTTATGTGCCAAATGTCATTTATCTCTAGATGCAATGGTAAGCTATCATATCATTTTATGTCTACATGTCATGAAATAACATCAACAAGTATCACATGCACAATCTATGGCTACAATTCTCATGGCTAGGAATAACAACATCAAATTTCACATGAATAATGCATGACCATGAATCACATGTCTATAAGGCATCCTTCTAATAACACATGTAATAACACCATATCACGCACCACATAACTTACATTTCTAGATGCCATCAATAAAACTATAAGGTACTAATTTGAGTATCCACAATCAAAGTATCATGTACCTCATGTCCAATACCTCTAGAAACCATAATAAACTGGGTATCACATGAAACACACAACATGAAAACTGAGGGGCATCATGAAATATGTATAAGTCATGAAATATGTATTAATCATGAAATATGTATCATATGTCTTCTAACTTTAGAAATTATAAAATACTAGCTCAATATCTACATAAAATAATTTCATAGTTGATAATTCCTATTGGATGACTTCAAATTCCAAATATCATTGTGGTATACATATGGGAATAAGATTTTAAATTCAAATTATACTTCACACAACTTGTTGAATAATTCCCTTGCCCATATATATATTACTAATTCAAAATTTAAATTTCAGAGGCCAATTGTGTTAAAAAGAACCTCTCTAAATAAACATGTTTATGTGAAATCGAGATAAATAATGGAGAAGGCCAATTCACTTGGAATTTAGGAGATATACTACCAATTAATCATTAATCTATGAGAGATCATTACACTCTTAAGGTCTTCCTAGCATCCCCCCCCCCTTTTTTTTATACACCCCGAGTACAATAAAATATATTACAGGACTAAGGACTAAATGTTTCTATACTCATGTAATTTATGTTTTTTACAAATGGACTACAAAATATATTACATGACTAAATGTTTCTATGTTCATGTAATTTATGTTTTTACAAATGGACTATTGGATTTATTTACCATGGAAACACAATAGATCTATACCGTCAATGTCTGAAAATTGTTGAATGGATGCCCAAAGAAGTACAAAATAAAGCTTATAAGTGGGTTCAATATATATGCATCCTACAAAATTATACAAAATTATAGCTAGAATTTTTATTTATTTATTATACTGTAAAGACACTTGGTCCCAAATCTCTGCATTTAAAATCCAAGCATGACCTTAAAAAGCTTTTATTTAATAGAAAACATGACTTCAATTTCTATTGGGGTCAACATAATCTTTAGTCCTTGATCCAAGGCTTATTCACTCAAATTAACAAGTTGCAATGGTTAGTCCAACCTCTTAGTCAATGAGCCATTGAATGATAAAACAATAAAGGTGCGGCGTTTTTACTCATGACATCCGTTTTAGTCCTAGGTGAAGACCCAAAGCTACCAGGTGTATTAACGTTTTAGCCCTAGGTGGAGATTCCAAGCTACTAGGTATAGATTAAAGTTAAGCATTACCCTCTCAAGAGGTAGTTCAAGCTTATCTTATGGTTGGTTAACTTAAATGGTTTGAGTGTTGTAGGATTAATGCAGAAGGTCAATAAGTTGACTTCCCAAGCTGGCTACCTCCATTATCATGGGCCATAATCATCATCAATGGGGTTAGTCTTCCTACCATCCACAAACTCCCTAGATGTGGGGCGATCCAGCCATTTTCCTTGGAACAAAAAGATTATGCAATCTAAGCTTTCTATGCTATCTGGAATCATCATTCTAAAACTTAAGATTTAGCAATCTCTATCTTATTAAAATCAGCAGCAAGCAAAAATGTAAATCTGTATTTTATGGTCTTTTGTCTTAAGCCAAAAATGCACTTAAAGTATAAATACAATAATCCCAAAAATCTCAATAGATTATGAGAATCCTGTAAGGTGTACCATATTGGAAGCAGGATTGGAGATGGGGCAGATGCAAAAAGGTGAAAACAAAAGAGCGCAGGAACCAAAAATTCAGCCTCATAATCTCTCTTTTTATTTTGCATTGTTGTACTTTATGCTGCAAACGTGTTTTATGACCAAACAGAACTGTATCATTTCAACAAAAGAAGAATTAAACAAATCTGAATGTTATTTGGAAGGTTTTAGTGCCAAACCATGTCACGTGGCAATGTCATGAAAAAGGCATGACTGACTTTGAAGCCTCATCATATCTATTGCTCCAACTTATTGCACATAGACTTGAACAGTTAAATTGCAAATATTAAAATTCCAATGACATGGGATTTCTAAAGTTCAGATAACGTGAACTGTTTGCGGAAATTTGGCATAACTAGTGTCTGAGAATCAATCAAATGTACACAAGGGATTCAAAGGATTAGAGAGAGTGGAGACAAAAAGAGTGGTTTTGAGATGTGCCTATTGACGCTGTGTATAATGTATAATGCAGCAAGTTGAAAATTCCTAACAAATACCAACATTCATGTTATAAATTATAGACATCTCAAAAATATAAAAGAAGAGAAACTGTCCACAATGAATGAGAGCTATTGTGCACAGGTGTCAAGGTTTGCCTTCTCCCATCATCTAGAGATAGAGACAGTGACTGAGGACAACATTTCCTTGGTCTCTTAATACATAAGTAGTAGAGCTTAGTTCCGTACATCTTCATGCTAGGAATAATACTTATAATATAATGAATTGGGGAATTCGATTCTCCTGCAAAGGGACTGCTCATCTAATGCATTAGCAAACAACTATATTTGTTGGGGTCGAATTTTAAAGATATTGTCCCTCTAATTATTAACCCAACAATATATATAAAGAAGTCAGATCCTTCCACTGAGATCACTCAACCCAGATATCTAGACAAATGACAAACGTTTGGGTTACAAACTTATAATTCGATATTCACACGAAACTTGCAGAGGACACAAACAAGCTGGTGTCTCTAAGACAATGAAATCATCTCTTTCACATTAGCGGATTACCCATAATAGAATCAAGATGTAGTTAACCTTTTACATTAACAATGTTATGTCGAAAGCCACATAAAACTTGACAAATATTTATTAGACGATGGCATTTTTTTAGATATCACCAAAAAGAAATAGCTACGTCGATGCCAATATAAACATAAAATCTGGAACCAAAACTTGACCATAAAAAAAATTTCTTGAGCAAGAAGTATATTATGGATACAGGCACATAGAAATACACCAAAGAACAGTGACTAACCCCGAGGCTCATTTAAACAAAAGAGTGGAGTTAATTATAAGTGTAGATAAAAGATGGTGCATCTTAATATTCTCATAGACCAAGGGTAAGTTACATTGTTTACACCCACAGGTTTTTGTTTTTGTTTTTGTTTTTTTTTTTTAAGTTTCATTCTTTCCAAGAAGCCCTGGCTACCATTTACGCCCTCATTACCACATAGAGGGTTTAATAGGGTTTCGCATTTCTCTACACTTACGGCTGTGTCGTCAAAAGAGGACAGACTTGCGGGAAAGCTGCCAACAAAGATATTTTTAGTCCTTGTTTGAATGCCGACAAAGCCCTGTGCAGAGTCGTTCCTACTGAAAGCTCTAAGCCCTAAGCCATCATGTTGTTGCTCGCTTCTTGGCACTGCCTTCTTCACTTCCACTAGTCCAAATCGACTGACTCCAAACTTTGTTAAACTGTAAGTCAGGGATGGATCTCACCCCTAAAATGGCAGTATCAAGATTTAACAATACACGTTCAACAATATTTTTGCAGAGGCCATAAATAGTATGGCAAAATGTCAAGATTTAGACAACGCCCCTCCACAACATGTTTCTCTTTCACAACCGGAGATGAGTCTCTCTACATGATCATTAATCTTGAGCAGCAGTCATGATCCCATGATTCTCTTATGATTCAACATTTCATTCAGCTTGCAGCCTTCTTTTCAACGAGAATCACCACCAAACATTTTGTTGGAGGACTTTCTTTTTATACAATAGAGAAAGCTTTTACATAAGCATTCTCACGCTTTGGTGAAGTTTTCGAAGTTAAAGTAATTATGGATAGATTTATCAAAGCCAAAGTTCAATATGCTTTCTGAAGTAGATGCAGAAAGAGCTAGTCGCTACTTCACAATTTTGCAATTGAATATAAAAAGACGAATCTTTATATTGAAGACCTCAGATACTAGAAAGACTAAATAAGATTAAATAAGCGTCATTACCTTGTATGCAGTACTTTGGGGGAAGGAAGTGCTTCCTTGGAACTCAATCCTGGGCATCTGTACAACTTCTATAAGTGTGGTCTGTTATCGCAAATTCTTGCCACCTTTTACATACAGAACACTTCAACAAAATGGTTAAATTTTATTGCAGGGATTGCTAGCTTTTATACTTGAACACTACCACAGTCAAGACCGCTCTCCTCAACTACTAAAAAAAATCATGGAGATAGATCACATTTCTCTCCAAGCCACAAACAAATGCCAGGCAGTCGGAAGGATTGGGGATTGGCCCTCCTGGTGAGGCTTCGTTGGTCTGGGTGGTCGTTAAAATACATCTTTTAACATTTGTGCATAAGGTAGAACAGCTACATATCTGTGAGTGGGGATCACTTTGATGTAAACTAAAATGGCTTTGTTTTAGACCCAAGCACTATATGTTAGCCTCCACAACTTTAATGCTCCATTATAGCTCAACGGTTATAGCTCAACGGTTACAGATTATAATACTACGATTACATAATTTAAGGCCAGGTGTTACACCACCCAGTGAGAGCCGTTATAGTGATAGTCAATGCAGTGAGATCCGTTACACCACCCAGTGATCGTTGGTGGCCAAAGGGCGTTACACCATGAGAGTTAGTTGGAATAATGGAATGAAGTTATTTCTTCAGCATCTGGAATAATGGCATGGTTGGAATAATGGCAATGTAATGTAATAATCTTTATGAATGGCCAGAAACTGCGGGAGCTGATGCTATTCTTGTAGATTCAGAGAAGGATATTAAGCTTGCAAAGTCGAAGGAATTCACTGTTGCAGCAGCGATGGGCCTGAGTTCAAATCCACCTGTGGTAATAAGGAAGATTGCTGAAGAAATTGTTGTTTAAGCTTGTATCATAACATCCTCTAGATTGCTGAAGAAATCATTGTTTAAGCTTGTTTAAGGAAGATGGCTGATGTGAAATCGTTGTTTAAGCTTGTACCATAACATCCTCTAGATTCTTGACTCAAGGATAATTCATACGGGACACCTTCACTGCTAGATTTGATGAGCAAAGTTATCTTCCAAGATATTTGCGGTTTATTGAGAGGAGCCACAAAGCAGATGTCTAGATAGAAAATGCACATTACTCAGGTATGAGATGGCATAAGCCCTATCGATGAAAATCGTTACCAAAGCAGCGCGTCAATTCACTGTCATAGAGAAGAGCATCTTATAGTCCACCCTTCCAAAGAAAAGCACTGTTATCTGCCACACTTTCACCAGGAATTTCATGGATCTATTGCCGACGAACAATAACGGGATCAAAGGTTTTTCAGTTGGTGGAAAGGAAAATCTACAGGAGATCCATTTGGGATTGGGGATGCTTATCATTCTGATGCATAAGGCGTGCTTCAAGGAGAAGAAGAAGGAAGATTAATAAATCGAGGTTTTAAAACAGATTAAATATGAATATGTTGCTACAGATTAATAAACCCAGATTTGCAAGCTTTCAGGCAATTTATAATATCCTAGTGTGTGCAGGTCAGATGTATGCCTTCCAGAGATTTATTTGCTATAGGTATTCTAGGATAACTAGTACAGATCCAGACTCTTCCGAAATCTATCCTAGAATTTAAAATTGTTGATAAAATTTATTCTATGGGGATACCCATTTGTATTCCAAGCAATAATATATATGAACAAAGAATATTTACTTCAATCTTTTTGCAATCGAATAATATAGCTTTATAATTTCAATGCTTTCCAGCAGCCTTGCAACCTTGCACTATGCCCAAAAAGATGAAGATTTGTGAGTTTCACTAGTGTATTTCTTAATTTCCTGTTTTATTTCCATTAGTCTTATCATTTTTTTTTGTATTGATGAGTGATGGTTTTACAGGAGTGCAAGTTATTACGGCATGGGTGTAGCCTAAGTAAGGCTCCTGTCGTGCCAGGAGATCTGGGTTCAAATCCCAACATCCATTGATTTTAATCTTAGTCTTTAAATCTTACAGAGATTTAGTTTTTTTTTTTTTTTAAAGCACTTAACCTAAAGATATAGATTTTCACTTTCTTCCTCTGATATGTATCATTCACCACTCAATCTAATGATATTTTCTTGGATATCTACTTTACAGGATGATCAACAAATCATGTGTGTGTAGTGAGAGCCCTTAGGCCCAAGCTTTGGAACACAACTCTTATACCAACTTTAAGAACCGTAAAACTCAGAAAACCCACTAAATAACAACTTAATATTAAATATGCATATAGATCTATGAACCAATACAAGAATTTGATAAATACAATGGATTTGATATCCTGTAAATCTATAAAAACCAGTATACAACAAGAAACATCATGCAATGAAAAAGCATCATGCAATGAAATATCTGTAACAACAGAGTGTATCTACTCAACAATATAACAGAAAATATGCTATGAAAAATAAGGAACCATACCTAGTTAGATGACCTAGCATCTACCAGTACCTAACAGCTCCAATAGTGCAACTGAAGGTGGGGGGAAGACTCTCCACCCAACCAACCCCCAGCCAAAGGCTGAGGCCCCGAGCCCCCAATGATTAACCCTATGTCAGCGCTATCTTGCTTTCCTCTCCTCCAGAGATCCTCTTCCAAGATGGCCAAAGACAAAAAGATCCCTCTCTTCACTTCTTCTCCTCCTTTTATTTCCTCCTTCTCCCAATTTCTTAATTTCTTATTTAATGCAATTTGTTTTTCCTTATTTTCTTTCATATTCCCAATTATATTATTATCTTACATTTTATTCATTATATTAAATATTCTCTATATGAGGGTTGTTACATGTTATCTCACATAACCTACATTTTATGCAGTAAAACTAGGAATCCCAAAATTGTTCAATATAACACATCATAAATTCAGAATCAAACTCAGAAACATAATCCATGAGCCCCCCTCCCTTTTTTTAACCACATCACACTTGCAATTCATGGGACATCACGAGCACACATAATATAGGTTTATTTTCAAATATTCAAGGGACTCATAAGAAATGCAAATTAAATTATCCCTTTGTAGGAATTCATTTACCTCCAACATGTGGACCTTAAGCTAGTCCTCAACTTGAGGTAGACACCTCTTTCATTCACAGGTTAGCATCATATACTTCACAATATTTCAAACAATAACTTTTTAACATTTACCATTTATCATTCATCCTCATCCTTGAGGAAATTTTTTCTTACTCAATTATTCATAACACTCACACATAAATGCATCGAATAGTCTAGTTACAAGACAAATCATTAATATGTGGCTTTTATATCATAAAACAAATCCTTCAACAATACTTTGTTAATTATCAAACTCTCCCATGAGTTTGGAACTTCTGAACACAGAACTCTTCCTCAAGTTCTGTCACCAATTCCTATGGAATTACGGGCTACACTTTTTCTTTCCCCTCAAGCCCTCTCGCTTGAGTCCCGAAAATATTCTTTCCCCTCAAACCTTCTCGTTTGAGTCCAGGAAATAACAATAATTTATTATTTCTTGTAGTTTTTTTTTGGTTAACCACAACATGCAACATAATTTTATCATCAAATAGGTTCACCTATTTACTTCATCAGTTTGAACTCATGCTTTTAACATATCCTTTCACGAGTCCTTGATCTTTATTCAGATTCTTACCATATGCTTACCATGTATACTATATCGTGTCCATGTCTTTCCACAAGTTCCACAGAATGTGACCATCTGCCAAACTCACTTGTTAGTACTTCTTTATATAACAAAAATCGAATTTCATGAGAAAGTCTTCTCCTAACATAATAGTAAGGAAATCATCATTCACATACAAGATTAACATTCTCATTAATTTCATTAATATACCTTACAACATAAGATTTGCGATGTTAGCATATAGTATTCATTAATCTCTTATCTCTTACGATAATTCCAATGGTCATCTGATTTGTCTTTTGAAGTTTACTTTCTCATAGATTTACGAGACTATTGTATGGCAATTTATGTATATATACATCTCTCTATATATATCTGGAAAATTTCTAGACAATATCTATTGTTGAGTATAATTTATAACCCAACTCTTAATTTAGTATGTCAACAAGATACATGAATATGAAAGCATTATTCCTATGTTTACAGTTTTCAATTTGGAACCTTTATTGGTTAAGGTAATAACATGCCTTGTCAATTTTTTCTTCTTCTTTTCATGTCTATATACAAAGAAAATGGAATATAGCACTCTTCATTGATCTTGATACAAATAGTTTAGTCATCATGGTTATCTTTTCAATGTATTCATAAATATGAACCCTTCCTTATACTAAGTATGAAAATGAATCAATCGTCACTATAATGTTATTGTAAAAATGATTTCACTCCTATATGAGATATTTGAGGATAATCCTGTATCCATATCAACTCGGTACTAAATTTGAGTTACCCCAAATGCATGTGCATGTGTTAGCGCATACCATTCACATCTATATTTTATACCTTACTTTTGTCATATGAAAGTATCTAACCAAAATTATGAAGTTAGGAAGGTCCAATGTTAAAGCAATGTTTAACAAATGTTCGTTAATTATATAGAGATTCTTCATCTGTTGATATTCATAATAGACAAAACCCTTTTCGCCACAAATAGTCTATGTGATGATTTCTAAAATACCCTTCTTATCTTAATAATTGAAAACATGCTAATAGATTTACATTTAGATTTTCCATCCTCTTAAATCACATGATAAGATACTTAATAACCAACATCATCCTCTATCTTACTTTCTACTTTCTCATATTCTCTTTGAACATATTTTCTCCTAGCCGTAACATTTATCACAAATGTCTAGGATGTACATTCTACACTAATGAAGAATTTTCATTTAAAATAGAAGATATCAAACAACTCACTTTGAAGACAACCCTTACTAAGAATCAATTTAATACTCATTAAGCTACATATAATGGAGTGATCTTACGAGGAGAAAATTGATAACTCTCTTAGTCTTATAGTCTAAAAGATCCACCTCGCAATCCATGTTACCAACATACCAACAAGTCATTGTATTTACACTTTTTCCTAACAAAATAATATTATTGTTATGCCCAAATGAATCAATCTAAAGTTTAATACTTTCAACTTTAAACTATACACATTGGTCCTAAATTCAACCGGAAGCATATATACCACTTTTACCAAAGCCATAATTCTTCTCTTTGTATAAAACTATTAGTTACAACATATCACCACAACAAAATTTCGTCCACTATAGTATGCCTTTAATGCATGCAAGTACAAAACTTTTCGCTTAAACGATCTAGTTAACCAAACAAGTCAAAGTAACATTAATTTCAGTATTAAACATAGTTGGACTTACTTACTTGCAAAATCATAAATGACTTATCCGTTACCTATAGCCAAACTATGAAAATGCATTTTTCTTGTTGCGTCTTTGTAGCTGGAGTTCCTTTATTAGTTCAATCAGCATACATTGCTTCCTCCGGCTGAGCCCAAATAGGCCCGAGTGTTTGTAACCTGTAGCTCTTTGCCATGAGATTTCATGTATTATCCTATTAGTTAGCTCTTGCAATCCTTGAAGGCCAACTCGGATAACTTGTTTCCCTCGTCCATCATTTCCATGCATAAAAAAAAAAAAAAATTTGATTCGTTAGATTTAACCATATTCATGTTTCCTACTTCATGCTGAGCCCAATTCGGCCCAAGTGCCATAACCTATAGCTCTGATACCATATGTCACATACCCCAAAATCCATGTGAGAATTTAGGGAAATTTTCAAACTTAATTTAATTATCTTCACATTAAAAATCTCCATAATTTAAATGCATTGGTAATAAGTTTACTAAAATTACAAAAACGATGATTAGTTAAAAGGATTATTTATTAGGCATAACCCTTTCATTGTACATTATTTACAAACAAATCCGCCACATTGCTTTAATAAGAGACAATTAACTAAGATAGAATATTAAACATATATAAACCTTTCCTTTTATCTTCCTCCAATCAATAACATTATAACATTAATGGATACATCCACATTTGTACAATAACCATCTTAACAAGTAGAAAACAACACAACTACTTTCATCCTAGCTGGAGCAATTATATGTATGGCAACATTATACTATAATGGTAAATTTCCACAATAAGCTCATCTAACACTTTACTTCATAATCGAATTCTAATATCTTTATCTTGAAGATTTTGGGTCATCCATTGTAACATAAATGCGCTTAAATCGGCCAATAAAACAACTAAATGGCAATCCCATGAACTATAGAAAAGAAATAACTAAAGAAACATATGGTGCAAAAAATACATGACAACCATGCCATTATAAACATACATAAGATCAAGACAAAAATATAGGCGATTCACCCACCCATAACCCTGGGCTACATCCACAAAAGGAGTCATAGTTCATTTTATTAAGGAAAGAAGATTATATCGTACAACGGAGGGTCCACTTTCTCAACAGTTCTCTTATCAAGAGTCCTTTCTCAATAATCAGAAGTATGTAGACCTACCCTATTCTTAGACAGAATGGAAGATGTATGCAGTGGATTCCTTAACTAAGAAGAAGTTCTTAATGCTAATCTATTCCTTTTAGCAGAGATTGATTTCAACATATAAACAATAGCTTTTAACTATTCAACTCTTATTTCCAATAGAGAATAAGGCTAATAACTATATACACAATAGTTTATTGATTGCTCATCTAACCCTTTCCAGCATAGATCGATAAAAAATATAACAATATCTCCTTTAACTATTCAACACTACATCCAGCAGATATTTAAACTACAATTTCCAGTAGTTTAACTAGGTGACCATATATAGCAGTAAAACAATATACAATTGACCAATCCATTTTTCAAAGATAACTCAAAACTAGATCCTCAAAATAATCAAACGCAGACTATACGATTTTCCAGTTATTAAACTAGAAGGCCGTATCTAGTAGTAAAACAACCTACATTTATTTATTAACTACTCGTATATCTCCTTCCGGCATAGAGTGATAAAATATTAACAATAGTTCTTTTAACTAAAATAAAACTACCTTCCAACAAGGTTTAAACTACAATTTCCAAATGCTAGCTAGGTGACCATATCAGGTAGTAAACAACATACAGTTAACCAATGCTTTTTCCGAGATAAGAGTATAGAATTAAGATTTTTTTGCAAGGAAGAAGCAACATACACACTAAGGTTTAGGTTCCATTCCCTCCTCTCACCAACCGATCTAAGAGAGATCGAAGAGATAATGCAGGGATAGTGTATATCCTTCAAATATTAAAAGAGGTAGAGCTTAAACGGATGTTTACTCAACAGCAATTCCAGATCGCTTCTATGATATGGGCGCATATATAAATATATATTCAGATGAACAAAAGGAGACAGAGTTTTAACATCAATTCCAAATCGTTCTCTGCTATGGGAGAGTTTAAATGATCAAAATGATTTCTAACCTGAGCGTTTTCCAAAAAGGAATAAAGATACAGGAAAGTAATTCAGCATGCAAATCATTACGATTTCTAACCTGGTCATTTTTCAAAAAGGAATAACAATCGAGGAAAATAAATCTACATGAACATTTGCAAAAGCGTTCATACCTTAACACCGTCAAGCAAATAGGTGCTATCATGGATCAGGTTTTCCCTCCTTCAGTTTTCCATCCCAATGGCCTCATCTATTTTTCCCCAAATCACAGCATCATCTTTTCTTGTAGAGAACCGCCCCAATACTTCCCCCCCAATGAGTAGAGTTCTCTCTATTTAACACTCCCTTCCACATTCTCTCGCAGTATCAATTTTCCTTGGGAGGTCCGTCGAGCATGGATAAGATCCTTTTCACAAAAGACGAGGGAATGTGGTATTGCCACTTGGTAGTTAGGAAATGAAAATTCCAAGTGGCAGTCGAAACTCCACTAAGAAAGGGAATAAAAAAAGACATGTAGCATGCCGAGAGTTCCCACGATGGTTTTGTCTCCTCTCTTGAGAGAAAGAGACCGACAACTGAATAGGCTCTAACTTCTTGATATATGTATGTAAATATATCCTTTAACTTATAATCATTTGTTATAATATTAATGGACAACCTTAATGAAAACGATTTACATTTAGTTGTGTATATACATATGCCATATAATATCCTTTAGAGTTCTAAGTCCCTATCTATTTATTCATAACATTTATATGTAAAAGGTTAACATTTTCACTTAACTACCCTTTTTGTAGTGATAGTAATAAGAGAGTTCATAATATGCATTCTTCTTAAAAAGAGTGATGTCCCCTCTACTTTGTAGGTAAGGAGGAAAATATTAGTTTATTTTCCAAAAGATTCTATGGTAATCGTTAGTGCTAAGATAATTATTCATACTTAGGATGATCACTTAGCCTAACTAAATATTATACCAAAATAGTTAGTTCTATACTAACCCATATTGACACCGAGTCATCATCGTCAACCAAGTCCCCATGGTTTCTCTAGCTTCCCCTAGTGGATTCAGTTGTTGTCATCTTAAAAGCGTCACCGCTCTTACTTTCTGAGCTTTACACTTTATGACCTTAGGAGTTGAGCCAGATACTTACAAATTTTACTGGTGGGGCCTTGGCCTTGAGCTCCTCACCAATAAATGAGTACAAAAAATAATTATATTTTACAAAATACTAGGGTGTAAAGGAGGGATGTTAAATTTGGTTCCTCGTCGGAGAACACTTATTCTGGAGTCTTGTTATCTAGTACTCTATGAGGAGTATGGTTCTATACATACACCGTTGTCCTCATAGCTTTTTCCCATAAGTGCATCGAAAGATCCTGGTCATGAAGTATTACTATTGTTTCTTCCATTATTGTTTTATTCTTTCTTTCTGCAACGCAATTCTTTTGTGGATTGTATGGAGTGTTCAACTCCCTCTTAAACCCAGATTCTCTGTAAAGGTTCTTGAAATCTTCCGAGGTGAACTCTCTGCCATTATCTGATCAGAATATCTTTATCCTTTTCTCAGTGTGGTTCTCGATCAAGGATTTGAATTCCTTGAACTTACTGAATACTTCATATTTACTTTTCAAAAAGTATATCCAAGTATTACAGTAAAAATCATCAATAAATGAAACATAATATACATACCCACTCAATGAACTGGATGACATAGAACCGCATACATTGGAGTGGATGATTTCCAATATTCCTTTTGCTTTGCTTTCACTACTTAGAAATTCCTTCTTCACGTTCTTTCCCTTCACACATCCTTTTCAAATGCCTTCATGCTTCGATTGGATTTCTGGAAGTCCTTCAACTGCTTTGCTTGTAATGGGTAGTTCTCTATAGTGCACATGTTCAAGCCTTATGTTCCATAGTTCACTTGGCTCCATGGAGTCATGAACCAAGGCTTGTTTAGGTTTACCTTTTAATTTGTATAAACCTCCCTCTTGTTCTCCAATCACAATTGCATCATCTATAGTCTTTCTCTTTGGCCACATTAGGACTTGGCCATCAATAAATGAAACCCTCATACCTTTAGCATCTAGTGATAACATGGAGAGAAGGTTATTCATTAGTCCTGGAACATATAGGACATCCTTCATATTTAGATATTTTCCAGAGTCTAGCTTGTAAGAAGCTTCTCCACTTCCTTTTATGGGGTATTGGTAATCATCCCTAAGTTTCACCTTGTGAGGTGACTCATGCTCAGATAGATTGACAAATGATTATTTGTATCCCGTCATGTTCTTGGAAGCTCCACTATCTACAAGCCAATCATTACTCCCATGTGCGACATTACTCGTGAGTGTTGATATCAGAACACACTCTTCATCAATTTATTCTCTATCTCTCTTCCTTGGAGGTTCATCATATTCAACGGTATGGGTAGCCTCCTTTTATTGATGATCTGTGGACAAAAGTAAAACCCCAAAACAAAGATGGTGTAAAATCCCAAAAATTCACAAAAAATTAAAATTTTTCTAAGTACCATTAAGTGCTACAATCATTATGCGGAAGTACAATAAATGTTAATTTGTTTAACTAGAAGACATACTGGTGACAACACTTCTCAATTATTCATTAATACTATGAACATTTTACGTCAATTACTTGCTTATGTTTTTCCTACAGATTATGTGTATGTGTTTATGGTTGTTAAAATAATGTTGGATGTTTTTACACCATTCTTACATCTTGATTCAATATGGTTACTTTTTTAGATGTCTAGACATTGTAGGTTTATTTTGATGTTGTTTTAATTATAAGTGCTAACTGTTTATTTTCTTGATGATGAAGGGGTCCTATGGGAACCCTGAGGCTTACTTAGCTATTTAGCTAACGCACTTGAACTTCTGTCACAGATCGTAGGTAAGACTGATACTTCTTTCCAAGTATTACGATGTGTGTAAAGAGATCTTATTAAAAACTTCAATTAGCCTTCAATGTTTATAAAGTATAGAAAACCTGAATTGTTCGAGGCTGAGATCTACTCTAGCTTTGATCATCAATTTTTACGGTTTATTCAATAATATGTCGTTTGGATAATTCCATAGTATTTACACTTGCAACTCAAAAATTGTGTTTAAAACTATTCTACTCGACTTGTAATAAGTCATCGTTTAAGGTATTGAACTTTGATTACAATGTTATAAGCCACAAACCTTACACTAGGGTTTTATATCATGCATCCACTAAACACTTATATATCATAACTAAATGCTTAATACTAATGCTAGTAGTTCTGACTCTTTTACAACTATACTATCGTTGATAATTATAGCTATTTTCACCAACTCTATGTTTTATGCATAGTATGGCATAGATGATTTACCAAATGTCGAAAACTAAACATTATAAACCTTACTATATGATTAGCATACTTATTTGGGATATTAGGAGTACTCTATATAGAAACTATATGTTTTGAGTTTTATTATAAGTCTATCATACTATACAATGAAACCATAGTGTGAACCATAACTAAATTCTTGGTGGAATGTGCGTTGGTAGGCACTCATAACCAGTAGCTCTAGCAATTAAAGTTCATTAAAATCATTTTGGTGGAATGCCCGTTGGCATCCATCGTGGAGGTTTTGGTTGTTGTGTAAAACCTAACTACACTATGCAACAACTTGACGAAGCATAACCTGGAGCATTCATTTTTGCAGTGAGTGGGGTTGGAGAGGATGATAGGATCTCGGGTTCTTAAGGTTCGTAACAGGGGTTTGTAGGCACCTCTCCCGGGTTTGATACTGCGACCTGTAACTTGCAAATTGTCCCCAATAAGTTATATCAGCTGAGCCATCACTGAGCTAAAACTTACTGCATTTGTTGGTGGGTTTTGTGACTCCATAGTTGATTCCAAGTGGCTCAAATGTTACATAAGTGTTCAGTCACGATACAAGGTTTTCTTAAGCAGGTAATATCATGGTCTCCTTCTTGTATTTGATTGAGGGTTTAACATTATTACAGTTGTATGTTTAAGCTTAAGCTTCATTCAAAGTTTAACCACGTTGTAGTGCTATACTGAAAGGTGCTTCCTCGACATTGGTTTTTAAGTTTAAACAACATGGATAAGAGCTTAAAATCCCTGGTAAGCCTCGGTGACTCCCTTGTGGGCATCCATAGTTCTCAGGAGATTTTGGTCAACAAAGGAAAAATGCTGGTCTTCGTTTTGGTTAGCCGAGTATTCGGTTTTGTTTAAAAAAATTGTTTTCCACAGTCAGTTGTAAACTTTTATATGTTAAAATTTAATATGCTAAGACAGAAAATAGCAGCATTACATTCCATTTCACAATAATAGCATATACAGGATCACTGAAGAAACAACAAGCATAGCATAAACACAAGAGACACAGATTTATCCTGGGAAACCCTCATGGGGTAGAAAACCCAGTAAAGCTTCCTCAATATAGATGACCAGCAATATACAAAGATGCAAACCAAAGACATGATCTCCTCCTCCACCATAGCAGACCTCTCCTCCACAAGTGCGCCTCTCTCAAGTGAGTGTGTGTATCAAATGAGGAACACACCTCCTCTATTTATACACTACACTGACATATATTTTACACAAGTACATGTAGGATCGTATTTAACCAATGGGTTAAATACCCCACTACAACTGACTGGGCCTACCCCTCTAGGGTGGTCTAATAACCCTTTGACCCACATAACACATACAGGGCCGACCTCCACTAGGGAAGTCTAATAACCCGAGTTACCACATTCCGACGGAGGAATAAACATCTCCGGATATACAATAAGATCTTTACGGAGGAATGAAACATCTCCGTAATAATAAAGTACAATTATAATATTCTTTGAAGTTACAATATCTCAACACTCCCCCTTAACGAGAAGGATATTATAACAACATCTGCACGAGCAAGGAGTCATCAACATCATACATGATACATCTATAAATCATTGGAAGCTTTCTCAACATCATCAGTAACTCAACCAGTTACTAGAACATCAACATCTTCAGTACTGATTCTTTATCTTCTGCAGCACTCAAACAGCTACAGCAACACCAATATCTGAATCCTCACGATCGTCAGCATCGTCATCACACGATCATCAGCATCGTCATCACACGATCATCAGCATCGTCATCATACGATCAACAGCATCATCATCAGCATCGTCATCATACGATCAATCACCATCATCATCATACGATCAACAGCATCGTCATCAGCATCGTCATCATATGATCAACAACATCTTCATCAGCATCGTCATCACACGATCATCAGCATCATCATCACAAGATCATCAGCATCATCATCACATGATCATCAGCATCGTCATCACACGATCATCAGCATCGTCATCACACGATCATCAGCATCGTCATCACACGATCATCAGCATCGTCATCACACGATCATCAGCATCGTCATCAGCATACTCTGCTATACACATGATCCTTCCTTTCGGAATTACGGGATCAATCTCATCACAATCAATATTTAAGACTATCCTTCCTTTCGGAATTACTGGATTTACTATCTCAGGATGATTAGTCCAATCACAATCACATTTAAGACTATCCTTCCTTTCAGAATTACTGGATTTACTGTCTAAGGATGATTAGTCCAATCACAATCACATTTAAGACTATCCTTCCTTTCGGAATTACTGGATTTACTGTCTAAGGATGATTAGTCCAATCACAATCACATTTAAGACTATCCTTCCTTTCAGAATTACTGGATTTACTGTCTAAGGATGATTAGTCCAATCACAATCACATTTAAGACTATCCTTCCTTTCGGAATTACTGGATTTACTGTCTAAGGATGATTAGTCCAATCACAATCACATTTAAGACTATCCTTCCTTTCGGAATTACTGGATTTACTGTCTAAGGATGATTAGTCCAATCACAATCACATTTAAGACTATCCTTCCTTTCGGAATTACTGGATTTACTGTCTAAGGATGATTAATCCAATCACGTGCATTTTGAACCAAGGTCCAGGGACGATGCAGTCCTATCCTCTATTCTCGGAGACACCTGTCTACAGTTCACTTTAGAACTTGAGTTCAAGGATGATCCAATCCTCATCTGTCCACCAAGGACTTTAGTCTCGGAGACCTCACGTCTATGGCTCACTTTAGAACTTGAGTTCAAGGATGATCCAATCCTCATCTGTCCACTAAGGACTTTATTCTCGAAGACCTCACGTCTACGGCTCACTTTAGAACTTGAGTTCAAGGATGATCCAATCCTCATCTGTCCACTAAGGACTTTATTCTCGAAGACCTCACGTCTATGGCTCACTTTAGAACTTGAGTTCAAGGATGATCCAATCCTCATCTGTCCACTAAGGACTTTATTCTCGAAGACCTCACGTCTACGGCTCACTTTAGAACTTGAGTTCAAGGATGATCCAATCCTCATCTGTCCACTAAGGACTTTATTCTCGAAGACCTCACATCTATGGCTCACTTTAGAACTTGAGTTCAAGGATGATCCAATCCTCATCTGTCCACTAAGGACTTTATTCTCGAAGACCTCACGTCTACGGCTCACTTTAGAACTTAAGTTCAAGGATGATCCAATCCTCATCTGTATTCTCATCTATACAGGTACAAATATCCAAGAGCATGTATCACATCAAAACATGTATACATTACTAATCAAAACATGTATACATCTAGCATGTATTCTCACTAATACATCTAACATCAAAACATGTATACATCACTAATCAAAACATGTATACATCTAACATGTATTCTCACTAATACATCTAACATCAAAACATGTATACATCACTGATCAAAACATGTATACATCTAGCATGTATTCTCACTAATACATCTAACATCAAAACATGTATACATCACATCAAAAACAAAAGATATAAGAGTTCTAAATCTAAATAATTCTAAGTAACTAAGTGCAACAAATTTAAGGGACAGACTTGTTATCAGATACTATGCTACTTCCCCTTTCGAGGAGGGTCCTTCTGGACTATACCAAGCTTGTCTCGGAAGTATTCAAACTTTACTCGAGACAGAGGTTTAGTCAGAATATCAGCAATCTGATCCTCAGTGCTTATATACTCGAGCTTGATAGCTCCTCTCTACACCATATCTCGTATGTAGAAGTAACGGATCTCAATGTGTTTTGACTTATCATGGAACACAGGATTTTCAGTCATCTTAATGCAGCTTTGATTATCACACATAATCACAGTGGGATCTATTTCTAAGTCAAACACTCCAAATAAAAGTTTCTGAATCCATACTGCTTCACAGCTGGCAGAGCAGGCGGCTATATATTCTGCTTCAACAGTACTGAGGGCCACACTAGATTGTTTCTTGCTGAACCATGAGATCATGGCAGATTCAAGACTATAACATCCACCTGATGTACTCTTTCTGTCTGAGTCACTTCCTGCCCAATCAGAATCTGAGTAACCATGTAAACGGAGTTCATGACCTCCAAGATAATATAGACCAAAAATCTAATGTACTTTTTTTAGGTACCTCACTACATGCTTTGTAGCTATTAAGTGCACCTTTCTAGGTTCTACTAGATACTGACTTAGGGTATTTACAGCAAAGCATATATTTGGCCTAGTATTTGTTAAGTACATCAATGACCCAATGATTTGTCTATATAGGGTTAGGTCCACTAAATACGATGAGTCATTAACTAACAACTTCAAGTTGGAGTCCATGGGAGTAGCCATGGCTTTATACTCCAACATATCAAATCCTTTTTAGAAACTTCACAGCATACTTACCTTGATTTAAAAGATTCTTTTTGGATCTTGCCATACTTCTAGACCTAAGAAGTAGTGCATTAATCCGAGATCTTTCATTTTCATTTCTGCAGCCATTTTCATGACCTGTTTCTCATTCCTTGTCAGAAAGAGATCATCGTCATACAATAATGGTATGATAGGTTCATCATCCACAACCTTAAGGTAAAGGTTAAGAACAATTTTACTTCTGGTAAAGCCCAAGATTTGTCATGAAGCTGTCAATTGTCCATTATTCACACTCAGCATTGAGTGATCTTCTGCATATCTATCTGTGCCATCTCTCGTCAGATGGGTCTACTAATATGAGCCTCAAAATCATTCGAACTCTGTGGTGAGTTCCTTCTTGCATCCATGTCATATGTGTATAGAACACATATTCAACCTTGTAGCAAAGGTTGAGATCCACATCACCCATGATGATCATTAAGCTCATCAATTGACTACCGATCCTGGGAACCCATACAAAACCTAATTACATTATTAAGAGAATGGTCTTATCTAGTCCCTTGGAGCAAAACATCTCATCATGATTCTCTTCCTCTTTCTAAGAGAATCTCTTAACCACAAGCTTTCTATAGTGTGTTTGATTTGTAAATCTTTTGTTGAACATCCATCGCTTGTTCAGAGTTCATCATTCATCATGATCTTTCCTACAAATCAAAATTAAGTACATGATTAGTAATACTTCATAATCATCAAATCATATTGACATGATAACCTATTATGCATACAGATATCATTTACATAGTTATGCAACTATTTTGACCAATACTTTGGCACAACACTTTCCCATATCCTGTATGCATACAGTGGCTATCTAGATGCCTTCCATCTCTACCAGAACATACTATCGAGAGTGTGCACAGCTCTCAGCATGTCAGCAAAGAGGTTTCATTCTAGACAAGCAACAATGGAATGTTTGTCCAATTTACCAATCATATGCATATTAGTAGTATACTGTTCAATGCTTTATGAATGTTTACACTCAACATGATATATTCTAGGAATACAAATATGCATACAAGCAATATCATTTACTATTTCTAATAACAACTCAAATACTTATCTTTTATGTTTGTGTGGTTGCCTCCCGCTTGATCTTCTGTATGACTTCTGAACTTCTATTCATTCTGTACCACTGTGCATGCTCAAGTGTACACTAGTGTCATCCTCATGATCTCATACACAAACATACATTCATTAGTATATTCTCAATATTATCAAAACATTCTAATTCTAAATAATCTTGAATATGTACAGTCATGATCATTAGTATTCAGGGTTTCAAGGAAGTCTTCTTTTACTCATGCATATTCTTGTTTGATCTAGTTAGTTAAATCATCAACCAAGATAAGAGACATAATATGCATAAACCCTTGATTACTAACCAATCATACCAAGTATACTTACACAAGGTAAGATTCTAACATGACATAGGAAAACATACCTGGATTAGTATACCTGCTTAGTTATGTACAACATACCTAAACAATCTCTTCAATGATTTAAAGATCCTGAGCTAGAACCTGCATGTCTCGTAGGTTAAACATAATATAACAAAGTCATACATACCTCGTGAGTCTTTGTCTTCATGTTGTCATGGTCATGGAACTTGATTTGTCTTTTGTGATGTACCTGTGTCTTGTTAGCAGACAACATCAACCTTACACAACACCATAATGCATAAGTACAATCATATAGCCCTAATCAATGAATGTCTTCGATCATTCACATGCATTCATATTGTTACTAGGGTGACAAGACAATTAATAACATTAATCAAGATTGTACTAATAAATAACATGAAGACAAACACATTATGAACTTAATCAAGAATCAGATTTCAAGGCATACTTGAACCTCCTTAAGTCATACCTGTCGAGACCTTTTGTAGTCTTCTTATGTAAGGCCTTAGCCTCAACTCCCCCTGAAACTTGATATGGAGCTTGATTAGGGTTTGCTAGAGAAACCCTAAAAATTCAATCTTTGACTTTCACACTTCTGAATGGATGGAAGAATGTGTCTTGCTGAGCTGATCAACCTAGCATTCTTCAATTTTGAAATCTCCAAAATTTGACCCCTCAAAATTGCCTTCGAAACTTCTGGATCTTCTAGACAGGAACCCGAACTAGGGTTTGATGAAGCCCGGTCTTCTACCCAACCAAAAATTAGATCTTGGTCTCTAAATTTCAGTTTTCCTGAGTAGCATTCAGCCGTGGACTCCGATTCCAAAAATTCTAACTTTCTCTGAAACCCTAAATTCCGGAAGCCATGAATAAAGGTGCTCCAAAAATAATTCTGTTTTGACAGAAATATGCACCTGATTGTTTCTGCTATAACTCTGAAATTTCTACTCCACAGGGTCTGAAAACGTTTTCTGCAGTAGCCTGACCTGTCATCTTTCCATCCTGATAGGTCTGACCTCAATTGGATTTTCTGAGAGAGAGTTATGCCAAGTGTCGCAACGTGACCTGTTTATGGGATAAAACAGGAGAGCGAACTTGTACGGCGTGCCACGTGTCACTGTTTGAACTTCGGCCTCTGAAAAATTTTCCTGAGATAGCTCGTCCTATTTATTTCCATCTTGACAAGTCTTACCTCAATTGGACTCTCTGAGAGAGAGTTATGCCAAGTGTCGCAACGTGACCTGTTTATGGGATAAAACAGGAGAGCGAACTTGTACGGCGTGCCACGTGTCACTGGTTCAACTTCGGCTTTTGAAAACGTTTCTTGAGATATTAAAGTGTGTGTACTACCTGTCACTTTTTATGAAATTTCATTTGGAGCTTCCTATCCCAAGTTATGACCTTTTTTCCAAGGTGACCTGATTTTGACTGAAATCTGGAAGAGGCAGAAACCCTAACTTGTACTGATCATAACTCATAAAGTACAATGAATCTGAGGGTGCCCTTTGGACACAAGGTACCTGGGGATGTTATCTTCGACCTGTAAACTTTTCAGACCCTGAACCTTCGCAGAAATGGATTTATAGTGAAAGTTCCACGATGACTGGTTTTTGCTATGTAAAACCATAACCTTCAAATTGTCGTAAGTAAAGCAAGTGTCGTAAGTTCCATACCTTGTCTTCCTTCAGGTTAGCTCTGATACCATGTTAAAATTTAATATGCTAAGACAGAAAATAGCAGCATTACATTCCATTTCACAATAATAGCATATACAGGATCACTGAAGAAACAACAAGCATAGCATAAACACAAGAGACACAGATTTATCCTGGGAAACCCTCATGGGGTAGAAAACCCAGTAAAGCTTCCTCAATATAGATGACAGCAATATACAAAGATGCAAACCAAAGACATGATCTCCTCCTCCACCATAGCAGACCTCTCCTCCACAAGTGCGCCTCTCTCAAGTGAGTGTGTGTATCAAATGAGGAACACACCTCCTCTATTTATACACTACACTGACATATATTTTACACAAGTACATGTAGGCTCGTATTTAACCAATGGGTTAAATACCCTACTACAACTGACTGGGCCGACCCCTCTAGGGTGGTCTAATAACCCTTTGACCCACATAACACATACAGGGTCGACCTCCACTAGGGAAGTCTAATAACCCGAGTTACCACATTCCGACGGAGGAATAAACATCTCCGGATATACAATAAGATCTTTACGGAGGAATGAAACATCTCCGTAATAATAAAGTACAATTATAATATTCTTTGAAGTTACAATATCTCAACATTATAAGCCGTATGGCAAGTTTTGGTACAGGGAGGATTGAACCATCGACTTGTCCAGTGTTGGTTCTTCAACGTTTTACTGTCTAAAAATTTAAATGATAAATATATACAGTTTGCTTGGAAAAATATTTCAGAGGGTTTAACCCTCGGCATTTTGATATTTTGGAGTGAAATGTGTTGATAAAACCTTTAGGGTTTTAAAACCCGGTTCTGTTTATAGATTGTAGTTGATGGGAGGTTTTGAACCCTTGACCTTGTGTTGTTTCCTTTTATATTGTTATGTGTATAAGCTTCTAATGGATAATATAATAGGTTTTATGCATTGTTCGAATGAAGTTTTGAAGTGTTAAACTGAGAGGAATCTCTCAGCATTCGTTGTTATTTTGAAAAGTTGTTTGGTAAACCAAGGTTGGGGCAAAGCCCGTCACTATGATTTAAATGGTTATAAAAATGTTTAGAGTTTGTTTATAAACCAGAGTCGTAAAGCTAGGTCATAAACCCTACCAAAACTAAATACTATTTTTGAGATTTGGTTGTAGAATCAATATAGGTTTCAAACCCTGAACTCGTTATGTAATATTGTAACTTGTAATGTTGTAAAAATTAGACTATGTGGATGAACTCTTCGGGTGTCAAACTCTGGTCTCACATTTCTCTTTTGTTTTGTTAAAAGAATGGAATGTTATCATAGTATTAGTATGTTTAGCTAAAGAACAAGGTTTGAACCCTAGGACTTTCGACAAATTAATTTGTTTCTATTTGATTTGTATTATACAGTGTTTAAATCAGTTGATAGTTTAAAACGTAATGCAATAAGGTGACAAATTGTTATATCACCAATGCTGTGTAATAATGTAAATAGATATATGGTTACTATTTCTTTTACTACAATATTTAAACTTTGTTTGTTTATAAAATCCTGCACTAAGAGTTTCGATACTATTAGTGTTAAATTTTGAGCATTAATTCACAATACTCTTGGATCTTTACTGAGAGAATAACATATACAGTATATCAATGCATAACAATCACAATAAGCATCGCAAGCATCACAAGAATCAAAAGCATGAGAGACAAGAGACACAGAGTTTCCGTGGGGAAAACCCTAAGGTGAAAACCCCACAACTTCCTCAGAGATAGAGAGAGCAATGGCTCAACCAAAGTACAACCAAAATACACTTGAGATAGTCTCCTAGTAGCAGATGATCCTCCTCCTCACTAGTGCGCCACTTTCTGAGTGAGAGAAGTGTGTCTTTCCGAATGATCCAAATAGAGATCTCCCGATCTCTATTTATACTTAACCTGTTTTCCCAGTTATACTATGGGGCCGACTTGTCTATCTAGATATATCCACAATATAATATATATTTCAGGGCCGACCCCACATATGGTGGTCTAATAACCCATCGGCAAGTACACAGACTTACGACACTTGTCAATCCACATGACGACACTTCCTTATAAAGGAATAACACATCTCTAATAAGGGTACAATAAATATATATGAAATACATAGATGAAATACATTCCGAAGTTACATACACATCAACACTCCCTCTTAACTAGGAAGGTATTTCTCGACACAGATCTGCTAGACAAGTCTTCTTCTCGGGATCATCGTCATCGATGCATCGTCATCATCATCGTCACTGCTGCTGCTATCTCAACCAATCTCTGACTCTACTCGTCATAGGAAGTTCTACAGAGCCAGTCCTTTTTCATATTGGATGTAGGCCCACCACCTGCAGGTCTTCGTCATCACTGGCCATACTGTGGAATCCTCAGGACTTATTACATGCGTCACAAAACCTCGAAAGAGAATCCCAGGCTATTACGAGCACACAGCTCTACCTATAGGATCTCCTAGGGCCATATTATATGTGACCTCACCACAAAACCTCGCAAGAGCATCCCAGGCTATTACAAGCACACAACTCTACCTATAGGATCTCCCAGTGACACATTATATGTGGTCATGGAAAAACCTCGCAAGAGCATCCCAGGACTTATTACAAGCACACAGCCCAACCTATCAGATCTCCCAGGGACATATTATATGCCATAGGACAAAACCTCGAAAGAGCATCTGCCAGATATCCCAGGGCCAGATTATATGCCATAGGAAAAACCTCGAAAGACTATCTATAGATATCCCAGGGCCAAATTATATGTCCTCCCAGAGCAAAACCTCTAAAGAGCATTTGCCAGATATCCCAGGGCCAATTTATATGCCATAGGCAAAACCTCGAAAGATTATCTACAAATCTCCCAGGGCCAAATTATATGCTCATCTGCACAACCTGATCCATGGCCATAGAGTATCAACCTGATACTCACCATACATCACCCTGATGTACACATGATCATCTTGATCATCATCACTGCAACATCCTACTGCATGTCATCTGGAGCAACATCCTGAAGCTCATCATCTATGATCATCCTGATCATACAATGCATCTACCTGATGCATACCAAGTATCTACCTGATACATATCATCATACATGATCCACCTGATCATACAATGTATCCACCTGATACAAATACAAATACATGATACATATCACCATACATGATCCACTTGATCATACAATGTATCCACCTGATACATATACAGATACATGGTCCAAGCATCCAACATGATGCATATACAAAATACATACAAATGATCCTACTAATCATATCCAGCATCCAACATGATGCGTACATACATATACATATAAATTATCCAACTGATCATATCCAGCATCCAACATGATGCATACATACATATACATATAAATGATCCAACTGATCATATACAGCATCCAATATGATGCATACATACATATATAAATGATCCAACTGATCATACAAAGCAGAAACCAGAACATCATCCTGATGCTCATCATCCAGCGCTTACATCCACAGCCATGTGAAGGATCCTCCTTCCAACATGCTTGGAATGGCTTCAGCAAATGTGTCCATCACTTCTTCCTCGAAGTGTCATCAATCTAAAGAACGCCAAGCCTCTCCCTGAAGTGTTCGAACTTCACCCTGGCTAGTGGTTTCGTCAGCACATCTGCAATCTGCTCATCCATCGCAACGTGCAGGAGCTTCACAGCTCCTCTCTGCACCATATCCCTGATATAGTGATATTTGATCTCTATGTGTTTCAACCTGTCATGAAACACTGGGTTCTCGGACAGCTTCACACAACTCTGGTTATCACAAAAGATACCAGTAGCATCCAACGGGAGATCAAATAACTCAGATAGTAGCTTCCGTAGCCATACTACCTCACAACTAGCTGAACAAGATGCAACATACTCTGCCTCAGCTGTACTCAGTGCTACGCAGGACTACTTCCTGCTAAACCAAGAGATCACACCTGATCCCATACTGAAGCAGCACCCAGATGTGCTCTTCCTATCTGCAGCACTGCCAGCCCAATCTGAGTCAACATAACCCTGCAGGTTAAACTTTTGATTTGCCTCATACTTGAGCCCATAATCCACTATACCCTTCAGGTACCTCAGAACATGCTTTACAGCAACCACGTGAACACTCCTCGGATCTGTCAAGAACTGACTCAATGTGTTCACGGCAAAGCAAATATCTGGTCTCATGTTCGTTAGGTACATCAAGGACCCAATCATCTGACGATACATAGAGACATCAATCGGCTCAGATGAAGCATCACATAGAAGATTTAGATTCGATGCCATAGGTGTGGCCATGGCCTTGCAATACATCATCCCGAATCTCTTCAGGATATCTATTGTGTACTTCCCTTGACCAAGGAAGATCCCACCTGCACTCTGCCACACCTCCATACCTAGGAAATAATGCATCATTCCCAAATCTTTCATATCGAACTCGGCAGCAAGCTTCCTCTTAGTATCTGCAATCAATCTATCATCTCCTATTACAAATAAGTCATCTACATACAGAAGTAGAATCACAGGATTCCCTTCCTCAACCTTGTAGTAAAGGTTGGAATCCGCTTTACTCTTGGTAAATCCCAAACTAGATAGGAAACTATCCATCCTACCATACCAAGTTCTGGGGGCTTGCTTCAAGCCATACAAGGCTTTCTTCAATCTACACACATATGACTCCCTATCATGTATTTCAAAACCAAGTGGTTGCTCCACATATACTTCCTCTTCAACTACACCATTCAAGAAAGCAGTCTTGACATCCATCTGGTGTATTTTCCATTTCATTGCTGCAGCCAAGGCAAGTACTGTTCTGATGGAAGTATACCTGGCTACAGGTGCAAAAGTTTCTTCATAATCTATTCCCTCTTTCTGAGAGAAGCCACAAGCTATGAATCTTGCCTTGTATTTCTCTACACTACCATCTGCAGCATGCTTGATTTTGTAGATCCATTTAGAAGTCACAATAGACTTCTCTTTAGGTCTTGGGACAAAATCCCAAACATCATTCTTCATTATTGATTGGTATTCCTCAACCATGGCATCCTTCCATTCTTTCTTTTCCGTTGCTTCTTCATAACTGGAAGGTTCTTTGTTCATAATGTCACAGAGTAAAGCAACATAGCTGGTATGTGATCTGGTTCCCTTCTTTGCTCTGTGTTCTTCTTCTAGAATGCCAAATCTTTCTGCATCTTGAATGAGCTCTCTAGCCCATGTAGGTTTCCTCTTGTGAGAGTTATCCTCACGGGGTGGATCTACAGGTTCTTGCAGATCTTCAAACTCACGAACAACTTCTGGAATTGCTTCTGTCATGGTAGTGTCTTGAAATCTAGTTTCCTTAGGTTCTTCATAAACTTCGATAGGTGCCTTCCTTGATTTGATGAATGTTGAGTTTTCATCAAATGTTACATCCCTGCTGACATCAATCTTCTTGAATCCTGGAAAGTATATTCTGTAAGCCTTCAAGCTTTCACTGTAACCCACAAAGATACCCTTCTTTCCTGAAGGATCTAGTTTAGTCCTCTTTTCCTTTGGGACATGAGTGTATACTGGACAACCAAATATTCTAAGATGGCTGACTTCAGGTTTCTTACCAGAAAAGACCTCTTCTGGTGTCTTGTTGTCCAATATCTTATGGGGTGTTCTGTTCTGCACATATACAGCTATTCTAGCTGCTTTTGCCCATAGATGCATAGGTAGATCCTGGTCATGCAGCATTGCCCTTGCTACTTCCATGATAGTTCTGTTCTTCCTTTCTGCAACTCCATTCTGTTGAGGATTATAAGGAGCAGTCAACTCCCTCTTAATCCCTGAATCACTACAAATCTTCTTGGAGTCACCTAAGGTGAATTCTCCACCATTGTCGGATCTAAATGTTTTGATCTTCTTGTTAGTTTGATTCTCCATCAAGGTTTTGAATTCCTTGAACTTATCAAACACCTCATCTTTGTTCTTCAAGAAGTATACCCAAGTCTTCTTGGAGAAGTCATCAATAAATGAGACATAGTAAACATACCCACTTAGAGAACTGGATGACATAGGACCACATACATCTGAGTGGATGATTTCCTGGATATCTTTTGCCTTGCTTTCACTGCTTGGGAAAGCCTTCTTAATGTTCTTACCTTTTGCACATCCTTTGCAAACACCTTCATGTTTGGTCTTGATTTCAGGAAGACCCTCTACAGCCTTGCTTGCAATTGGAAGTGCCCTATAGTGCATATGAGCAAGTCTTCTATGCCAAAGTTCACTTGGCTCCATGGATTCATGCACCATGGCATGTTCAGGTTGTCCCTTCAATTTATACAAACCTCCCTCTTGCTCTCCAATCACTACTGCATCATCTATGGTCTTTCCCTTTGGCCACATTAGGACTTGGCCATCCACAAATGCAACCCTCATACCTTTTGCATCCAATGCAGAGATGGCGAGTAAGTTCTTCTTGAGCCCAGGTACATAAAGGACTTCTTTCATCTTCAAAGATTTTCCAGAATCTAGGTTGTAGGAGGCTTCACCACTTCCTTTGATTGGGTATTGATAATCATCCCCAAGTTTCACCTTATGGGGTGATTCATGTTCAGATAGATTCACAAAAGATTCCTTAAACCCAGTCATGTGTTTGGAAGCCCCACTATCAATCAACCAATCATTACAACCATGGGAGATAGTACCTGTGAGAGTAGAGATTAGAACATACTCTTCTTCACTTGATGAGTCATCATCACTATCATCACTTTCTGTCCTAGCCTTCTTCTTTGGAGGTTCATCATCCTCAGCAGCATGAGCATGGAACTTTCTTTTGCTGCCCTTCTTCTTCTTGTTGGAGTTGTTGTTATTATCCCTTTTGTTCTTGGGACAATCTGAAGCAAAGTGACCCTTCTCATTGCATGTGAAGCATCTTAGATCCTTCTTATTCTTTTGATAGGATCTTTTGTAGCGAGAGTGCTCCTTCTTGGGCTTGCTTCTTTTGGTGTGAGTTGCGAGAGCTTGATCTTCACCTCCCATCTTTTCCTCACGAGCTACAAGTCTAGCTTCTTCTTGAGAGCATTCCTCCCATAGTTTACTGAAAGAGATCAATTTATTTCTTGCACAGATTCCTTGAATAAAGGAGTCCCATGACCTAGGTAGGCCATTCAGAGTGGTCATAACAACTTCACCATTGTCCACTACTTCATCCACATCTTCAAGTTGCTCCTTGATCTGCGAGACCTTGGAGAAGTAAGATTGAATGGTTTCTCCATTCAACATCTTGACCCCTTTCAATTGATTCCGCAGAGTCATCTTCCGATTTATGTTCTTCCCTTCAAATAGCTTGGTCAAAGAGTCAAACATCTCCTTGGGTGTCTTTAGAGAAGACACATGGGGTATGAGATGGTCTTTGATAGAATCATCAATGATTCTCTTTGCCTTGACCAAGTTCTTCTTATGCAATACCTTAGCCTCGTCATCCTCTGGGATAGGGATGTCTTCTTTTATATATGAGTCCAACTCATTCTCTTCCAGGATTAACCCAATCCTATACTTCCAAGCTCAGAAGTTATCATCCCCTTCAAGGTTATCCTCAAGCTTGGTGAGGTGAGACATCTTAAAGAGTACTTCAAATGGAAATAGAAAATATTTAGGTCTTACCACTTGAAATGCTGAAAACTGGATCTGGTCCCGGATTAGGGTTTGTTGGAAAAACCCTAAAATTTCAAAATGTGAATTTCAACTTTCTGAAAGGATAGAAAGATGCGCTTTGATGAGTTGATCATCCTGGTGTATTCAGAATTTGAGATCAGCAAAGCTTTACCCTTCAGATTTGTCTTTTTGTCCTCCCGGGTTCACTAGGGAGAGCCCTGAATTAGGGTTTCAGTTTCCCGGAGATCTACCCAGCTAAAAATCTCGATCCAAAGCTCTAAACTTCGATTTTTGCAAGGCTCTTCCAGCTATGTCTTCAGATTCCAGAAATTCCTATTTTTATGGAAACCCTAAATTTTAGGGCCAAATCTAAAAATGCTCATAATTGAATTCTGATTGGACAGATAGATTCTCCTTGATGAGTAGAGTCAATCTACTATACTGATTTTTCAAAATCTGTGGAGAGAAACCCAATAAACAAGAAACTCAAGTTTTCGTCACTGCAAAATGTCTTCTTCTCAGGTTAGCTCTGATACCATGTTAAATTTTGAGCATTAGTTCACAATACTCTTGGATCTTTACTGAGAGAATAACATATACAGTATATCAATGCATAACAATCACAATAAGCATGACAAGCATCACAAGAATCAAAAGCATGAGAGACAAGAGACACAGAGTTTCTGTGGGGAAAACCCTAAGGTGAAAAACCCCACAACTTCCTCAGAGATAGAGAGAGCAATGGCTCAACCAAAGTACAACCAAAATACACTTGAGATAGTCTCCTAGTAGCAGATGATCCTCCTCCTCACTAGTGCACCACTTTCTGAGTGAGAGAAGTGTGTCTTTCCGAATGATCCAAATAGAGATCTACCAATCTCTATTTATACTTAACATGTTTTCCCAGTTACATTATGGGGCCGAATTTTCTATCTAGATACATCCACAATATAATATATATTTCAGGGTTGACCCCACACATGGTGGTCTAATAACCCATCGGCAAGTACACAAACTTGCGACACTTGTCAATCCACATGACGACACTTCCTTATAGAGGAATAACACATCTCTAATAAGGGTACAGTAACTATATATGAAATACATAGATGAAATACATTCCGAAGTTACATACACATCAACAATTAGGATTTGTAATACAGAAACTATATTGCTTTTAAAGGCAAATTTGATGATAAATATTGTTAATACTATTGTTTATGAAATGAACTTGAATTAAATAGTTCTCTGCATTTATGTATAAGTTACTTTGATTTTGAAGAATGCATTGCTATATTTTAACATATAATAGAACTATTTAGAACATTAATTGTTATAAAATAGATCTTGAGGGTTCTATTGCTAAGCATATGCATAAAAAGATATCTATGTTTTCTAGATAAATTCTGTGATGTTTACTGAAAAATAGATAGCATTAAAGTACTAAAATAAATTAGATGTATTTATGAAACTCAATCATTCGAAACTATTTTAAATACATCTTCCCTATACTAGAGTATGACACTGGAAACAATGTGTTGAGAAATGCAGGGAAGCATTTTTATTCTATAACTCATCTATCAAATTTTAACTTATTCATTTATCAATTTAACTTAACCGTTATATGGATTTTCAGAATAGATAAACTTCAAAATGAAACATTTATTAACAGTTCAAAATATCTAAGATGAAATAGAAAACTGATAACATAATAACATGCAGATCCTTAGTAATAACTTGATAGAAAGTAAATAAGATAACACTATTTGAACCTGATAACTGTAGATGAGACAAACAGCCAAAGGAGCCTGTTCCACCCAACCTTTTATTGAAGACAGTCAATATTACTTGCCTTACGACCCCTGAGCCTGTTCACTGAACCACTAGGACGAAGATGCTGTGTGGAGAAATAGAATAAATTCCTTTGCAACTCAGCAGTAGCACTTGATAGTAGTACTTCTTCTTTTAGCAATATTGAACTCAGCAATGTGGTTGCACTAGTTCAGAATGCAGTCTTACTTCACTCAATCACTTCTAACCTTCCCCTCATTGAATCTCTTGTACTCAGAAATTATCACAAGGTAAGAATGACCAGCTTCCTACCGAATTCTATGGGTAGATAAGCATGCCTAGGTCTTTTGGTCAATTGTTTTTAGTAAATGAGCCACCTGCTCAGTTCAACTTTCTTGGGGAACGCGACCATAAAAATAAGGAAGTTCCCCCCTACAATAGTTAGAAGTGAGTTGAGGATGCTGCCAAGTGTCAATTTTCTCTCCACCCCAGTCCATTCCTCCTATTGGGTCAGTGAACACTCATTCAACAGTCTCCTTTGGATATTTGTCTCATCTTTTATTTATTAATAATAAAATATTCAGAGTAATTAATTACAGTCATCCTTGACCCCACTTGGTCAATAACATAAAACTTTACAATGAAATAAAACCTAATGTTTTTCTGACAACATATAATGTTCAGAATTTGGGTATGTGACAGATGGTCTTATGCAGCTCCTCTCTTTTTCTCCTATGTGAACTTGTCTTCTCTAGCTCACTAATGCGAACATGTCTGAGTGAGTTTGTGTCCAAATGAGAGAGACTTTCTCTCTATTTATACTTTACTTTCACTTGACCATTTTCACTTGCTAGGTCGGCCCCAACTAAATCTGACTGGGCCAACTTCTCTAGGGGACTCAATAAACCTAATACAATTGACTCTAGGGGGATCTAATGCCCTGACTTACAAAGAAGGATTTACCTCAATGAATTTACCTGGCCAAATGTAATAATGACATCTCCGAATGGAGGAATAAACATCTCCATCAGAGGTACAAATAAAATAAATAATAATAACAATATAAAATACAAGTGAATATCTTCCAAAGTTACAATTACATCAACAATATTATGGCTGCTAATTCTAAATCATGTGTGGCATAATTCTTTTCATGTTCTTTTAATTTCTTTTACTCATAACCAATCGCAAATCCTTCTTGCAAGAGCACTCCACCTAGCCCTTCAAAGTAAGCATCTGCACACACTATAGAATCCTTCTTTGGATCAACAAGAATCCTTTAGTTGTTTAAATATTTTCTCACACTTGTCAGACCATACAAACTTGGCAGTATTCCTCTGCAATGATGTAATTGGATGAGCGATCTTGGAGAATCCTTCAATGAACCTTCTATAATAGCCTGCATGGCCCATAAAAAATCTAACATCTGTAACATTCTTTGGAGTAGGCCAATGCATTATGGCTTCAATCTTCTCTAGATCCACTGCAATTCCTTCTTCTAAGATGACATGACCCAAATATTGTACCTTCATTTGATAGAAATCACACTTGCTCAACTTTGCATACAGTTGGTGCTCTCTAAGAACTTGCAACACCATTCTTAGATGTTCATCATGCTATTATTCATTCTTTGAATAAACAAGAATTTCATCCAAGAACACTATCACAAACTTATCCAAATACTTGTTGAAGACATTATTCATGAGACACATGAATGTATGAGGTGCATTGGTAAGACCAAATGGCACCAATGTGAACTCATAATGGCCATATCTGATCCAGAAAGATGTCTTGTGAATGTATTCTTCTTTTATCCTTACTTGATGATAGCCAGACCTCAAGTCAATATTTGAAAACACTTTAGCTTCCTTCATTTGATCAAACAAATCATCAACTCTTGGAAATGGGTACTTATTCTTGACTATCACTTTATTTAGTTGTCTGTAATCAATACACATCCTTAAAGTCCCATCCTTTTTCTTGAAAAATAACACTGGTTCTCCCCAAGGAGATACACTCGGCTTGATATACTCTTTGTCTATTAATTCCTATATCTGCATCTTTAACTCTATCAATTCTGGTGTGCTCATCCTATAAGGAGCTTTAGAAATTGTTGCTTCCCCTAGAACTAGATTGATGGTAAAATCAATGTCTCTTTTTTGTGGCAGTCCTAACACTTCATCCAGAAAAACATATTTGAACTCTTGCAATAGCTGGAAGTATTCCATCCTTCGTCCTTTGTCTTATGATGAATCTAATATGTGAAATGCATATAATTGACAACCCTTCTTATAAAAAAATTTCAATTGTAAGGATGAAATCCATCTTACTGATACTTGCTTGGGAATTGCTCTTACCAATCTGGGTCTTCCCTCTTCATCAATGCATTCAAGTACCTTTTCATAGTAGTCTATCTTGGCTCTATTCCTTTCCAACCAATCCATACCAATCAGAGCATCATAAGATCCTAATGGCAGGACATTCAAATTTACTTTTGTGAGGAATCCATTCAACTCCATGGGGAATTCCATCACTACTTCACTCACTTTTCTCTTGGTTCCTGTGGATAACTGAACTAGCCAAGACTTACTGTGCTTCATTTTTCTAAAAGAACAACCTGCAGCTACTTTTGGAGAAACATAACTATGAGTAGATACTAGATCAATCAAAATAGAAATAGATTGCTTGGAAATCTTACCTTCAACTTATACCACTGCTTATTGATGGTCTTCCTGATGATCATCCAACGCTGATGATCATCCAACGTTGTGTAGATTCAAGGTGTTTCCCTTACCATATCCTCCACTGTGGCTGCTCCTTTTAAGTTGTGCAAAATTTGGGGTTTCTCCCTTCGATGTGGACAATCTCTAAGCATGTGGTTTTCTCCACATCCCCAACAATGAAGTGGTCCTTTTGATTATTTTTCTGCTACTACTATTGGATTCTTCTCACTTTGTGCCTGCTGGCCCTGTGGAAACTTTCTTGGATGATTTTTTAATGATGGCTTAAATCCACTTTTCCTTTGATCAAACCTCCCATTTGGATTTCCTTTCACTGCTAGGTTAACCTCTAATTTTCCTTTGCTCTACTCATAGAAATGAATTTCCATCCTAATGGCTTCATCAAGACTTGGTGGATTAAAAAAATCAATCCTGTGTCTGAAACTTTGAGGTAGACTTCCAAGAAAGAATTATATCTTTACCCTCTCATCTTTGATATAGTCCACATACCTCAACAGTTCCAAAAATTTATGGACATGTTCTTCCATATATTTCTAACAAAACTTGAGTTCATTGAATTCCTTCCTCTTACTGTCATAATACCTAGCAGAAAGGTATTTTTCCTTAAAATACTTTTTAAATCGCTTCCAACTGATCCTCCTTTCATTGATCCTTTTTACTTGCATGAGATGTTCCCACCAAATTGAAGCTCTTCCATTTAGATTGTAAATGGAAATTCTAGCCTTTTCATTCCCTGAATAATCATGAATCCTGAAATATTTCTTCATTCCAAGAAGCCATGCCTCTTCCTCTTGGCCATTCTTACCTTCTCCATCAAATGTGGGAGGCATTTCCTTCCTTAACTCTCCCCGTGGAACTATTTTGAACTTATTTCTTTCCCCAAACCTGGTAGAAGTATGCCTTGGACTTCTTTGAGAACCTCTGGAGTCACATGACCTGCTAGAAGAAGATCTTGAGGAGGGTACTCTATGTTTTTTGCTCACAGAACTCTTTCATGTGCTTGGAGTCCTCTTCCTAGAATTACCTCTAGATCATCTCCCTGTGTCTTTTCCTTATTTTCCTTCATTGCTTTGGTTGGACCCAAGGTTTATCCTCTGTTGCATATCAGTGAGGCTCTGCAAAATGGAAACATTGAGCTAGTTTCTTCCTCATCCTTCATTAATATTTCATTAAATCTTATCATGGTTTCAACCAAATTTAGATGAATTATTTGTTCCATTCTCCCATTGGATTCGGTCTTAGCATGTCCTCCTTACACATTTTCTCCTAGTACATCATCATCATGCTCATAAGGGTTCTGGGAATAATTCACGGTCACCATTTTCTTTTCGTTGTACATTGCCTCTGCTACAACTATTCAACCACTATCAGCTGCAAACACTCTGCATTATAGAGACATTTATTAAACATCTCAAGAAGGCATATAAAACATAAAAAATCCACATTAAGAGAAGTAAACGCATGGAATAATTCACAAGTTTGTGATTATTTCTTTCTCTACCCCATCCATGCAATTCTAGAAATTACTCATTTGAACAACAACCATATTTTTTTTCAAACAACGCCATTGGAAATTTTATGCTTTTAAGTTCATCCATACTTTGGCCCAAGCATCCCCAGTGCTACAAGTTGGGATCTGATACCACTCTGTCATGTCCCCAGTCACCTCGGTGCCCTTAGAGGCGATGGGAGACATCCCTGAATCAACCTGCTAAATTTGTTTTTCTTCAAATTCCATAACTCTGTAAAACCATCCCCAGTCCACAATCCGTAATCCACAATATGCAATCCGCAATCCGCAATGCATAAATCGGAAAGGAGGAACCACAAATGCACAACGCTGAATATTTTCTCCTCTAACTTCCACAATTCGCAAACCGCAATGCGGAACTCGGAAGTAGGAACACCAAATTCCAACGCTATGCAAAAAATCACTTCTGACTTCCCCAATCTGCAATCTACAATGCGGGATTAGGAAATCGGAACGATAATTAACAACACCTAATTATTACCGCTTCGAATTCCACAATCTGTATTCTGTAATGCGGAACTCAGAAGTCAAAACCACCATTTCACAACTTTGGAAAATTTACTCTTTCGACTTCCGCAATATTCAATCCACGTTGCAGGAGTCGAAAGTCAGAACTATCACGTATAACTCCATAGAATCACCCTTCTGACTTTCGCAGTCCACAATCCACATTGCGGGTTCGGAAAGTCGGAAGCCCAACTGCACAACATCTCTGGCTCATAACTTCTACATCCTAAGTCCAATTTGGGAAAGTCTGGTACCGTTGGAAATCTCTCAATGAGATCTATACAATTGCATGATCTTCAACCACATTTGAGAACTCTTATCCTATCCTCTTCCAACCAAAATGAGTACCCAAGCCTCCTCAAGGCCTCCTTTCCTCCTTTCTAGGAGCTCTGATTTCCTTTTGTCATGGGTTCTCCCTTCATCTGACCCACAAAGGGGTCATGAAACACAACAGGGGGTTTCCCTAATTCCATTCCCAAGTACAAGTGATGCCATGTAGTCCATTTAGAAGTGTCTTCAAGTTAGAACAACATAAATAGTGAAACTAAATCTAATCAATGCATCTATAACATGCAAGGTTATCAACACATCTAATCACAAGGAAATGGTGGAACAATCAAGCATAAATTTGCCTCATACTCAGACTTATACAAAAAATTATTGTTGGTTAATTCATGTAATCATTTCATTCACATTAACTTGAAATAAACTATAAACACAACATAGGAAATTAACATTATTTAGAACCACATAATGGACATAATTTAGATAACAAAGAACACTTATCTTTAAGATGAAGTTGTTCAAGAAACTGACTATGTGAGAGCAGCGTTCCACCAAACCATAGGTCTCTTTCCAACCTATATTCTTTCATATGAGAGACCACCCCTGAGCTGGGATATGTATCAGCTAAGGAGGATCTAAACAGGCTCACTCATAGCCATGATCTTACACAATAGTCATGCTAAGCCAACATACAACTAGGTTTAGCAAGCATGCCAAGAAACAAAGAGGAAGGATGCTAAGCCAATGAGCTTAACCACAGAGCTACAAGAACCTCAATTGACTCAAACAGCCTAGGAACCCACAATACCTACCACACCCAAAACAAGGAAGGTCCCCTTCTCTATTGCACAGTGTGTCAGGAGCCCCTTCCCTCTGTTGCTCTTCACGGTGGGCATAGAAAGGTCCAAGCTGCTGACTGTTTAAGATTCTATCCTTCACTGGGTTTGTCAAGCAACTCCAACCTATGTTCTTTCTCACATTTTTTCCCATCACTGCATTCTTAGTTGTTCGATCTACATATTTTCTTCCTCTTTCTTCCAAAAGTCTTGGTATCTTCCTCCCTCTGTGTTTTTACTGAGGGTTCCCCTTTCCATTTTCCTTTCCACCTCCAATTTCTTGGGCATTTTGGAATTCCTCTATAAACGTGTCTTTTCCAGAATTGTGACTCTTCCTCTTCCTTCACTGTTGGGTTGTGTACGTATGAAACCGATTCTTGTTGTCCGACGATCCCACATCCCCCTCACCTCTCCCTAGTGGATACACGTGGCCCCCTCTTATTGGTTGCCTCCATAGCTAGTTATTTTTGTATTTTTATTGCAATACATTATTTATTTATAGCATTCTTACAATTTCCATGGATTAATGGCACATGGCTAATAAAATATCAAATGCTTGCCTTTTAAATCAAATATGAGCATCCACTAGTGGGGCCTTGGCTTTCAGCTCCACACTAGGGAAACATACATTGCATGTATACCATATATATGTTTTTATTAAAATCCAAAATACCCTAAGGGTCAAATGGGGGTATTACACGTATCTAATCACTACTTCCATAATCGGAAGGATTGAGTAAAGAAAGAGGTAGTCTAAAGAGTAAAGGTTCAGTGATTGAACTTCTCAATTGAAGGCTCAAATCTAATCTCTACCAATCAATAGTGAGAAGAAATGCACAAGATTGCATTAATTGTGCTTGAGAATTCTAAATTTGTGACAAAATCCTGAAAATACTATGGAAAGTGGTTTTTTGAGTAAAAATAATCAAAATCAAGAAAATGAATTATCCCACATTGAAAGTGGAAACTTGGATTCCCATTTCCCAATACTATAAAAGCAAGGCATTTGGGGCATTGTAAGTAGATAGAAAGTGAGAGTAAAGGCATTCTAGGGAGATTTTGAGATTGGAAACTCATCTTCATCAAAAGCAAGGATGGAGAAGGATATCTCAAGACAAAGGAGGATGGATTCATATCAAGCAAGGTTGTATGTAAGTCTATTTTCTCCTTTGAAATTATATGAAACAATTGAATTTTTCCTTCCATTCACGAGTTTAAATTTTTCCTTCCAAGTTTAGTTTGAATTCATAATGGTTAAAGATATTAGGAAATGTGAGATAATTATTCATTTATAACATTGAACTTCACCTAATTCATAGTAAGATAGTCAATTAAGTGTAGACACATCCCTACCTTAAATGTTATTATCAGATTGGCAACTCCATTGCTTGGTTTAATTTGAAAATTTATTCAAAATTTTGGTGTTTCAATATTATAGATATGGTTAAAAATTGCCTTAAAACTCTTATAGAACCTACGTTACAGGATTAAATACCCTTAGAATCTCAAAACCGGCCTTAATCAACCCTTAAAAAGCCAAAAATATTGAAAATAGAGCTTGACCCTTGATCTTTCTTGATATAGCAGGGCCAATGCACTCTGTCTGTACATACAGAGCATTGATGATCACATGAAACACCCTGCACACTAGAAAGAAGTGCCACCAACTCACTCTGCATGTGTGCAAGGTGCATCACCCTCAAAACAATGCTCTGCTCTATTTTCTGTACCTGCACCATTCGCTTTTTATTTTTAGTTTTGGAGCTTGGTTCTTCACTTTTGTCTCATTTTTTGTGATTTTTTCTTCTTGGATTGGCTAAGGAATCCCTTATATTATAGTTTGGACCTTACTTCGACCTTCTTTAGCTAAATATTTGGAATAATTTTAAAGGTTTTCAAAGATATCTTAATTCAAATTTGCAAGATTTGTCAACTAGTTTTGAGATTTCATTTTTTTAGGGACACTAGGAGGCATCATTTTTGTACTTGCATACCTTCACATGGATTTTAACGATTTTTAGGATCAATTTACTACTAATTTGGAAAATTTTGGGAGAATTTGGTTTGAGATATTTAAATTTGAAATTTCCCTCCTAAATATTTTAAAGATGGCCTAATTTGGCATTTTTTCAAATTTTTCTTATAATTTGTTGTAGATCTGATTGCTTGAGGTCATATTTTGCTTTTAGACCCCTGATTTGATGATATTAGGATTGATCCATTAAGAGTTGTCATTCATTTAATAGTTTGCAAATGATGAAAATTGAAAAAACATAAACAATTCTTTAAAGATCCTTAAGGCCCTTTAATTTTTGAATCCCATACACTTGCTTATCTGAAACATGAAACCAAATTTCAGTTTTGACATATGAAAAGATCATTTGAACAGATTTCAAAAAGATATTTGCATTGAAAAAAAATTTCACTTTGAGATATTTTGAAAACAATTTCCCTCCAAAAGTGAAAACAAACTTTAATTAATCAAATTTTATTTTGGATCTACAATATTTCATTATTCTCATGCACAATTAGAGAAAGTTTTAGATTTAGATCTCGATTTTCTTGTGATAATTTGTGTCTGAGTCACCGTATCCTCTTCACTTGGGATTTCGAGCGATCTTGTGAATGAGAAAGTGGATCTCATTTCTAATAGTTTAGGATTTGATTTTTCAAGCATTTTCTTTCCAAGCCACTGTATCCTCTTCACTTGGTATTGCGGGTGATCTTATGAATGAGAAAGTGGATCTCACTTGCAACAGAGTAGATTTCAATTTTCGCATACAGTTCTCAAGCTATTGTATCCTCTTCACTTAGGCTTTCGAGCAATCTTGTGAACGAGAAAGTAGATCTCAAGTGTAAGAATTTAATTCATAGCTATTCAAAAGGGCTATATGTATAATCTTTGCTTGCACTTTCGGGTATCCCAGCAAATGAGAAACATAGATCCCTGATGTAACAGAATTAGATTCTATTCAGTGAGATATTTTTTTGGTTTACATTGATTTTTGAAATTAGTCATTATCCATATTTCAGAAGAAATCTTCTTAAACATCAAAATCTACCGAAACATTTTGCATATTTGAAAGACCCACATGAACCTATAACTTTTCATTAGTTTAGAACATTCATTGAATTGAAAGATAGAGTAGTGAGCATATTGCATTGTTTGGTTCACATTTTCGAGTCAACACACCACCAGTTTCACTTCCACTCCTGAAACTAAGAAAACCACCCCTAAAATTGGTGCTTAATCTAAAACTAACCAAGATTTTACTTTCATATCACCAACAAGGATAGTCTAGTTCCCTGGATTAGGTTTGGAGAGTTAACACTCTTGGGCTACAAAAAATTTGAAACTAGCATTGATTATTGAGAGTTTAAATCCATTAGTAGAAAAAACGCTTGTGAGGAAAGCACATATAACACATGCGTCAATCATGAGGTCAATGTGGATAAGAAAGAGTGGTTCCCCCCCTCTTTCTTGTTTAGTTGGACATGATCTCATCATGAAATTCTATGTAAAGTGACAAGTTTCCGGGGTGACATCATTTTTCTATAATGCCTGGTTATGAGAGTTTTCATAGACTTACAACTGTTCTACTCGACCGTCGATTGTGAAGTGGTAATCTTAGTTGTTATTCCTAGGATATCACATAGGATATTGTGAGTGGGGTACACTTGCAGTACCTAAGACAGACTTTGAAGCTTTTACTCCTTGGGAGGGTGATTGGTCAAGACTTCCTTAGGCTATTTAGTAATTGTTTGAGGCTTGATATCCCTTAGCAGCTACTAGTTTCAGAAGGCCCTCTAATCCAACTTTTCACTGATCTTCAATTCCTTGGAAAAGTAGACTACTTGCTTGGATTCATAAGACTTTTTTATTGTGTAGACACTTTTTATTTATTTTTAGTCTAGACTTCCTTAGGATTGTTTGATTCTATTTTTTGATTAAGAATACCATTTTAAACAAATCCTTTTATCAAATTCATCAAAGTGGATACTCTCCTGATCTGCCGGTCATAGCGGCAGCGAGGTGAGTCACCGAAATTTGAAGGTCCTACTAAATTGCATATACAGATACAAAAACCACATCCTAGTTACATGGAAACATAATTGATTTTAAACTCAATTGATATTACTTGAGAGGAACAACATCAAACAAACCCTCAGAATTCATCATCACATCATGAACTAAATACAGAGATAGTTGATGATATTACTCTAGTTGAAATTGAGACATTAAAAAATCACACAAATGATCACGTAATTCCACTTTTGATGAGTCTTTCAAAACCAGTTGTACTTACTATCTATGAGTCACTGGATAATATCAAACCTCTTTTTGAAAGTTTGAATAACATGTAAAATACAACACTTGACCCCATGGCTTCATCAAACGCACAAGGGACTACATCATCACAACATCAAATAGTTGCTCGAGGTAGAAATACTTCCAATTTGGCCTCTACATCAATCCCAATAGTTAATATACATGATATTAGCACCAATTCAACCAAAACTTCAGTGCCAATTGGTAAAGCTTCGGGTTCCAGTCCGGGAAGTACATCCACTTTGTCTACAGGAATCCCTACTGAGAGTTGTGCCTTACCAAACATGGGTTTTCCATATGGTTTGGCTAATCAAGGTCAAAACAGTCAATGAGTAAATAGAAATCCTCTTGGTATACCTAAGACTTGTCCAAATTCTAGTTATGGGGGAAACCCTTCACCAAGGAATGGTAATATTCCTGACGGAAGCAATGAACCATGGAACAGTCATGCCAATTGGGGTTATGCTCCACATACTAGTGGAAATTCCCTCGAGGTTTATCCTCCGACTTATCCTAGCATAATTCCTATGGGAAATTCACCTATCAACCCCATTCCACAATGGAGTGGGAAGGTTTGAGGGAGTATCCAATATTCTTGGGGCCCACCTGCGCAAGGAGGAAATCAACCTTGGATTGCTTATCTAAACCAAGGAAACAATCAATGGAATGGTCAGGTTCTCACAAGTAACCAATATTATTGGGGCATACCATGGATAATTTTAGGGGCAAATATTAGCCCATGAGCGAATTTAAAGGGATTTCCAAATTTTAATGGGTAAATTTTTATATGCAAAAGAATTTTAAAATTTTAAAAATTGTGTCCTAAGTTTATTTAAAAATTAATATTTCACATGGCGATCTGCATTTTCTATGGGGGAGATCCCCCTAAAAAGGATTTCGCCCTCACAAAAAATTGTAAAATATTTCATTCGCCCATGTAAATCAATTAAGTTTGTCTTGAATTCCTCAATCGCCCTTGATTTATGAAGGTGGAGGTTAATAATAAGTGTTTCTCCCTATATTTTGATTATAAATCCAAGCTACCACTGTCATCCCCTGTGGATTATCAGTTTGGAGAATTTTTTAGCATAAATGAGTCCATATATCATGGAATTGGGGAAAATAGTAATGATTTTGCCAATATATATAATTACAGAATTGGATTTCAAAGGATAATAGGTTTCAAATCTCGTGTTCAGAACTCTGTAAAAATAGGGTTTCAAATTTCAATTTCAAAGGTTGTTCTGGAATTTGTGGAGTTGCCGCTTTCCAAGCTTGAGCTTTTAGGTTTTTCTTGCAATCAAATATTCCAAAGCGCGGGACCACAGGTATGGATCTTTGATTACTTGCACATGTCTTCGTCTGATCATGCACTTACTCATCATATCTTTATTTACTAGATTAAGATCTTTATTTACTAGATTAAGAGACCAGTCATTCATAGACTATTAACATGACCACAAATCCATGGAAAGCAGCTTCGACTGGGATCCTTCCTGGCTCATATGTTGTAATGTTCATCCATGTCCACTATGGGAAGCTTGTCGTGATTGTTGATGTTGTCTACCAGAACTGTGTATGCAGCCTTTGTCCCTTCTCCCTTGTTGGTATTCTACCCATATTGTAATTCTATTTGGTCAGTGTTATTTTCAGTTAAATTTACACACACACCCTACTTTAATTCAACATAATCACTAGCTACTAAAACATACCAGTACACGATTTGTTGATATGCGGCGCATCTCTCTGCTTGCAGAAGCCATGGGAACTAATACCACCCAATTGGACTATATAAACAATAGGGGTAGTACTATCGCACTAGTGAAAGGTAGTGTTAGCCATAACAGTAGCCTAAATCTCTATTTAAGTACAAAGGATAGCAATGACCATTTATATAGTAGCCAAATTCAATCTTGTAGAAGCACTATCCATCCGGGTACCTAAACCTCTTATACTATACCCTACTTCAACCTCCATTGGAGTATCAAGTGTGACGCTGCAGGGACTGCTGTATTCTCTGTCCACGCTCTCTCAATACCTGCATGATACTCCAATGGACATTGTCAGTTTCAAGAACATATTAATTATACTAGTTTGTTACATTCTACTTAGGTAGTTTAGTTGAGTATCTTTTCTGCTTGTTGTGAATATTGATTCATTCAACCTATGCACCTAGTTAATATTTAAATTATCTGCCAAGGGCCATGAAACAAGACCGTGTTCTATCTAAATGGTGCATGCCATAGTTAAGCATTCGCATCCTGTTTTCAAAATTCAAGCACTTGATTTGCGGGACCTGGATCTCTTAGTATAGCCAAATGCATTCTTACCATCAAACGAAAATTAAAGTAGGGCCTCAATGTCACGCCAACAAATGAAGATGACGAGCTGCAAGAAATTGTTTTGGCATTTGGGCAATTTGAAGGAGCAGTTTCATATCTATATAAGATAAGAAACCTGTGATATGAACCAACACATCATATCGAATACATCTTCTTGATGTTGTTGATTGTTTGAAGTTGTGTTAGCTTGAAGTTGCATTAGACTCTTGACTGAGATGGAGCTGCGTTGATGCTAAGTGGAGACTGATGCCAAGCTGAAGAGACACTGTCACTCTCCATCTGTGCATGAAGTGGTATAGTTGTGTGACTATAGCCGCGTATTGTTTTGTGTATTGAGTGGAATTCCTCATACAGTGAGACCGATGATGACAAAGATACCTCACGAATTTTTGAGTTGATGATTAATTGCTGCTTATTGAATAGACTCATGCTTTGAATGAAGAATGGAGAATAGACCGACGTCTTGGGAGATGCATTTTGAGAGTTGAGACTAGAGAGTCCAAATCTGGCGGTGCACCCATCGTGAGCCAAAACCCTAATTTTTTGGTTCAATATTGAATCTCGTGGTACATGTTGAATGCGTTAATGGATCTGGTGTGTGGAGCCTTTCGAACTTCCACTTACACCATGGTTGTTGCATGCTATTGCACCGTGGAAGAGAAACCCTAATTCGGAGCTTGTGTTCGTTGAGACTTGTGTGCTTGATAATCACATTCAATGCAGCTCTCTCCTCTAGTGAACGTTACGTTGGAAAGGACCAGTCAACGTTGTGTTAGAAGAGTACACCTGAAAGATCACTCTCGATAATGCATTGAAGTGTTAAGACCATTACACTTCAGTGCCAATGCGTGAGACCATTTTGAATATCGTCTCACTCATTTTTCTGAGATGTTGCTATGTGAGGCTCGGCCTGCGTGGGTGCTCTCTCGGGTGGTGAAACAAATGTGTGTACCTAAGACCTAGACTTTGAAGAGCTGTGATGTGGATTCGTCGTGTCAGGAAACACGTGGTTCCTCTATAAAAGAAATGAAGGAACGTTGTGTGCAAATTTCCTTCTATTTCTTAATAGAAACAATCAAATTTGTTGTTAAGTTTGTGAAGACACGGTGATAAGAATTCCAACCGACAACTTGCCCACGCCTCGACAAATGGTTTGCGATCATCAAACCCCAATATCCACCTATCTCGTGGATTTGGCCATTCAACTAGAGCATATGCGAAGTCTTCGATGTGTGTCCATATTTTCTCTAGACCTACCAATTTTATCATAAATGATACACCCAAATATCAGTTTTGTTTCATTTGTGTGCTGGCATATTGGCTCCATCTATGAAAATTATCTGTGGTTCTAGAGTTGTGTGGGGAGACAGATCGAGAGACCGTATGCGAGTTGGAGGCCATGCTTGTTCATATATTGTAGAAGACTAATCACAAGAAATTGCGATAGAAAGATTGGATTCTTTCTTATTGGGTAAAGGTCGTTGTGGTGTTGCTGCACAAGCGTGAACAACTCCAAAATTGTGAACGTCCTCTTGATGCTTAGACTCTCTCCGTATCTCTGGGTACTGCGTTGATCAAATGAGAAGCGTGATCGTGGGATCTCTCATATTGATGTGTGGAGCATGACTATGTTGCCAGATATCCATTGCATTGAGATATCTATTGTGGGGACATGCTTGTGATTAAAGTGAACCCTGGAGCGTTGGTGATGTGAAACGTTGAAGACTTCCTCTTGAAGCTTCATTGAAGCTTCCTTGTAGTGTGATGAAATGGAACTGATACAGAGAGGATTTATATAGATGCGACCTCTCTAACGAAGAGATGTGACCGCTCTCTTTTAGGTGCTACATCTTAGCGTGGAAAATGGTGCATTGTATCTGTTGTGAAGTTTGTGCTGCAAGGAAGAATTTGTGAATTTGTAAAAGAACGAAATCCTAATCTCCTTACTCTCTACGTACTAGTATAGTTTCCACTTATTTTTTGAAGGAAAGATTGCTCTCTTGGAGTTGTGTCATTGTCTCTCAAATTTGAGGTCGTCATTGTGTCGAGATCCTATTCCATTGCCTCTGTCAAATACTTTACGGATCCACCAATTTAAAACTCTATATTTTTTAACCATTTTTGGCTTCATGTGCATCCTGGTTCAATGTCACTTAGTAAAGCATGGTTGAAATTCCACGTCTTATAAATTAAAATGTTTTTAAATAATTTTTTTATATCTTTTAAAAATAAGCTTTGTTTTCATTTCACCATTTTTTCCTATAACATGTCAATTTTTTATTTATTTAGATGGACTACTAAAATTCAAATTCAATCATTGGCGTCACAATAATATGTTATTCCTTATGACTAAATATTATAATCTCTAAAATCTTAAAAGAACTCTTAATTAAGTTGTTTACAACATGGTCTTTTATAAGGTTTAACTTTCTAAGACTTTTAATAATATAAAAAAATAGTGATATGTACATGTAGGGTGCATTCCACTTAAACCTTTCTATTAAATATAAATTTAGCATATCTCATTAAAAACTATCAAGCTTTCTTCTAATAAATTTAGAATAATAATTTTTAAAAATTAAATCTTGTTATGAGATTCTTAATGGCTATAAATTGGTTTTTTTTATAGAGTTTAACTTTCTAAACTTTTTATAATATAAATAAAATTAGTGGTATGTGCATGTAGGCTATATTCAAGTGAAACCTTTAAAAACTATAACCTTTCTATCAAATATAAATTTTGCATATCTCATTAAAAAATATCAACATTTCTTCTAATAAATTTAGAATGATACTTTTTAAAAAATAAACCTTTCTAAGAGATTCTTAATGGCTATAGATTTTATTAACAAAAAATAACTTAATTTATAACAAAACAAAAAACTAAAATCTAAATAAGATCAAACTTTTGATCTCCCTTAATAGAAATAAATCTTATATTAATGAAAACACAAATTCCATTTTTTAGGAGTTCAAATATGTCTCAACTCTAAAAAACATGCATTTAGAGATTTAAAAAAGTTATCTTTGAATAATATACAATTAAGTTTCATTATTATCTTATATTAGAATATTTCAACATCAAATAAGCAAACTAACTTATCATCCAAAACCCTACTCACTACACTACTACATAGAGGGGGGTTTTGAGACAAAACTCAAGAAAAAAAGTTTGTGTTTTGTCTTAAATATTGTTTTTAAATGAGTGTCTTAAACTATTGTCTTTATATAGACAATAAAGGATATGTTAATTATAAACTATATTGTCTCAAGTTGAGACCAAAAAAAAGTTATGCAAATAATTTTGTCTCTCCATATCACTTTTAACTCTCTAGAGACAATATATAAATCGATGTATAAAATACATTTTTAATCATTTGAACATAAACTAAATATTATTTTCTTAAAAATAAACTACATTATCATGTATTATATTGATTTATGGTAGGGCACAGTCGAATTGAACAACCAACCTTTTAATTTTCATTTGCTTTGTAATATAGATGCTCTACCATTGAGATAGTGCCCTTTAAAGAATTAGGTAAGAGAGGGTAAAAGAGACAAGTTGTTATGCAACACATAATAATGCATAGCGATATCAAATATAAAATAATTATTTTGTTTCTTAAATGTTAATTTTATTAGTATTCTTTTACAATAAAAAGTGCATAAATATTTGAAAAAATGGTGTTAAAGATTATTAAAGAAAGGAACTAGTGCATAAACCATTTGCAAACTATGGAATATGACTAGTTAATGGGGTAGGACACTATGAACTATGTTTTATGGGTATAATTTTTATTAGGATTTGACATAATAAATTTTGTTAATAAACTTCCCTAGAAATTTAGTAATGAAAAAGATTAAGATCATATAAGTTTACCATATGTAAAAGTACAGAATATCAAAGAAGCCAAAATAAAATTAATCAAGGATGCTCTCCCAATCAAAATGACAATCTTTTGAACTATGAGAAAGGATCATAAAATTTTTACTTAGAAATGGAGTCATCAAAAATGATTTGGGGTGTTATACATTAACATTTTGAGTATCAAGAAAGAGGATTACATACAACCTAAAAATGTGGGCCAAATCTTATTTTATAAAAGATTAGAAATCTCTTAGTTTTTAAGAAATCCAAACTAAGATAATTGCTGTCAACATTGATTGTTTTCTTAGAAAAATGCTAGAATTCAACTTGTTATCTAAAATCACGGGATTCAAATCAAATGAGAATAATATGTTATTTAGAATAACACAAGGGGGGAAGAAAATTCCTTAGTTAAATGATGGCAATGTGTGGTAAAAAGAAACATGCGATCCTTTGTCTTCTGCAAATGTCTAAGTACCTAGAAGTCATGAATAAAAGCACATATATCAAGCTCTCATTAAATTTACTCTTAGTTTATTTCATATAATTATAAGTATGCTTTTGTAGGGAAGTATAATTTTATTTTTAAGAGTTTAATCCCAATTTGCACAATTTTCACTCATTCTTGATAGTATCAGTGAATAAATACCCACTCCACAATAAATTTTCTAATGGAATTGAAAGCACTCAATTTCGCCTCCTGAGTTCAGTAAAGTCTGTGACCTTGTCCTTTTCTCTCAATCTCATGCTTCTGCTTTTCAAAAAAAGTCAAAAGATTGGATTTTATAGGCATCTTGTTGTAGGCCCATTTTGATAATAGAAAGCATGGTTGGATCATCATGGTCTCTATCATGGACCATGGTTGTACTAGATGGATACATCATGACTCCAACCATGCTTTATAGTACCATATGACCTTCTAAAGGAAAACACTTGTCATATGCTTCAATATATATGGCCTTCTTTAGCACTACTGTTTTTGCATCATTTTCTATCAATCGTTTGTCATCACACTATATATTCCATGCACTTCATCCTCTTTCATTTATTGCTTCACTTTAACAATTCATTATTCTTTCACTTGTTTCTTGTTCACTATTTCCTTTCCTAGGGGATAGACGGGAGTGCAAAATTCATCTCCCCCTGGGTCAATGGGGTCTATCCTAGGCAGTTAAAGTAGGATTTTTTATCCTATTGACCCAAGTCTGATCCCCACTTGTGACATGCTTTCCACTTGTCGGTCAATTTTTCTCCAAAATATGTTATTTCATGTGGATGGGGCAAGGTACTACTATTGGGAAAGTTTGGTGGAATAGATACCCCTAGTCATGATTGCTTAGCCAAGATTTTCCTTCACAAATATGTGGGTGCAATTGCTTTGTTGATCTAATCAATTCAAAAAAATTCATCTCCCAAGACTATTAAAGAAGAACAAGAAGAAAACTCTACTAATTATAGGGAGAAAACTACAAATAGAAACTCAAGTAGTAGAGGAAAAATTTGTAAGTAAGAAGAAGAGGCAATTGCCATCATCATCTAAGCTGTGAATGACAATATCCACCCCAATAACCCCTCTGATAATGTTCCTCCCCTCCATGTCCATGTTCAACATATTCTAAAAGCATTGCATTCCATGAGACCATATTTCACTCTGGCACTTGGCCAAACACTTTATGTGCATCCTCTAAACACCCACATTTAGAATACATCTCTACAAGATCCACTCAACTTTGCTTGGATATGAAGGCATCAATAAGGTCACTACCATTTGGTATCGAGACCAAAACTTGAAATAGCTCAATTAAACCCAAAATTTGAAGAAGCCTTGAACTCATAATTAACAAGCAGAGTGCCATTCAATGTGTTTTATAAATCAATGAAAGATTCGCCAAATTTTTACAATATTTTATAATTCAGTGAAATATTCGCCAAGTTTTTACAATATTTTATAATTCAATGAAATATTCGCCAAAATTTTACAATATCTTATAATTTAGTGAAAGATTCGCCAAGATTTTATAACATCATATAATAAAATGAAATATTCGCCAATATATATATATATATATATTATTGATAAAATCGCCTTCAAATTTTCCTATATATCAGGGAGATTCGCCCATTTTTTATACATATAAATTTGGGGGGGTTCTTAAAATAATTCCTAGGGCATACCTCCTCAAGGGGGAAATCCATCCATCCATCTTGGTCCACCATGGAATGGACAACATTCAGAAAATAACCAATCTTTTTGGATGCAACCTCCGCAAGGAGGAAACCAACCTTGGAATGATTTTCAATCCCAAGGACAACCATCATGGTGTGGTTGGGATATTGGAATAAATTTCAATTTAAAATGGGCCTTCCAAAAATAATACAAATTCCATGTCATCATGTATTATCCAATCAAAATGCTTTAAAATTCAAAAAGGGAGCACCTAAAAAAATTGCAGGGAAAAAATAAAAACTACTTTTTTGGATCGTATTTTCAACTTATCTCCTTATAGGTTTACTCAAATTTCAAGCGGGAGGACTCATTGGATGCATAATTAAATTAAGCATCCAACAAGTACCCATGTTGCATACTTTTAACAACATGCACACCATGAAAAATAAAAAAAATACATTAAAAAACATGTTTTCTCTCACTATAAACACGTATTCTAATGTATTTTCAATTTTTCATGTTGTGGATGTTGTTAAAAGTATGCAACATGGGTAATCGTTAGATGCATAATTTAATTATGCATCCAACGAGTCCTCCCGCTTGAAATTTGAGTAAACCTACAAGGAGATAAGTTGAAAATACGATCCAAAAAGTAGTTTTTTTACTCTCTCTCTCTACTATTATTTTATTATTTTCCTTAGGAGGCCCATTGTTTACCCAAATTTCCTCTAGTGTCTAAGAAGTAACCAATATTCTTGGGTCCCACCTCCTTAAGGGGGAAATGCACCCATTGGTCATGTTTCAGGAAGTACCCAATCTTCTTGGGGTCAGTCTCCGCAAGGGGGGAACCCATCTTGGAATTCTTATCACACCCAAGGAGCACATCAATGGAGTGGCCAGGTTCTATAAAGTAACCAATATTTTTGGGGCCTAGCCCCGCAAGTGGGAAATCCAACCATTAACCCCATTCATCAATGGAGTGGTCAGGTTCTAGGAAGTAACCAATATTTATGGATCCTAACCCCGCAAGGGGGAAATCCAACCATTAACCCCATTCCATAATGGAGTGGCCAAATTCTAGGAAGTAACCAATCCTTTTGGAACCAACCTATAAGACCTAATTTAGATCCATCTAGGCCACCACATGGACCTCATGCCAATGGTATGATGGATTTCGCCAACCAAATTGAGCAGATTACCCAACATTTGGGAGAAGTTTCTATTTAGACTTCGCAACTCACAGCTGGCCAGGAAATGCAACAACCTGTTAATCCTTCCAACACTTCTAACATCCTCCTAGTCTCATCCATAGAAATTATAGGAAAGAAGAAGTATAAGGGTAAGAAAAGTGCTAATCCTTCCCAGAATTATGAAATCCTTATAGTCCAATCCAAATACCTTAGAGGAATGAAGAAGAACAATAGAGTAAGAAAAATGCTAACTCTGGGAAAAGATATGCAAAAAACATGGCTCGATGTGGTGGGAAACAACAACCCACTATTTTGACACTGGTACCCCCGTTAGGGGGAAACCAACCAACCCCCATGCAAGGGGGAAATGGTCCCAATGCCAATGTCTTCATGTGTGATCATGAGGTGAACATTCAAACAAGAATTGATTCTTATGATGTCTCTCCTAGTACATCGAATCAATCGGTATCACAACCAGTTGCTTCTCTCTCCATTGAGAAACTAGCCATAGACTTAGTACCACACACCCCCCCAAAGGTGTTCTATGTAGAACAATGCATAAGCTACTCAGAATGATAATTTTACTGAGGACATATCTCAAGAACCATGGGCCATGTTGGCCTTGGAGGTATTGCAATGTTGTCATGTGCAAAGAAAGGAACTATTGTCTACAATTGGTGTTGTTGATCCATCTAATGCAACTTCGATCACGCCAGACATAGACCATTCAATATGTACGATCCTTTCCGAAGTTTATTTTCATATTGAAGTAACGAATCATGGTAAGAACATTTTTCAAACCATAATAGATGAAGGGACCTCAACTTATGTAATTTCATTTAAGTGTTGGCAAGCATTTGGATCACACCTATATGTCGTAGAAGTTTCATACCAAGATACTCAAATAGCTTAGGTAGATTTAGATCAAAATATTCCCTTGATGGAGGAATATGATTTGGTTACTTAGCCCATTTGGGATATGAGATCTCCTAGCTCACATGATTTATTGGATTACATTTTATCATCAGATGAAGCTATCCTTGAAATTGTGAACATTTGGTTGCACCCACCTAAGGACATCTTTTGTGGGGCTACTGGGAGCATAATTGGTTTAAATATACCCAAGCATAGGAGCATTCTTTGCATGCTCATTGATCTGATCATGTATATTTGGAATCTTGCATATGGGTTTAGATTATCCCTCTGTAAAGATGCATTTGAAGCCTTTTCAACACAAATTTGACCTAGGATCGAACTTGTTGGAAATTGGTGAGTTAGCCCATCATATATGTATTTTCCACCATTCTGATAGAAAATCCTACCGAACATGGGACACCCTAGTCAAAACCCCATTTCGGTTTTGGTCCCCATGCCGAGTTATTCTCATAGGTTCAGGAGGGCCTATTAATCCCATCATGACTTGGAGTTTGAGACCACATATTTCTCTTACATACATTTCTGACCATATCCTGATGGGCTCCCAATTTTTTGTCATTTTACATAAGCATGTGTTAAAATATCCACTTGAACATACGTGCCAACTGCTTCGTTGCTTATTTCTTATATTTTGTATTTTTCTTTGCAGTCACTTTTTGTTACATGATGCCTATAAACCATTGCTTCTGTATATTTGACCCATACCCATGCAGGAAACACCCATAAGAGTGTACATAACTATCTCATCCCTTGTTTGAAATATGTATCTTTTCTTTGGCCTGACCCATGCCCTTGAAATATAGGTGCATTCCCTTGAGACACTTGTTTACTCTAATGTATCATACAATGCTTTATTCTTTTTTCAAGCTAATAAATGAAAAATGTTAAAAGCAATGAAAATATCTGAAAACTTCAAAAAACATTTGAAACTGTTTAAAATTTCCTGGTCTGGTATGAAGACTCGCCTACAACTGGAAGATCACTGAATAATGGTTCATATCTTCTAGAAATTCATGCTGAAAGGAGATGCTTCCTCTCATCCATCAGTACACCTACAAGGAATATGGTAAAAAATGAGTGTTTTTACTTATCTTTTATTCATACATGTATAACCATATCCTTTTGAATGATAGAATGATGCATAATTCTTCAATTTTGGCTATATTTTTAGATATTAAATGCATATTTGAACTGGTTTCTGACCAAGTAGTTGGGTAGTGAAATGGCTTTTATTACAAGACTTGGAGACTTTCATTGTTCAAACTAGTTGATTCATGTAGTTGGAGATAGACCATGATTCATGATGATTTATGATTTTGGCATTTTTCACTAGATTCAATATGAAGTAAACCTCATTGACCCATTCCTAATTGGACACTATACCAAATTGGATAAAATCAATTACATGGTATTATTTCACCATCCGTCGACACATAATCCTACTTCAGATAGCCTACCCATGGAGGGAAAATATGTACGAGTGTGCACAACTAGCTTAACCCTTGTTTGCAATATCGATCTTTTCATTGGCCTAACCGGTGCCCTTCAAAAATAGGAGTATGCCCATGCAACACTCATTCCCTCCCATGTACTATAGCATTCTTTATTCCTTTTCGAGCTAAAAAATGAAAAAGGCATAAAAATTAGAAAACACAAAAATGCAAAAAGGGGGAGAATTAACTCATTTCATATTATGTCCTTAAAGAAAATGGAAACAGTCAATCCTTGTCTCCCTTGAACACGGTACATAATTTGGTATCCATCGTCACTACACCATCTACATTTTCCTTAAGAAACTGTACCAGTATTTTGAACATAGCTCCACCGATGCAGTATCCTTCCTATCACCAATGGATCTTTCGTTAATACATCTAGCATTGGTGTATTTCATTAAGGTTGGTTACTGAAGTCCTATGTTTCCAAGTGTCCATTCTGCGTCGTGTCATGTTTTCAAGGGAAGTTCAAACTATGTCAGCAATTCCTCAAATATTCCTGACCAATCATGTCAGCCTTCCTTTTTTTAGTATACAATATTGGATATTGCAGGTCTACCAATTATATCAAACTATTGATCTTTGTTTCATATCGGTTGATGTGGGATCCATTAATACCCTCCTTTTGATGGATCTATTACTATCGACACCAAGCCATCATCTACGAAATGGATCTAGAAACCTAGGAGTACCTTGGATCTTGCAGTCATTAGTGGCAGGTTTCCTCATAAATTACAATGGGTATACATCAATGAACCCTTATTATTTGATTCTACAAGTTTTTGACTTCAGAACATCTATTCGCACTTTCTAGTTGTACTCGGTACCTTAGAGTTCATCATCATTATTGGTGGGTCTCTTTGCATATGTTAACAATATACAATAATGGCCAGTAATTAGATGGTGTTTTATTATGCTCGACATCAGTTCATTTATTCGCATTATATAAACTCGTACTATCGTCATTTTGTATTGAAGACCTTTGGAAAAATAGTTGTATCACTCATCGATGCACTGCCCGAGTGGCGCAAGATTAAAATACCATGTTAGAAGTTCGATGAATATCTTGTTCTTGCACTCATCAAAGTGCATGTTTACACTTCTAAAAAATTTAATTTTGACATGGATCAACTGTGTATTGTTCGTGTCCATGTTTTTTACTGCTGAGCATGGGTATGCCCGCCTCAAAGATATTGTATATTTGAAAAATTGTTGTGTTTGACTTGCAAGTGTTCTCTTGAATTGTGTTCCCATGACCTAATATTGTTTCATCATTGCTTTGATCAATAAAGAGTATCATTATAAAAAGTAATGTATTTCAACCCTTAGCTCTGCTTCAGACCTCACACATTAGAGGGCATCTGTTAACAATCAAATTAACACCCTTAACAAAGTGTAAGGTGGAATCACATTTTACTATTCACTCGCAACATGAAGAGAGAAGACAAGTACAAAAGAGAAAAATCCTCTCTTATCTAATCACTACTTCCATAATCGAAAGGATTGAGTAAAGAAAGAGGTATTCTAAAGAGGAAAGGTTCAGTGATTCAACTGCTCAATTGAAGGCTCAAATCTAGTCTCCACTAGTCAATAGTGAGAAGAAATGCACAAGATTGCATTAATTGTGCTTGAGAATTCTAAATTTGTGACAAAATCCAGAAAATACTATGGAAAGTGGGTTTTTAAGTAAAAATAATCAAAATCAAGAAAAGAAATTATCCCACATTGAAAGTGGAAACTTGGATTCCCATTTCCCAATACAATAAAACCAAGGCATTTGGGGCATGGTAAGTAGACATAAAGTGATAGCAAAGGCATGCTAGGGAGATTTTGATATTGGAAATCGCATCTTCATCAAGAGCAAGGATGGAGAAGGATAGCTCAAGGAAAAGGAGGATGGATTCATATCAAGCAAGGTTATAAGTAATTCTATTTTCTCCTTTGATATTATATGAAACAATTCAATTTTCCTTCCATTCACGACTTTAAATTTTTTCCTTCCAAGTTTAGTTTGAATTCATAATGGTTAAATATATTAGGAAATGTTAGATAATTGTTCATTTCTGACATTGAACTTCACCTGATTCATAGTAAGATAGTCAATTAAGTGTAGACACATCCCTACCTTAAATTCTATTATCAAATGGACACACACACACTCACTCCACTACTCCCAAACCTAAAACTATCCCACCTCATAACCCTCTCTCTCTCCCTTCTCCTCTACCTAACCCTTACTACCCTATATATTTCTCTCCTTGTGTCCTCCCATAACGCTTACTACTCTCTCTCTCTCTAACAAAAACACACCCACCGCACTACTACTCTCTCTCCTAAACAGAATACCCCTTCCACTTATCTATATCTCACTCTATCTATTTCCCACTATTTCTCTCTCACAAACTCTCTCTCTCCCACTCTCTTTCCCAACTCCCAACACCACACTCATCAACTACATCCCCTTCTCTCCAATTTCACTACCCATCCCCAAAATTCAAGACTCTTGATCTCAACTAGTTTCCCTCCCCCAACTTCCCTCCTCCATACCCATAATCATCCCCAAACTCTCTATCTCTCTCTCACACCCTACTATCACACCTACAAATAAACACCCTCCTCCTCCCTCTGTCTCTCTCTCTCTCTCTCATTATCTCTCTACCCCTAACAACCATCTATCTCTGTATCCCCCCTCTCTCTCCTACTCCTACCACTAACCAACACCGCCCTCTCTCTCTCTCTCTCCCAATTCCACACCCAAACTCCTCAACTATACCCCACTTCTCTCTAACTTCCCTACTCCTCCTCAAACCCCAAACCCCAAACCCTACTAATCTCTATCTCTTCCTCTCCCCCAACCCCACTTTTCCCACCTACCCATAATCATGCCACTCATCTCTCTCTCTCCCACACACAACCCATTACTAGTCAACATATCCCCAACCCCCACACCTTTCTCTCTCCCAGTACTGTAAATCACCCCCCGCTCTATATTTGTCTCTAATGCACACACACACACTCAATCCACTACTTCGATGCCTACAACTATCCTGCCTCATAACCCTCTCACTCTCCCTTCTCCTCTCCCTTACCCTTAATAACTTGTCTCTTTCTTTCCTTTTGTCCTCCACTAACCCTTACTACTCTCTCTCTCTCTCTCTCACACACACACACACACACAAAAACACCCACCCCACTACTCGTCTCTTCTCCTCCCCTTAATCCTTACTAATGGACTCTCTCACTCTATCTCTTCCTTACTCCTACAACTAACGCTAACCCCCACCTCTCCCTCTCTCTCTCTCTCTCTCTCTCTCTCACACACACACACACACACACACACACACATGCACAAACACAGCCCATTACTAATCCACATATCCCTAACCCCCACACATTTCTCTCTCTGTACTGTAAATCACTGCCCCCCCCATGGCTCCCACTCTGTCTCTAATGCACACACACACACACACTTACTCCACTACTCCCATACCTACAACTATCATGCCTCATAACCCTCTCTCTCTCTCCCTTCTCCTCTCCCTAACCCTTACTACCCTGTCTATTTCTCTCCTTGTGTCCTCCCCTAACCCTTACTACTCTCTCTCTCTCTCTGACACAAGCACATTGACCCCACTACTCTCTCTCCTAAACACACTCCCCCTACCACTTATATATATCTCACTCTATCTATTTCCCACTATTTCTCTCTCTCACACTCTCTCTCGCCCCCTCTCTTTCCCAAATCCCAACACCAAACTCATCAATTGCATCCCCTTCTCTCAAACTGCACTACCCATCCACAAAATTCAAAACTCTTGATCTCTACCAGTTTCCCTCCCCCATACCCACAATCATCCCCCAACTCTCTATCTCTTTGAGACCCCCTACTATTACCCCTACAAATAACCACCCTCCTCCTCCCTCTCTCTCTTTCTCTCTCTTTCATTCTCTCTCTACCCCTAACCACCATCTCTCTCCCTATCCCCCCTCTCTCTCACCTACTCCTACCACTAACCAACCCCACCTGCTCTCTCTACATCCATCTCCTCTCTCTCTATTCATGCCCCCACCTTCTATCTCTCTCTCTCTCTCTCTCTCTCTATCCCAATTACACACCTCAATGCCCCAAATATACCCAGATTCTCTCAAACTTCCCTACTCCTCCTCAAACCCCAAACCCTACTAATCTTTATATCTTCCTCTCCCCCAACCCCACTTTTCCCACCTACCCATAATCATGCCACTCATCTCTCTTTATCTCTCTCTCTCTCTCTCTATCTCTCTCTCACACACACACAACCCATTACTAATCCACCTATCCCTAACCCTCACACCTTTCTCTCTCCCAATACTGTAAATCACCCCCCCCCCCCCGCTCCATCTCTATCTCTAATGCACACACACACACACACTCACTCCACTACTCCCAGACCTAAAAATATCCTACCTCATAACCCTCTCTCTCTCTCTCTTCTCCTCTCCCTTACCCTTACTACCCTCTCTCTTTCTCACCTTGTGTCCTCCCCTGACCCTTACTACTCTCTCTCTCTCTCTCTCTCTCTCTCTCTCTCTCTCTCTCTCTCTGAAACAAACACACCCACCCTACTCCTCTCTCCTCCTCCCCTTAATCCTTCTAACACACACTCTCACTCTATCTCTACCTCAATCCTACACCTAACGCTAGCCCCTCTCTCTCTCTCTCTCTCTCTCTCTCTCTCTCTCTCTCTATCTCTCTCTCTCTCTCTCACACACACACACACACACACCGCTATTCCCACCTCTACCAACCCCCACCCCTATCTCTCTCTCTCTCCCTTCCTCCCACTAAACCTTTCTAACACCCTATCTCATTATATCTCCCCCCCACTCCTCCACCTATCACTAACACCCACCTCTCTCTCTCTATCCCTACTCCAGAACGTCAACTCCTCAATTATACCCAACTTCTCTCAAACTTCGCTACTCTTCCCCAAATGCCTAACCCTCCCAATCTCTATCTCTTTTTTTCTAACAAACCCCCTACTTATCCTACCCCTAATAACCCCCTTGCATCTCTCTATTTCTCTCTCACGCACACTCTCAACCCCATACTAATACACCTACCCCTAAACCCCACTTCTCTCTCTCTCCCCCTACTACCTAATACCCCCCAACTCTCTCAATATACACACACACAAACTCACCTTCCTCCTCCAACTCCTATAGAAAAACCCCCTCTTCACTCTCTCTATCTAGAACCTCACCCTCTAACCCTTAATAACCCCCTCTCTCATTCTCTCTCCCCACTAATTGTCCATCTACCGCTCCATTGCTTTTGCTTCCCAAAACAACTTAAAACCCACACTCTCTCCCCCTCTCTTTCTCTACCATAATCCTACCCCCCCCCCTCTCTCTCTCTCTCTCCTAACCACCCACTCCTACACTATACATCCATTCCCTCTAACTAACCTACTCATCCCCAAACCAATAAAGCTCCTAATCTCTAACTCTTTCTCTTCCCCAACACTCCCACCCACACCCCTAATCACTAATCTATCATCTCCCTCTCTGTTTACCCCTCTTCCTCTCTCTCTCTCTCTCTCTCTCTCTCTCTCAACTCTCTACACCTCCACCTACCCATAACCCACAAATATCTATAAACTCCTACTCACTAAAACCCCCCAATCCATCTAACTCAAACAAACTCACCCCACTATTGCCACCCCTACAAGAAATCCCCCAAATCCCTCTCTCACTCTCTCTCTATCTATCTCCCCTCCTTTCCCTAACACTTATTAACACCATTTATCATTCTCTCTCTTCCATACTCCTCTACCTACCCCTAACCTCCATCCCCCTCTCCCACTGCTCAAATATATCCCGCTTCTCTCTAAATTCCCTACTCCACCCCAAACCCTCTTAATATTTATATTTTTCTCTCCCCCAATCCCCTCCTCTCCCTACCTATAATAACCCTTCACATGGACACATAACCCACTTATCCTCCACCTACCCATAACCCCCACCCCTCTCTCTCTCCCCTACTACCCCTACCCCTAACACCCACCTCTCTCTCTCTCTCTCTCTCTCTCTCTCTCTCTCTCTCTCTCCTAACCCAACTCGCAAAACCATGCCTCCTTAACTATACCCTCTTCACTCAAAATGCCTCATTGTCCCCAAACCCCTAAACTTATGATCTCTACCTCTTTTTGTCTGCCAATGTACCTCCAGCCCCTACCCCTAATAACCCCCAAACTCTCTATATCCCTAACCTATGTTTCTGTCTCTACCCCCTAACTTATCTATCTCTCTCTAATCATAAACCCCCCCTCTCTCTCTCCCTAAGTAACTCCTACTCCGCATACCCCTAAACCTCTTCTCTCTATCTCTCCTAAACCCCCTCCACCCTACCACTTATCTATATATCTCTCTCTATCTATATCTCTCCCCTACTCCTCAAACTAACCATCCCACCTCTCCCTCCCTCCCTCCCTCCTCCCCCCCTCTCTCTTTTAACCACACACTCCTACACTATACATCGCTTCCCTCTAACTAACCTACTCATCTCGAAAGCACTAAAGCTCCTAATATATAATTCTTTCTCTTCTTTGACACCCCTCCCACTACCCCTAATCATTAGTTTCTCATCTCCCTCGCTCTCTCTCTCAAACCTCTACACCTCCACCTACCCATAACCCACAAAGATCTTTCTCTCTCCCTACTCCCTAAACCCCCCCAACACCTCTACCTCAAACAAAATCACCCCACTACTCCCACCCATACAACTAATTCCCCAATTCCCTCTCCCACTCTTTGTGATATTTTCAATTACTAGGAACTAGATTCATAAGACAATTTCACCATGGAATATTTCAGACAATGAGAGGAGAAGAATAGAGAAGATAAATTGTGGAAATAACTCTGTATATTATTCATTGATATGATAACAATATATAATACATCCGCCATGGATAAAATTGAATTCCTTTGAGGCAATATGGAAAGAGCAAAAAGAAAAGGCTTAGATAAGGCGAAAAACCCCCTAGGTGGCAAAAGCAGTTTCCAAAACTGTCCTAGAGGCTCACGAATTTAGTAAGTATGTTATGGTAGCTCATCAGTGAGGTAAATGGAATGTAATGATTGATTTAGAAGCACTAGTACAAAATGAAAAATTAATGACTAAAAAAATGACTAAAATTCGACTATAAAAGACTATTTTTGAGTCGGTGACTAATAGTATCCAATTTCCACTATCTTATCTCTAGTCATATTTCACTAGTCATTAATTGGTTGACTTATTAGTCATTGATTTAGTCATTGATAGTCACTGATTAAGTCATTGATTTAGACATTGATACTCACTGATTTAGTCATTGATTGTCACAATCAATGACCAAATATGTGACTAAATAAACTACTAGATGATAACATATTAATGACTAAGCTAAATACAACTAAACGTTAGTCGTATATATGCGAATTTAGTCGTTTTCTTAGTCACTAATTTATGATAGGGTACAGAGGAATCAAACCACCAATCTCCTGCCTATAATTAGGAAGGTGCTCTACCATTGAGCTAGCACCCTTTAAGAAGTTGTTATTGCTTGAGAATGATGATATTCAAACAAATTTTGCAAGGGAACAAAATGAATGTCAAACATAGTCAATAATAATGCTTCAAGTACTAAAAGAATTCTAAGATATAGCAATTCAATAGTGACAATGATGAAAATTCAAAGAAGAATGATCTTACAAACTATGCATGAGTACAATAATCCATGGCTATACAAATTATCAGAAACAAAAGCAAGTTGTTGCCCTTCACAGACAGAAAAAGAATACAAGATCCAACTTCCAATAAATTTGTTTTAATTGTCTATCAATTGTTGATCTCTCAACAGCTAGAGACGTTTTCCTGTCTGAGATCCAAAATACATACAATTATCTTCAACTTTACTTCTTCAAAACCAGTTGTAGTAAAAATTATTCTAGGAATTCTCTTATGAGCAATAGCCACTTTTTTAAACAACAAGCTGCCCTTTAATTTGTATAGTAGCAGGTCTGCTGCTATTCATGGAAAGCTAACTGACCATCCTGCAATACAAAATAAATGGAGTTAAGTCAATAGTATTTCATAGAAAATAGAAAATATAATCTCCTTAAAAGCAAAATGTCACAATGAGGAATCTATCTAGGACGCTCTATTCTGGAGTATAGGGGAAGTCATTTTGTCGAAAACCCTCTTTCAAGGCTACACTGCATCTTAGGAAAGAATTCCATGTAAAAAGAGAAACATATCAGTCTCTCTGTGGTTCAACAATTTCGTGAAAACAAGGCTTTGCTTGATAAATATGCTTAAGATGCTGACAAGATTTAAAATCCTAGAGCCTCAACAAAATTGTTACGAAGATGGGTTAGTGATGTGAATGCATGCAACCCATAAATTACAAATGTCCAGGACCAGGCAAAAGCTTAACTGAAAATTGAATTATCATTGGCACTGTTGAATCTAAGAAATTGTTTAGAAACAACAAATAAAGTGTGGGATATAGTTCTTTGATGTCGTGGATCAAATGTAATCAATGAGAGGTTAACAACTTTAGCTTGCACATGCTCCTTTTCTTGATCATTTTCCTCATTCTCCTCATCTGACTAAGGACAATTATAGGTTCTTTGGTTCTTGTTTACTGCATGGTAAATTTCCAACTAACTTGCTAGCGAAAATCTTTTGGAACATGTAAAACATCATCTTTTTAATGTTTATCCACAAAACCCCAAAACATTAAAATATGTGGTTTGCAACTGGGTAGTGCTTGCAAGCAAATATTGTATTGGTCATTTGACTGATGGCGCCTGTCAAAAAATGTCTTTATGCCAATTTTTGTGTATAGTAATATTGATACAAATATTCATGAGCTCCCTGCAATCATGCAAATGTTTTCTTGTTTATGCTATAATTAAGCTCAAATATCATTACTTTGAATTTTTTATATTAGGAAATATATTTTCTAATGATAAGAAAATCTGCAGTCTAAACAGTAAAAAAATTGCACCAATAAAATGTGTGTACAAAAATAGAACTTATAAATACCTTTCATTTTGTTTTTCTTTGCTGGTATCACTTTAATGCCCTTTGCAACACGAACAAAATCCCTGCAAAATGAGTTTCAAAAACTTAAAAAAACTAGTTGTTTTAGTCTCAAGATTAACTGACAAAAGTAAACTGAATAAGCATCAAAGACCAGTGTTTTTTCAAATAACAATAAGGTAATCCTGTTAATGTTATAATTCGCTCTAAGTTCTATACTTTCCTATCCAAATAAAATAGAGAACACAATACACAAAGTGTATTTGCATCTCTATATTTCTGAAGTAGTCATAGTTAATGGTGTTTCCAGCTGTAACAGGTACATGTGAAAATTGTCTAGCTATAAATATGACATTTTATGAAACACTTCAGTATATATATTCATAAATGTCCACCCATGACTAAAGAATATGCTCTGACAAAAATCAATTTACCTCCATGATAGATCACCAGCAAGAAGAAGTTCACCTTTTGCATCTTCATAGGCAATCACAAACCTTGGAATTGCATTAGAAAGATTACAACCTTCTCCAGAAGCAGCCATGCTATCCTATGGAATGTTGTCCTTAAACATGTTCCACATGCTACAAATCAATGAATCATATACTCATTCATTATATATTGGTGAGATTTATGGATCTATCATCTTACAATATAATCTAGTGGTGCACTGGGTATCTATGTCCCCATATTATCATATAAGAGAAAAAGAAGGTATCAATACTCACTTTAGCCTTCATATGTAATCATCTTGGTTTTGGACTTTGAAGGCTCCTTTCATGTTAGGATAAGTACCCCCTCTGACCTACAAGCCAAGCCCAGCCAAAACCAAACTGTGTAGCTGCAGCTTGTTTGAAGTCCTCTACAAAATTATTATATGAACCAAAATATCTTTCAATAAATTCATGAATCATTCCTTTGCAATCTCCCCCACCTTCTGGTTCCATGCATTCCTAGAAAAAGTCATGATTTCACACCTTAATGACATCCAAGTATGAATAAATTTAGGTACCTCTGTAATTCTTCGTTCTACTGTCGCTATGCTTATGCAAAATATATGAATTCAATTTGCTAATAAATATTCTTCAAGGACATTATAGCAGCATGGGGTTTACAATGAAAGCTAACATTAATCTTGATCATCAAGGAGTTGTTATGCTCCCTCCTAACATTTAATATTAAGTTGAATGTTGTCCACAAACAATGCAAATTAAACTACACATGGAATTTATTAAGGATATCATAAGAATCTCCATAACAATGAAGCAAGGAATCATATACTCATTCATTATATATCGGTGAGCTTTTTGAATCTTTCATCTTACAGTATAATCTAGTAGTGAACTAGGGATTCGTGTCCCCATATCAGCATATCATCTTAATCCTTAACATCCTACTTGAGAATGAACAAGACCCTGAGGCAAGACATGAACATTGTCGGTATAGGACAACATCCATCTTGGGAAACAATGGCGAATATCTTTGTAAAATTCCTAATGATATAGGTAGGTATTGTAACCAAGTATTAGTGTATCTAAAATAAATTTGGAAAATGAACGGATGATTCATTTCTTATTCTATTATCACATTTTGTAGAAGAGTCATAGGCACAGTAAAAACACATTTTCTAGCATTTTTGAGCATTTATTGGCAATTTTGGGCATGTTGGATCCTCTTAAAAAGTATTAAGGTCGAATATGGACATGTCTAAGGGTCAAAACAGTCCTAAAACAGTGATAGACAGTAGCAAAAAAATAGTTACAGCTCATTGGAAGGTTTGAAGTATCCATTCAAAAGTGTTGATTCAGTGCATGGATGATGGGTTTAAACAAGATCTGCTCATATGAGATTCCAAGTGATATCATAGTTAAATAGGAGGATCTAGATTGTCCATGCACAAAGTTTCCTTGTCTTAAAGAGTGGATACATTCACAAACTGGGGACAAGAAAATATGCATATCTAATAATGATAGATATTTCAGATATACTAGGTGGAGCTAAAGCATTTGAGCTAGTTGCAAGGTTCAGCTATGGATTCAACTTCTAAATCAACACAACAAATGTTGCAATGTTTTCTTCTGTTGTTGAGTATATAGAAATGACAGATGATTATGCAAATGCAAATTCAGTAGTTCAGACTAAGGCTTACATCAATGAAGCTACTCTAAGAAACCTTTCTAGTGCAATGATAGTATTGTATTGGTGAAATTGTGAATTGTTACAATATGTATTTAACTATGTTCATTCACTTTATTCCCTTAACTTCTACATGGTTTGCAGATATGACCATTTTGAAATGCCCCATTTTAACTATGCTCATATAGAATGAAAATTGCCCCTTTTGTCATAATCACCCAGGTAGATCAAAAATTTGTCTCATTATTGCACAATGCATAACATGGCCTTTTTTGAACCCATATCTCCATAACTCAAGTGGTATTCCAGACCTCATGTACAAGTCACAAATAGAAACTGTGACTTGTCAAAATTGCAAACACTGTATCAAATGATGACAATTGAAACTTTCTTTGTTACCCTATAACTTGAATTATTCAATATCACAAGCTTTTCGAGTTTAAAACTCACACTGATAACAAAGGAATGCACACGAAGGATACTTTGACAGTGTACCCAAAATTTGTTATAGATGATGGGACACAATGATCGCTATTTATGTCAAATTAGGAGAGCAACCATATTATTTCATGTGGGTAACAACTACATTGTTCTCCAACACGCAATGCCTTTCTCCAAGATGTGTAAGGAAACCAAATTCTTTCACACATATTTCACTCAAAACAAAAGAATACTCTCAAAACATTAGATCTCTGACTTTTGAGAAAAATAAATAAAACCATCAAGACAGGGAATAAGCATGTACATACGTAGTTGTCTTTGAAACACCAGATTTCACCCAATATTCTCTCTGAATTTGCCTTGGAATGTAGACACGGAAAATTAAATTCAATATGCTAAGTACTCCTTCAAAATATTCACCAACATACAATCACCAGGTCCTTTAGAATAGATTTGTTGTCATACCAATGATAGGAAATCCAACACTACAGATCAACATGTAGCACAAAATTGAAGAAGAAGAAAATGGTTTTATTAAATAATGGAAATAACACCCGCATTCAACCTCGGGTGGTGATCGAAATGGACTACACTTGATATAAAGACAAGACCTCAATAAAAATCGAGAGGCTTATTAACTACCAAAAATCCTTACAACCTAAGCTAGTGTTTATTAAATAACAGTACCCCTGCACAGCATGGATTCACAGGGATAGAGTGAAGAGTTTATGATTTTAGCACACTACACTAGGGCAGAGACACCCAACACCAATCCTCAAAAATCATAAAGCTTGTTGATATTCACAATTTATTGGTAGTTGAATGTTTTGACTGCATTAATTTCCTTATATTGGCATAACATAAAGTAACCAGCTTTCTGGAGGAAAAGGCATATATGAAAGACCTGCATTAACAAAGGAAACATTAATAAATAACCAACATATAATACTTGCAACATAAAAAAAAGTGCTTTATGAAAGGCTGAGACAAATACCTAATTCAGATGTTGTTGGTATAGACATTATTACAGATCCATTTCTAAATCTAGGCAAGTTGAAATTTTTGAAATTCTTACATCATAATGAAGGTTTCCATGATTGTAATTCATAAACCTTCGGTCAAATTTTCCAGTAACACTTACAAAATTTGTGAGAAGTGGAAGTCAAACTCTACAGTCTCCAATTTAAGATATCTAAATGTGAAAAATGGCAATTGCAGAGATGCTTAATACATTTAACCTCTCTATAAACTGAGCTGCATTTCAAATATGAATGAAGAAAGACCCAAAAACCACAATATGAAGATTGAAAATTTTGTCATCCCTGTGAAAGGTTGCACCCTTTTTGGATCAATCCATTTGAGTTGACTTAAAATCTCAGTAGTACAAATATAGAATGAAAGGTTCAAAAATGCCTGCTTACTTACATGTCTCTAAAGTTTATTAAATCTCATCCGAATAATTTCACGCATCATGAAACTTGTTACACATTTTATTGTGAGAACATAATGCATGTCAATAGGTACAAGGGACCTACAATAGAATTTGTTGCATTAATGATCTTCCATAGTGTGAATGAATGCCTCTAATCAACGAATCGACCCTTTGATGGCTCCCAAATGATACCAATACCTCTCCAAGTTTCAACAAATACCATGTCAAAGAGATGGAGTCAACAATAAATAAAATAATATGCAACTCATGTAACAACCTCATGAATAAAATACTGAATTGGTTATGCTAAACAACTCCTCCCAAAGTGACTGACCATGTCAATAGACACTAACAATCTCCTAGATGAATGAATATGTGTACAAGAGACATCCAATAGAAATTGTTCTATTAATGATCTTCCATAGTGTGGGTGAATGCCTCTAATCAAGGAATTGACCATTTGATGGCTCCCAAATGATACCAATATCTTTCCAAGTCTCAACCAATACGATGTCAAAGACATGGAGTCAACAACAAATAAAATAATATGCAATTTATGTAACAACCTTCTTACCGTCCAGATTCTCTACAATGCACCACATACCAGATGTGTCAAAGAGGGGGATCTTTTTTCCATTATAAAAGGCCAATATGGGGCTTGTTTATGTAAAAGTGTTGGTATAGCGGGGCTTATGACCCTTGTCCTGGTCACGGCACGTCCTCTTGGTTCTAATTTCAAGGAGTGCTTTCCTTGTAGCTTTGTTTACTACCCCTTGATGGTTGGAGGTCCCTCATCATGTTGGGCATTTATGGCTTGGGTGGGTGTTCCAATGTATGTAGAGTCCCCGTTGGGTATGGGATGATTTTTTAATTGGTTTGTTGGTTTTGTGATGGTTATGATGATTGTATTTTAGATCCCTTTATCAATATGGGTTCACCATAGTTCCATAACAATTTGTTTTGCACATAAAAATGGAAAGTTATTGCATTCAATACCAACAAAACAGTCCCTTTTCATTAAGTTAATAATGACAATTCTAAATCACCTATAGCAATAGTCTTAGAGAAGCAAATCAAATCTGAAGTATCTTCACAAACTGACCTATAGGTACTCCTAAATATTGATAGCCCTCTTATTGCATTTAGCACCAAAAAGGAAACGCATACATACTATGCAAATTACAAGATTTTCAGGCAACTATAACAGTAGTTATATTTCAGATGTTACAGTCAAAATGCAAACTGACTTACCCACGTTCTCAAGCCTATAGATGACATGATTGATGACATCGTTTTCTTTGTAATTTGACTACTATAATCTTATACACACATAGATAATAATACATGTTTGATAAAGGTCATTATTTACAGGAAGCCTAGTCAGCTTATTGAATTAACTCGAGTTGTAGCTGGAAGGATTAATCAGGTAAGTGAGCCAGTATAGAAAGGTAAACATTCAGAAGTCCATGGAATACTTTGTTTGGAGTGTAAGCGGTCGAGTATTTGGTTGGATTGATTGTAGGTTGTGGGTGGATTTTGAGAAGTTTGGTCTTGGATCATCAATGTGCTTGGAAACAAAATAGTGCATGGCTTGCTTAGTTCCACTATGATCTAGGAAGTGTATATATTGCATGGTCAGATTGTTATGCTTGCTCAGTTGTTTTTTGGGTTAAAAATTAAAAGTAAAATGTGAGCTCATGGCAATTGTCCAAAATTCAGAGTGAACAATGAAATAAAATCAGATGGTGCTTGTGAGACAGTTTTCTAATACTTTCTTTAGTATGATTACTGACTAATATGGACTCTAGAGGATTATTGAAGTTTGGTTTTCAATGTTCATCTAGGTGATACATTCATTCTACTGGTCAATTTTGCTTCTTGATTAAAATTTTGGACTGTTGAAAATATTAGACTTTTTTCCTGCAATATTGATCATATCAAATTGTTATCTTGCTTTTGAGGGGAACCTATTGCATAATGAGAAAATTAAATAAGAATACTATTAATTCCATCTGTACGTGTCATCCATTGACCACAGTTATTACTGCAGTTTGTTTTATAGTATGGCATCTATAGCAATTTCTGTCTCATGCCTGATGCTAGTGTTGTCCCATTAATAAATTTTAATGTAGCTAATTTGTGTTCTTTCACATCTACGGGAAGTCTTTTTAAAGAAGATTCTAAAATGCTTGGGTACCCTTATGATAACAGGGTTGTGATCATGAAGTAATTGGAGTAGTTGTAACTTTTAACAGTTAGGCTTTCAGTCTTGCATGTCGAATCAGATTACGTATATGGGTTCCTTGCAGATTGATGAATATAATGAGACTATTTCATTGAAGTGCATGACTTTCCAATTTTTAGAAAGGCTTATTTTTAAGCATGCCATGTTTAGTAGGTGCTTGTATAGTGATTCCCTTCATAATCCAAGTTTCATATTTTTAAGAATCATTATGCTATTTTTAGCAGGTCTATATATAGAGGTATAGTCGCAGTGTCATGGTTTTGATGTCTATTGTAGGACTTGTGGTTGAGTTCCCATTTAAATAGAGGATACGTGATTTCATCATCAACAAGTGTCAGTCCCATCACTATAACAACACTTATCCTATATCTATATATTTTCAACTAACAATGTATTTATATAGGGATTCATTCTATGGATTATCCACTAGATTCAGAGTATCACTAACCCATGTGCATAGGGACTTACTTTTTAAATAACAAAAAATCTATGAATGGACTACTTTTCATTTGTTATATGCAACCTTTTATAATTGCATTTCTCCATTAATCCACGGGGAAAACCCTCAAGTTGCCTAGCACACAATGGAGGGGCATTTTTCAAGACCAACTACTAAATCTCATAGAAGCACTTAAAGGGGACGTTTGTTTGTGAAGGAGTACAGGGCAAAATATTAACATAACTAATGGGAAAGAGTACCTTCACTTAGGGTGCTATTTGAGGGCAGCACTGAGGCATCTTTCATCATCCAATCACTAGGATAGCAGGCAGGCCAACATTACAATAGTACCAGCACTTAAGGAAGATCCAAGATGATGATTGAAGACATTGTCGAAATATATCTTGAGCTCAGCATACGAATAATAGATGAAAGGTGCCCCACTTGCTCAAAATGGCAGAGTTGAATACTTCTTAATTGGTCATACTCTTTACATTGGGTAAATTTCAGTGGGTAATAGCTACATTAGTGCACTGCCAGTCATCATTAGAAGAGGATGTATACGTGGCATACTTGACCAACGAATGAACCACATTTGGGCATTGTCATTTGGACAGTTAGAGGCATTATTTGAAAATGCAGGTTTATCTTTTTCCGAGCCGACCTATGCCAAACACAAAGCTGGGCCAACCTGTTCCAAAGGAAAGGTAAATAAGTAAATTGGGGCTGACCTATTCCTGCTTTCTAATTGAGGATGGTAAAAGTTGTATTAATAATATGCCTTGGTGCGCCATTGTTGAATAATAGAATATCTAAGTTGGAAAATAGAAAATGTAGCGCAACATTCTGAAATTGAACACCCAACACAAGTTTAGAGACACCTCCCATGAGATATCATTACTTAGATGCATAACTCATTCAGTTTGTGCTCCAGATTTGCCTCTAGATATGCTCTATGCCTAGGTCCTGTAGATAAGAAGATAATCATTGTTGAAGCCTTGATTCGACGAGTTGGGTCACTTTTATGAAGCTTTACATGCAATAGCTTTACAAATACGCAGAAGGCTTGTTTCACAAACTTACTGTGATATATTCTTGGATTTTTCAACATCTGACTGCAGAAAAATTGCATGATGGCTTGGAGCATATCCAGGTCGTGGTTGCTAGGGATGTTAGTGTTTCCATCTTGGTTTTAAACCCGAGGGCAGTTGGATGTGTGATCTTGTTGTGAGCCTGTGTGACGAAAATTTGAAAGGGTTATGCTAGACTTCGTGGAATGCTTAGGATACTGATTCGATTCACTATTATAAAACATCAGCAACTTTGATCCCTGTGCACCTTATCAAGTGAATTGTGGATCGAATCAATAGATCAAATCGTCCCCTGTAGGTTGCCAGTTGCTTGCAGCCTCTCTTTTTGGAAATGAAAAACTCCCTTCTGGTAACACAACTTGGTGAAAATGGACTCTGCTAGCTGATAAACTTATGATGATGCACCCAGCTGTCCACAATAGCCCTCTTCCAACAAAAGATAACAACGAACTAAGAGTTAATGAGATCCTCAGCTCGTACTGGACTGATTTTTCAGTTGATTGCTGATGTATTTTGGTTGGATTTTTGTCAAACACTTGGAAACAATGCTATAAACCCATTGTATTGTCCCTGTTGGATATAGCTTGTTGTTTTTGGTTTTTGGTTTTGTATTTACTTAATAGTTTTACTTCAGCTCTCATTCATGCATATAACTTTGCAATAAACCATAAAATCATGGCACATAAACTATGATTTTTTATTGGAAGATAGCATTTTAGCTCAAGCAAATGCTAAGATTGTAAATAGACTGTAACAATAGTGCATAATAGCCAATACACTCAGATTTATAAAGGCATTTCTAGACTAGAAATTTGTTATTTGTTTGGCAGCTTCAATGGTACAAGAAAGTCCTTCAAGTACCATGATTTGGCTGATTTTTTATGCTAGCAATATGCGGAGATGAAGGAAATCGCCCAGCAGTTTTGTACAATCATTCCCCACACATGAGATAGCAAAGAACACTGGAAGCAATGTACAGTCCTCTTCCTTGGTGTCATTTCCCTCAAATCGTGCCTCAAAACCCCAAGTGCCCTTCCTTAAATGGCCACATGAACTCCCTGGGTTACTGTGCCTTCCTTCTTCTAGGGTGTATGCCTGTAGGCACCCTCAAATCACCCCCATAAATGCCTTCAATCATTGAGAATAATAAGTCCTGTAAGTTACCACGGATTTGCATCCGTCCTTTGCAATATATAGCTCTTTCTTCAAGCCACGATTGAATGAGATTGGTTGCTAACTATATGTGTAAACAATAGAAAACGCCTAGTACTATACACAGTCCCCTTTGGAAACAACAAAAAATGTGATTAGTTTAGCTCTCTCTGGTGACTACGTCCCCCCCTTTTTAATTGTGAATGCACCCTCTTGCAACTGATCCTCACTTCTTTTCTTAATCTTGTGTGCTCTTTTACAACCCCTGGTTTGAATGGTGTGCCCCCCTTGAGACTATTTGACTGCTCCCTTCAGCTCTGTGCCTCCCTCTTCCTTTATATTTGAGGGGTGTTCCCTCCAATAACTTGCCCAGTAGCCCACAGTCTCCTTTTCACAGAAGAGAGCAGCTGTAATACGATGCAAGGATATGGATGGTCTCTATGCCCTCCTTAAGCCTATATGGCTTCCATTAATGCCCCATTTCTACCCACGATTTGATGGAAACAACCCCCTCCTAACAACCAATGCCCAACAATCATTCAAGCAGTGATCTATGGCAATGAAAATATTAGATTTGATCCTGGCGCCTTCTCTAAGCAAGCTCATCCTCGGAGATCTAAGTGCCCCTCAAAAAACACATAAGAAACCTGAAAAATGCCCACCATTTGACACAAATTAATGTATCTCTTTCTTCATCATTGAATACCTGCTACATGGGAAAGATCCGAGTGATCTTCTGCTATGTTTTTCCAATGAATACTTTTGTTGTGTTTTGGCAATGAATACTTTTTCCATGAGTTTCCATTTTTTGTTTTGTTTTATATATTTTTAATATTTTTGTTTTCTATATTTTTTATTTATGTCATATGTTTTTGTTAATTGTATTTTTTATTTTAAGATAGATATATTATAATATAATAGTAACAATTATATATAATAATTTGGTATTCATGTTGTGCAAATGTGATTATGTATTGGATATGGATGTTCTATGGAATAATGAAACCACTCATTTTCAAATTGTGTCTGGTCTACTTTATATGGATGATTTGTATGTTGATAGCTCTATTTTGTTTCTATTATATTAGAGATATATCATGTAATGAATATGTTCATGACATTATTATTATAGAATTATAGATTTAGTTATGAATGGTTGTTATGTTTTGATGGTTAACCCCTCATCTTGCAACTTTCCTCCTTATGTTTATTCTCAACACCTATTTCAAGTGAAACCTTTCCCTTATGGAAATTAAAAATTCAAACACTAAACTACACTAACCTTTGTTGGACACCTAATAAACCCCTAATATCCAAAAGGAGCTAACAAATGTTTCTATTACTAAGATTGTATTATAAGGGAGGGACCCCTATAGGATGAGATGGAGATTCTTGAAGTTGTGAATTTGTGATTGGTTTGAAAGTAGGATGAAAGGTTTCATCATGAAGGAAGTAGAGTTGTGTGGATGGGACTTTAAGAAATGTAGAGTTTTATATTATGGTGATGCTAGTAAGGATGAGTATGAAATATTTTGGGTTGAGTTTTATATGGTGATGCTAGTTTTGAGTTACCTACCTTGCATGCCTTTTCTTTTCCAAGGTTGGAAGGATTCATTCTTTCCTTGAAAGGACTTGAGATAGACATCCTAATTCTCAAGGACAAAAAAATTATCCTGGGAGAATAATTTTCCTGACGATGATAGTCTAATGGGGTTTGGGATGCAATTTAGAGGAAAAAGTCTTGTACTTGTATAGTAAGTCCCAGATGTGGCATGTGCAGACATTGCAGGTATGTGAAATTGTACTCCTTAATTCATTTTCCATATAAAGGGAATAAAATAGTTGATTCTCTATTGAGCAGTGTGTTCAACTTGGATCCTTTTTAACTATTATCGTGTATCACGATTCACACCATGTGTCTTTTTGGAGCTACATTCTTTATGTAATTTAGAAGTGTCTTTTTGGAGCTACATTCTTTATGCAATTTAGAAGCGCACATTAACGGAAGATTGGGGGACATGCAGACAACTTTATGTTGTTACAAGTCAAACAACTATCTTTTACTATGCTTTGCCCTATCTCTTAAGGACAAAACTATTGGTGGCCATGGGGACCATGTCTATATGGTATAGCGATGGTATGGACAGTTCGTCGCTATAGCAATGAACTTTCGTCTCTATAGCGACGAACTTTCCATACCATCGCTATAGAGACGATCGTCGTGGGAATTTTCAAATTTTTCCAAAAAATTAAACTGTTTTTCCACGAAAACATCGATTTTAACTATTTCATGGCAAACTTTCGTGGGACTTTTGAGCCATATGTAGTAGTGTGTTGAAGGAAGTCTTCTATATGCACATAAAAATGAATACCAAAGAGGATTTCATCATAGCATTTCAACATACCAGGGTTGAATTAGCAGTATAGTCTATCCCACATGGATGGTATGTCTTACATGTTATGAAGGGGGGGTAACATTAGATACAATTACCATGTTATTTTCACATAACAGTTACAACTGAAACTTGGCACTTGAGCCAAAGGAAGTTTTCTCTCTCTATGCACACATTAATCAAAACCAAAGAGGATTTAGGTATGGTGATTTTGTAGACAACTCTTACCTCATAATGGTGATCAAGGTTACTAATTCAATTCTAATGAAAGGAAAGTTGTTTTCATATTGGTTGACTGGTAGGGACATTTGAGAAAAAGGTCGACCACCAAGGTTCCTTTATCACTAAGGTCTGCCTCACCTTAGTAGTTACACCTATAATAGTTACCACTCAAAATTGTACTTAAGCCAAAGGAAGTTTGTTCTATGCACACATCAATAAAAACCAAAGAGGATTTAGACATAGTGATCATATAATAGCTTCTATCTCATAATGCTGATAAATATTACTAATCCAATTCTATCGAACTAAAAGTTTGAGTCATGGACCAATTGCAGTAACGTCCATTAAGTAATAGGCTACCAACCAACTTTCCATTCTCACTAAGGTCTATGTCACCCAAGTGGTATGATTTACACCTATGTTACCATAAAGAATAAAGGGTAAATGAAACAAGATATGTCAACAAAATGGGAAACAAGATCCAATGAGATTATCTAGTGACTCCAAACTCAAAGTAATTAACAATGTGTAATGTACCAATGCTATAAATTAAATTACATTGAGACAAAGGGAGCATAAATACCTAAGAATTGGTGTTTTAGTTTCTTCATTTTTTTTGCAAAAACAAGACCTTGTTGTATTGTTTATGGTAATAAAGAATTGGTGTTTCAGTTTCTTCATTTTTTTTCACAAAAACAAGACCTTGTTGTATTGTTTTTGGTAATATAGAATTACACCAAAACAAACCCATCTAAACTCAAGTCTGGTATAAACCTTGAGGTTTAAAAATAGTTATTAGTTACTCTTCTATGCAGAAAGCATGCTCTATGCAGTGCATCCCCTTGGTGCATGTTTGAAAACAAAAGGGTAAGAGCCATTGACAAAAAAAACAACTATCTAAGCCAATGTCTTTAAGCAATTGAAATTAAATTCATTAAAATAACTTTTTGCACGAAAAGGGAGAGTACCTTGTAGCTCGAATTCTCTGTTTCTCATTTTCATACATCTAAACAGGAACCCCAAAATGCTCTATGCTTTGTTTCCTCCTTTCCAGATCATAATTAGGGTTTTTTGCGGCATTTTAACCAGGGAAGAAGATAAAACCACAGTTGTTACCCATGTTACGTGACAACATCTACCCCATACTGAGTTGTATAGCACCTCGCTACTCTTGGTTGATCATAATCAACCCTAGGCTCTTCTTATAGAGTATGATGATAATGACCTTCTACATATAGCCCAATTTTGGTTTATCAACCCTATAATTTGTGGGCCAACTCCTTCGCTTCTTCATCTCCCTAGTGCATTTCTTCTACCTGCATCTGGTGATAAATGTTGAATCCTTATGCCTGTAATTTTTTATATATTATAAGTTTTTAATACATATTTTAATGATCAAACAAAATGGCTATGGGGATATTCCTTGACATAGCATGGTCACGATAATTTGAGTTCATGTGAATTGAGTCTCTAATTTTGAGTGCACATGATGAAGACAATATTGCACTTACAGAAGAGGCTTGAGGCTAAAGAACACATCCACCAACATTTGGAGCCATAGGGACCTCACTGGATGTCTTAAATGAAGAAAATGTTGTTGAGTGACATTCAGGGTCTCTCATGAATCCATTTATATAGTGTTACAATCCACTAAATTTTATATGGATCTATCTGCATCTTGGATGGCTCATGTTAATATTCGTCTTCTCAAGGTCGTTCCTGATGTCTCTATCATGCATATCTTCAGGGAGTTCAATACACATGCAGACTCTTTATCCAAACATGGTCTTGTGGCCTTAGAGGGGTTTATTCATTTTGAGTAGTGGTACGGGTCGAGTCTACTTTTTTCCACGGGCAGTTTTCCTTTTTTTGGCTCATAGATGGATACTTTTCTCCTCGTTTCTATTTTTTTGTACTTAGTGGTTATATATACCTTTCCTCTTTTCTTTTTGGTATGTTTCCCCATTGATGACTTTTCCCTCCATCCACATTGTTAAAATTTAGTACAATATTGTAATTTTCCATTATTAGTGTGACACAACTAAAAATGACTAACATAAACAACTAATTCACATTAATCATTGTTAGCTAGTCATATTTATATTCCTATGACTAAATTAGTCATTTATGTTAGTCATTTTTTATTTAGTCACTTGTTATCTAGTCATATATTTTATCCCGTGACTAAATTAGTCATTTATCTTAGTCGTTTTTTGTTGGCTTATTTAAAATTGCTCAAATTTCGTCATTTATCCCTTGAAAAAATAGTGGTGACTAACTTTTTTAGTCGCCTAGTCACTTATCTCTCATTTTGTACTAGTGAAGGTTAGATATGATGTGGAGGTCAAATTGGTCAAGTGGCAAAAGATTCCAAGTAAACTAGCTTTATATTTTCCACTAGAAAGTAGAAAAAACAGGAATGGAATAAAATCGGACAGAATCCAAGTAAATCTTATCTAAAATCTATCCAAATTCATTTTTGTGAATGAGGATAGCATGTGGTCCACTAAAATACAAAACTGGCCTATTCTACCTAGTCAAAACTCAGGAAATTAATCATATATGATTAATTTATTTTATCCTGATTCTAGAATGGGCATAGTGGGTTTTTAAAATATTCCAACACCCCCCTAAGCTTGACTTTATGTGATGGGAATCAGAAAAATATTAGAAATATAGGGCCCAAGCAACAAGCCTTATGGACACCCCAATACAAAAATAACTAGTCCATGTAAACTGAGGAAACAGGGGAAACCTCATGGGAACAAAACCCTCCCTCAAAAATGGACTTGCTTGATGTCTTCATACTGTCATGTTGCTGATTTGAATGATATGAATGAGCTAAATGAGCTGAATGGGCTGCTTCTGAGTAACTGACTTGATGAAGAGATTGTGGATGTCATGATCATGCATCAGTGCATCAATGTTGTGTAGGCAAGAACCATGTGTTGAAGCTCTATGAAGTTCATCTTTTGATGATGGAGGAGCATCAAATGAATTTTTATTGCTTCTTTAACATATATAATCAGATCTGAAAACATAATCAATGATGGAAAGAATATCTATGCATACTCCTTCCCAAGAAGAAACAATGAACTCAACAAGATCAATTTCTTCAGTAGTTGCAATGTGGTGTACTAGTTCTTGTACTTTCTTCTCAAACTGATGTAGAACCTTTCTGATATTTAAATGAGATCATGTGGCTCTGAAATATCAGAATGTGACTCATATGAAGTAGCAACCAGTAAATATGTGGAGTCTCCATGATCGAACAGAGTTTCAGTAGGAAAAGTGTGAGAAACTAGATCACCCTGACAGCTGAGCAATCCTGGAGAGTGTGAGGAATTGACTTTTGAAACATGAATGATGGGGTCAGGTCCATATGTGTGGAATATCAATCCAATTAAAGCTAAAAACATGATTTTCCAACCAATGAAAGATGTGAAAGACAAAAGTGCAACAGAGGCAAGTGACACAGTGTAGGAAAACATAGAATTGTGTAGTTTCCTAACTGGAGAACTTGGGGTTTGTAGGGTCTTTTGTGCTTCCAAAGGTTGGGAATATGATGTGGGATATTTAATGACCTACATATCAGATTGTAAATCATCTTTTAAATCAGAATCTAAAATATTTGAATGGTGGTGGAAAGACCTTTTAGAAGACAAGTCGGAAGCTAGTAAAAAATGACTACTTTTGAGAGTAGACTTGGATGGACTGACTGAAGATTGTTCCAAGGAAGAGGTGGAGGTTTCTGATTCTGACATATCAGAATGTAAATCAATATCAGATACATTAGAATTATATTTCACTCTAGCACTCAAAGCATAAACATCATTACCTTTGGGAAAGGCTTGGAAACAGTGTTCTTGTTCTACAACAAGCTTGCCTTGTTCTTTCTTTGCAATGTCAAGAACATCTATGTTATGCTCTTCAAGCATCTTGGCCATGATTTACAATTCATCTTGAAGCAATATTTCTCAGGATGAGTGCCTTTGCAGCAATAAGAACACTTGGGCTTCTCCTTCTTCATCTTCTTGGATTTGGAATCTCCATCAGAATCCTCTTCATCTGACAATATTTTATGTTTGGATTTGTCATTCTTGAAACTCTTTGCTCCATGAGAAACAAGTGCAAAGTATTTGGAGGGTGATTGATCCCTCATTTGGACCAGATTGTCCTTTTCTTGAGTGAGCGAATCAATGAATGCATCCAAGGTTGGCATCTTCCACTTGGGAACTGCAAGTCTTGTAGAATGAAAAGCAGACACAAATACTGAGTATTCAGAGCTCAGCTTTGACAGAATGGTAAGGATTAATTTCTCATCCTTCTTCTCTATACCACATTGCTTGAGTTGAAGCCCTAGGTTCTTGAATTTTTAGATCAACTCCTCCATAGAATCGAAATTACTTGGACTAAGAGAGATCAACTCAATCTCCAACAAATGACCGCTGAGCTCGTCTTGTTTTCGAAAGAGAGTCTCTAGCTTTGTCCACATTTCATTTGGAGTGGATAGAGAATCAATATGGAATAGAATATCTGGAGATACAGAGAGACAAATAACTCATAATCTTCATCAAGCCTATTGAACCATTTGGATTTTAATGCAACAGCTCTTGGCTCAGTTTCAAGCCCCATAGTGACTCTATACAATCCTTTGCTCTGAAGATGGATGATCATATGCGCCTTCCAGTCAAAGAAATTGAAGGGATTGAGAGTCATAACTTTGGATTGATTTTACTCCATACTGATGCGCTCCTGGTGATGGTAATACCTACAAAAATTACTCTTGGAAATTTTTTTGAATCAAGCTAGCTCTGATACAATGTGAGATTTTCAATTACTAGGAACTAGATTCATAAGACAATTTCACCATGGAATATTTCAGACAATGAGAGAAAAAGAATAGAGAAGATAAATTGTGGAAATCACTATGTATATTATTAATTGACATGATAACAATATATAATACATTATCCGTGGATAAAATTGAATTCCTTTGAGGCAATATGGAAAGAGCAAAAAGAAAAGGGTTAGAAAAGGAAAAAAAAACCCTAGGTGGCAAAAGCAGTTTCCAAAACTGTCCTAGAGGCTCATGAAATTAGTAAGTATGGTATGGAATCTCATGAGTGAGGTAACTGGAATGTAATTATGGCTTTAGAAGGTTAGATATGATGTGGAGGTCGAATTGGTCAAGTGGCGAAAGATTCCAAGTAAACTAGCTTTATCTTTTCCACTAGAAAGTAGAAAAAACATGACAAAGCTAACTAAATCATGATAGTGTCTTTCTAATTCAAAAATGGAATAAAATCAAATAGAATCCAAGGAAATCTTATCCGGAATCTATGCAATTCTTTTTGTGAATGAGGATAGCATGTGGTCCACTAAAAGACAAAATTGGCATATTCTACCTAGTCAAAACTCAGGAAATTAATCATAAATAATTAATTAATTTTATCCTAATTCTAGAATGGCATAGTGTGCTTTTTAAATGTTCTGACACTCTCTCTCTCTATCTCTCTCCCCTCCTTTCCCTAACACTTATTAACACCATCTATCATTCTCTCTCTTCCCTACTCCTCTACCTAACCCTAATTGTTACGGAGAAAACTTCCTATGGCATGGGGCAGACCACAACGGACATATGACTGCTAGATCACTACTCAATTCTCAAGACAATGCTATATAAATGACAATGCTAAGATAATGGAGAAAAGACCAAACTTCAACCTGATGTTCGAAGTAGATCCTCGTTGAGCTTTCAACCTCTACACTTGGACCTGCAGATTAGTCTCAAAAACAAATACAAGCAAGTGCATATAATACATGAAAGAAATTAGCATAATCAATAACATGTTACATGATATTGTAAGAAAATGTAACCCAATGTAATTTAAACAACATTCACAACATCAATTGGACGAGAAAACGAGTTTTTCCATTAATTAATAACAAGAAGTACACAATACAACCTCTTGCCGGAAACCAATCTGAACCAAGAACTAGGTCTCTCCACTTGTGCCTCCACCACTTCAATCCTCCATGCAATGGAAAACTCAAACTATGAGAGGAGTTTGGTAGGTGAACATAAGGGTTTCACAACAACAAGGATCAATGAGTGTATACTCAAGTCACGACAAAAATCCACTAGAGTTATGTTGCTCTCTCTTTCTCCTCCCTTCCATACACCATAAGAGCTCAATATATAGCCTTCCAAAGGTAATTGAAAGGTCGAATCGAGTCGTTTTGAGGTATATGGAGGGCCAAAGGTCACCCTAAGACTGCTTTTGGGGAGTAAAAAGAGAGTTTTCACTATTTTTTACTATGTAACTCGATGTGTGCAAGCTAATTAGGTGCATCCCGCGTGTACGCTGGCTATAATGGAATAAGGTGCATCAAGCATACAGGAACAAAAATAAGGAAACTTGGTTCCTGAAGGGAAAATAACGGATCTGAGTCAATACAATGGATACTAAAGGCCAATCAATGTTGATGCTCACAAGGTGGAAAAATGTGTTGTAATAGATGCCCCCTAATGTGTGAGGTTAGAGAAGGTACTACGATGGCCGAAATACATTATAAATCTCAGAAGTGGAGTGATGGAGACACAAATGGAAAGAGTAGCCCACTCGTCATCATGCAATAATATCTCTGAATACATGTCGGTACAATACAACAATCTGATATAATGGCCATGATAGGTGGTACATAGCAAATACATGTCATAGGTGGTCATAGCCATGACCCATACAGTAAGATATGGTTTCCTCTTTAGAAGGAAACAACTGGTGCAATACTGGAAGTACAAACTGCTGATATATGAGAAACAAAATCTCACAAGTACAGTCATGATCATGAGTAGCATACTAAATGCCACTACCGTCTGGGGTCTTCTACACAAATCATCTACAGTGCAAGTGCCATCAAATGAATAAAGGTGTTGAAGTCGAATATGATGTGACATCGTTTGATTACCGGTAAATGATGTATACTGTTAACAAACATGAGATAACCCACCGATAATGAAAATGAGCATCAAGGCATAGAGTAAAATCAACAAAGTGTGAATAGATGTGTTGAGGTCGAACACTAAGATGAATCCATCGATCAGCGAACATTGATGTCTTCCCAAAAATGTCAATGGCAAAAGAACCTACTACTAATGACTGCAAGCCTCAAGGTGTTGGACAAACTCTAAGTCTCAATTCCGGAATAAATGAGTTGAAGTTGATGGAACGAAAATTGATGGAAGGATGGCATCAAGGAATCCCCCATCAACCAGCACGAGGTAATAGCTACACTAAAAGATTTGGAAGAACTCAGATGAACGAACTGACTCAATAAGGATGGCCGACATGCAATAGTCAAGAGATTTGAGGAGTGGCCAAATATGGTTTCAGGACTTCCTTTGAACAAGAGCACGAACAAATGGATAGACTCAGGCAACATGGACTCAAGTACTAGATGATATAACACTATGCGATGCAGGAGGCATCAACAAAGGGCTCCATAATGACTGGAATATTAACCAGTCGGTGGAGTAAAATATGAGAAACGAGTACAACTCCTAAGGTCCTACTATAGTCCCGACTCATAATGGACGGAGTGGAATGAATTCTCTGTTCAAAGGTGATTCAATAGCTACCAACAAAAAGAAGTAAATATTTTCTCAACCGTCATTTTCAGTTTTTTTATTTTTTTGGTCTTTTTCATATTTGGAAAAGCTTGAAAAAGAATAAAATTGATTATAGTACAACAGGTGAGGGAACGAGTGTCAAATGGAAATCAAACTAGTCCCAAGCAGTGAAGCATGTGCAAGATGTGGACACTCAGGGGGTGTTCCCTCATGGTAAAGGGTCATCAAATTGCGAAAGGAAAATGAAAGATCTGCTTGGCTAAAAAGGGAAAGTGCTCAGGCACATGGCTAATAATTGAGTAAGCAGGAGCCGACATAAGGCTCGAGCGACAAGCAGGATGATGCAATGCAATCACAATTCGATATAAAATGGGGGAGTCCTTATGGGAGATGGTCAGCATAAGATGAATTAGAGTGTGAGTCTTTATCACAAAGTCATGGCGTAACTACGAAGGACTCCCTGTCCTAAGGAGAGACAATGGCATGGATGCTAAAATGAATAAAAAGGCTCTAACTAGGGAACCCATGGTCGGACAATCCCTACCACCAAATAATGACACTTCTATAACAATGCGAAGGATCCATGTCGGTTAAAACGTGGGGCCTCACCTAGGGTTAATGACAAATGGTTAAAGGTCAAATGCATAATGCAGGTGAAAATGACATCTAACCTATATGATGGATGTAAAATATACCTGCTGTAGACGCGAAATGGTCAAAAATCAACTCTCATCCAAAAAATCTATTCAAAATAGTACTCCAGGATGACATAGTAGTCCAAAACAGCTTAAAACGGTAAAAAATATAGGGAAGTGGGTTTTAAAAACTATAAATAGTAATAAAAAATGATAATTACTATTCCATTTTCACATTTCACCCAAATAGTAGTTTTTGGTTAGTTTTCACCTTAGATTTCAGTTGTTGATTCCGGGAGCTACGGGCATCCATTCCACGAGCCGTCTAGAGCAGGTTAGTCATCACATCCTCCTCTTCCATTTCATAGCTTTTATTTCAATTTTTAATGGTCCACATTATTTATTAGCCAATCCCTACATCTCCATGGAGTTGTATGCGAGCTATAGCTCTACAGGTCATGGGTAGGGCCTACTGGATGTGGTCAACGCATGCGTTGACAGTGTACAGATGCGACTGTCAATATTTTTGACCGTGTACAGGGTCGTGAATGTGATTTTTTAAATGATAAAAGCTAAAAAATATTTTGTTTTTACCTCTAGGATGGTCCTAGAGTGGAGGGAGAGGGAACATGTTGTTGTGGATGAGCATGTCTACCAAGATTTACCCATGCAACAAGCACTACAAATGTGTGGTCTCTACAAATTCTAGAGCATTAGGGGTTTAAGGGCCCAAAACCAATTGCTCCATTGGTTGATTGATTACTGGGATGCAGATGCACAGAACTTTGACCTGGATGGTCAACCACTCTCACTAGAGGTGGATGATATCTACTTTATCACAGGGTTGTCTCGACGAGGGGATGTTGCTAGCCTTGGGTCCCACATTGTACATGGTGAGATCACCATTACTGACTATATAGACTGATATTGTCTTCCTGGTACCCAAAAGGTGGGGATTCAGATACCTTGATCCAGGTGGATATTGGTGGCCACCCACCTTTCCAACTAGCTCAAAACAGTTTTATGGCAATTTTGGTATTGTACTATTTTTAGCAGTTTTTCGGGTCTTGAACTTTCGGGCCCATTTTGAGGCCCTAAACAACATTTTTTTGGCAATTTGGGGGGCCAAATGGTTGCCCTTGGCATGCATTTGGCACCAATAGAAAGTTGTAAATATCGGATAGACCTTTCCAACAGGCTACCGAGCATCCCAAACGGAGATCGTATGCAAAAGTTACAACCCTGGGAAGTTGATGTACTAACTTACCCAAACGGGGCCCACATGACTTTTGGCGCTTCATCTCCTAGGGTTAGGTTTTTGGATGTCTAGGGTTTTTGACATTCCTGTTTATTGTAAAAGGCCTTGAGAGCCTCATTGTAACCATCTTCTTGCGAAATGAGCGTAGCTGTTCTAGCTTATTTCCTTATTGAATAGAAAACCAGTTTTACTGTATATCTGTTATTTTGTGTTAAGCATCTAATAATAATCTGTATTCATTTCGTTCTGCTCATAAAAATCGGGATCAGTGGTATGAGAGCGGTTTTCTCCTTGTCGTCTTAATGCATGTCCCCAACGAGGTCAGGGTACAAAGAATTGGGTCTCGAGCTTGTTTCTCTTTAGGAAAAAATCTCTCGCATGCCTAAGCAACATCTCATGGCAGGAGAAAAGAAAGATGATGGGACAGGAGATCCTATCAAAATGTTGCTTGAGGAAGCCCTCACGCAGTAGAGGAACGAGATGATGGATAATTTCGCGCAAATACTTTGGCAACTACCAACAAGCGACACATCTTCCTCAAGCAGAGGCGCCGCCCCCTTCAAGGTACAAATCAACTTCAATATTCCTATATTTGAAGGACAGATAGACGCAGATGATGTAGATAAGTGGTTGAATTTACTAGAAGGGTATTTTTCTGTCCATAACTTTTTGAATAGAGAAAATATTACTTTTGCGCTCCTCAAAGTCATTCCCCATGTCAAAGATTGGTGGGAAGCATTTTGCTAGCAAAAGGACACAGAAGAAGCCTGATTACTTTCAGTCACGGCCACCTGGGAATCCTTCAGGGATGCTATTAAGGAACAATACTACCCTGTTGGAATTTATGACGACTTGTATACCAAATGGAACACACTGCGACAAGAAAGAGACCAAGCAGTGCCAGAGTTCACAAATATCTTCCATACCTTGCGCCCCAATATGGGTATCAAAGATTCAAAGCTACATCTGGTACTCAAGTATCGCGGTGGTCTTCATAGATACATCCATACTGAAATGGAATTTCTGGACATCTCTTCCTTGGGTGTGGCCTACCGATATGCTATCAAAATCGAGCAAAAGCTCAAACAAAAGACGTGGCAATTTGGGCCTGGAAACTCCTCACAGCAAAAGGTAGGAAAGGGCGGTCCCAACCCATAGAATAAAGGACAGAGCAAAGATGGACAGTATCAGGACAACCACTCCAAGCCACAAGAAAAGAAGGACACCGAAAAAACAAAGAAAGATACTGGGAAGTGGTGCGACTTCCATAAGAGCCCTTGGCATAACACTGCTGATTGCCACTCAAAGCAATCGCTAGTGGCTGAAGTGAAAGCATCTGAATTAGATATGGGTTCTGACTCTGAGTCCGAACTAGAAAGGGGAAGATGGATCATTGATGCAGAACCCAGTGCCACCATTGCTACCACCAAGCTCCATCCTGATGAACCAAACGAGCCAGAAGAAGGAGAACGCCTCTTCCATTCACAGATGTGGGTAAAAGGCACCCCGCTGCACTTCATTGTTGATAGCAGTAGCCAGAAGAATCTCATCTCAGCAGAGGTTGTTAAGCACCTGGCCCTGCCGACAACACTACACCCACAACCCTACACCATTGGATGGCTCTGCAAAGGAAGTGATCTCCGTGTTAGCCAACAGTGTCGACTGCCATACGGCATCAAGCCCTTCAAGGACGAGGTATTGTGTGATGTTGCTCCTCTCAAAGTTTCAGATGTTCTTTTGGGCCAACCTTATTTATGGAAATGTCATGCTGTATATGAGTCTAGGCCTCATAGTGTTATTATTTCTTTGAACAGGAAATTGTACAGGATACCCGAGGCAGTCCCTCCTAGTGTTATTTCCTTGATCTTTGCGAAGCAATGCAGGAAGGTCATCTCTCAGACCAGGAAATTTGTCTTCTTCGTGATTTTCTCTCAGAGTGAAATAAAGATCGCAGCCCCATCCAAGGCCTCCGCGACCGATCTATCCACACAACAGAAGCAAGTGAATAAGGTGGTGGAAGGATACTCAGATATCTTCTCCTCTCCGACCGGGGTACCTCTACACTGCCAGGTCAAGCATCCCATCGATATGACCCTAGGAGCACCGCTACCAAATGGGCCAGTCTATCGCCGCTCTCTGTTGGAAAACGAGGAGATCAAGAGGCAGATCCAAGAATTGCTTTACAAGGGGCACATCCATCCCAGTTCATCACCTTGTGGGAGCCCAATCGTGCTGGTGCAGAAGAAAGATGGGACCTGGTGACTCTGCATTTATTACCGGGCCCTGAATAAAATCACAGTCCGTAACCGGTACTCGATTCCCTGAATCGACGACCTCCTTGATCAGCTCATGGGGGCCAAATACTTCAGTAATATTGATCTGAAGTCTGGCTACCACCAAGTCCCAATAGAACAGACAGATGTATGGAAGACTACCTTCAAGTCAAAAGAAGGTCTTTTTGAATGGTTGTTCATGCCTTTTGGTTTGACAAATGCTCCAACAAATTTTATGAGGATGATGGACGATATCCTATGACCTTTCACCAACAATTTTGTAGTGGTGTATCTGGATGACATCCTCATCTACAGCAAGACCTGGGAGGAACACTTGCAGCATATTCAATAGGTTCTGCACACCCTGCGGAAGCACAAACTATATGCAAAATTGGAAAAATGATCCTTCAGCATGGATAGGGTTCATTACTTAGGCTACATCATTGATCGACATGGTGTGCATGTGGATCCAGCCAAGATCCAGGTCATCCGTGACTAGCCAGCCCCAACCACACTCACTGAACTTTGGAGCTTCTTGGGCCTCGCCAATTTCTATCACTGGTTCGTGCTGGGATTCTCTCATATCGCATGGGCCCTCAGCCAAGTGACCAGGGGTGGTGGTAAGGAAAAATTTGTGTGGGGCCTGTCCCAACAATAAGCCTTCGATGACTTGAAGAAGCATTTGTGCTCATCGCCGGTACTCTCATTACCGAACCTGCAACATCCCTTTGAGATCGAGATAGATGCTTCAGATTATGCTGTGGGCGCCGTTCTCACTCAACACGGCCACCCTGTGGCATATCATAGTGAGACACTATCAGATGTTGTCCGCAAGTACCCTACCTACGACAAAGAAATGTACTCCATTGTACAAGCCTGCTGCCAGTGGAGACATTACATTCTTGGGAAGGAGATAGTCATCCACACTGATCACAAGCCACTACAGTTCATGCAGACCCAAGGAAAGTTGTAGAATGACCGCCATCAGAAGTGGTCAACATATTTACAACAGTTCCACCTCAACATCAAATATAAAACAGGGAGTACCAACCGAGTTGCTGACTACCTCAGTCGACCTCCAGTCGCGGCACTCACCATGGTGCTAGACTCTTGCGGCCACAAGACCTCCGGATGGCCCCACCTCTACAAGACAGACCCTGACTTCTCCACCACCTATCAAATGTTGGGCACCAACTCAGTGGTTGCTAATTTCCATCTTCAGGATGGGTTTCTGTGTCGTCTGGGACATCTCTGCATTCCATCAAGCGAGTGAAGTTGATTTGGGAAGCTCACTACAGTTGGGTGGTAGGACACTTTGGCGTTGAAAAGACAGTGGTAGTGTTGCAAAAACATTTCTACTGGCTGAAACTTTGACAGGATGTCAACAAGTATATCAGGTCCTGCACCGCTTGCACGATTGCCAAACCGACCACTAAGAAACAGGGCCTATACACCCCTCTTCCTACTCCTGACAGGCCGTGGGAATCCATCTCAATGGACTACATGTCGGGCCTCCCATCCACCAAGAGGGGAAACGACTGTGTTTTTGTGGTTGTTAATCGTTTTTCCAAGATGGCAATTCTAGCCGCTTGCAAGAAGAACATCACAGCAGAAGCCACTGCCAAGCTCTTCTTTGACCGAGTATAGGTACATTTTGGGATCCCACAGACCATTATCTCAGACCGTGACAGTCAGTTCCTCAACTCATTCTGGACGAGCCTCTGGTCACTGCTGGATACCAAGCTCACCAAATCCACTGCCTTCCACCCCCAAACCGATGGAAAAACGGAGGTCATTAACCAGATGGAAGTACATATCCTACACATGTACAATTCAACACACCCCCGCACATGGGATGAGAGTCTCCCATATGTCCAACACAGCTACAACCGAGCCCTGCATAGCTCAACTGGCCACAACCCATTTTATGTGGGGTTGGGATTCCAACCATTGGGCCCCATGAATGTTGCACTTCCCCTTGTGACCACCTCAGCCGACTCATCCCCAGAAGTTGACAAAGTCACCTGGTTCATTGAATGGATCCAGCATATCCGCCAACAGGTTCAGGATATTCTACAAAAGTCTAATGCCAAGTACAAGCAATGCCATGATCAACATCGGGTGCCACATAAGTTTCAGGTGAGCTCAACCCTAACTACCTACAACAAGAATCCAGTGATCATATTGCAGACACACAGATCAAGGGCACTCGACATAAAAGGATCCAGCTTTATCAAGTTCTCAAAGCAGGGCAACTCCTGCACCAAGTCAAGTGGCTCACCTGAGACCAAATTCAGCAGAAATTTCCTCATTTGATGGGGGAACTCAACGCAATGGAGACCATTGCTTCCAAAGGAGGGAGGATTGATCCAGGTGGATATTGGTGGCCACCTACCTTTCCAACTGGTTCAAAATAGTTTTATGGCAATTTTGGTATTGTACTATTTTTAGCATTTTTTCGGGCACTGAACTTCCGAGGCCATTTTGAGGCCCTAAACGACCTTTTTTGGCAATTTGGGGGGCCAAATGGTCGCCATTGGCATGCATTTGGCCCTAGTTAAAAGGTGTAAATCTCAGATAGACCTTTCCAACGGGATACCGAGCGCCCCAAATGGAGATCGTATGCAAAAGTTACGACCCCGGGAAGTTGATGTATTAACTTACCCAAACGGGGCCCACATGACTTTTGGTGCTTCATCTCCTAGGGTTAGGTTTTTGGATGTCTAGGGTTTTTGACATTCCTGTTTATTGTAAAAGGCCTTGAGAGCCTCATTGTAACCATCATCTTGAGAAATGAGCATAGTCGTCACATCTCTTCTCAGAGATAAGCCGCCACCATTCCAGCAAGCTTGTTTTCCGCAACATTTTACAGTTCTAGCTTATTTCCTTATTGAATAGAAAACCAGTTTTATTGTATCTTTGTTATTTTGTGTTAAGCATCTGATAATAATATGTATTCATTTCGTTCTGCTCATAAAAATTTGGATCATAACTATTAAGTCCATTGCGACCCTGAGCATGAAGATAATAGTGCTCACCCTCGTGAGAATAACAGGTTTAGTGGCTTTACATCAGGCTTCGAGGCTAGTGATGTTCTACGCAGGCGAGTGCATGAGACCTATAGTGTACGGAAAGTGCACAACATTACTAGTTACCATGAACAGCCAGTTAACGGATTGCAAGCTTGGACGGGAAAAGAACTTTGGCTTTGGCAGTATACTCTGCAGTTTCTTCTTCGAGAGAGTTCTGGGGCTTAGTCCAAGGGTTGAAGTCCCTCCACACAGTCTCTGTGATCCAGCCCAGACGTAGTGGGATGAAGTACTGATGCGACAGGGTGGTGTCCGATAGGCATCACCATATTTAATTTTTTGGATTTTTTATTATAAATGAATGCACAAATGTTTTTGGTGTAGTATCACATTTTAATATATGACTGTTTGCTCGCAGATGCTGGTCCGCGAAGACCAGAGGGATACATGACACATCATCATCGAGGCAGGGGTGGAGAGGTGGTTGGATCTGCAGTAGAGCGCACACTAGAGATAGTACGGGTCAACCTGACCCACATGAATACGAGAGTACCGGTCATCGATGTCGATCATCTACTAGAGGCGATGCAACGACATGTTGTAGGAGTACTGGGCACCTGGGTGCAGTTACTGCGGCACATAGCCAATGCAGTACATTACTATGTTCAGAAACATCCTACCGAGGTAGCTAGGCCTCCCCATAGGTCTTAGATATATCATAGTCCTATATTTTTGTATTGATTATGTATATTTTTGAGAGCTACAGGCTCCATTTTTGTACTGTGACACCACATTTTGGACTTATTATTTATGAAAAACTATGGTTCTCCGATTCTACTATATGTGTATGTACAAATGTGTGAATGAATGTTTATTTGTCTGCTTTTTTTATTGATGTGACAAATTCCAATCTAGGACATAATTAGCATATGCATCAGATACATGATTAAAACATCTCGGAACATGAATGTATGTAATGGAAACAAAATGATGCTCCAAGAGTCTTACCCTTAAGAACCTCCGTAGTAATGTAGGATCCCTTACGCGATACTTGCCATTCAATTGAGACACAACCAGTTGCAAATCCAGGTGGACTTCTAAAGACTGAATACCATGCGAAATGGCATCCCGAAGTAGCTCAACTACGGCACTGTACTCATCCACATTGTTGGATGTAGGACCGAGACAGGAACCTCCTGAAGACACAATCTGATGGTTAGGTGAATAAATAACCCACGCAATAGAAGGGAGTTGCTGCATATGACAGCTAGCACCATCCGTGAATCCCAATAACATAGGATATTCCGCTGACATCTGTCAACCAAACAAAAGAGAATCAGAAGATCCAAAAAACCAAAAGAAATCTAAACTGTGTACATAAGAAACTATACAATAGTATACAAAAGTATTAGCTTGAGCTAGAAGCTCAAGCGTAATACCGCTTGAGTTAGAGCCCATTTCTAGGCTCCTTCAAGGCATCCCCCTCATAGTCTTTCAATTCGTAGGCTCCTTTTTAAGGGACATGCCTCACTATGTAAGGACTATGCCACATGGGGTTAAAATTTCCTGCCCCCAGGGGTTCCTTAGCTTGGTCATACAAGAGGACCAAGTCACCTTCAACATACTATCAGGGATGGATGGACCTATCATATTGAACCTTGACATGACATTTGTTGGAATCTATAGCCACGGCGACATGTCGTCGTTGCTCATCAAGCTGCTCAAGGTGGATCAAACATTGCTCGACATATGAAGTCTCAGGTAGGAGCTCTATGTCTAGTTTCAATGAAGGGATTTCGCATTCAAGCGGCAATATATACTCCAAACCATGTACTAGCTGAAATGGTGAGAAACTGGTGGCAGTATTAACTATGGTTCGATATGCCCACAAAGCAAGATATAACATGATATGCACTTTCTCTTGCTTTGCTGGATGGTACATTGGACAATGGTCTTTAAGGACTTATTAACTACCATGACCTGACCATTCACTTGGGGGTAGTAAGAAGATGAATGATCTTGACGAAAACCAAGCTTGAGTGACAAATACACCATCATTTTGTTTTGAAACTGACTAACATGGTTAGTGACAATCTATTTCGGGATACCGAATTAAGCGATAATCTGATTGAACACGAAGTGGGCTACAGTAGCACCGTTGGATTTTATGGTTGGCATGGCCTCGGCCCATTTGGAAAAGTAGTCCATGGCCACAATGTTATGGTGATTCCCTCCAACCGAAGCCGGTTTTCAATCCATGAAATCCACCCCCCACTTAGTGAAGGGACCAACGGTGACGACCGGATGAAGGGGAACAAGATGCGAGTGTACATTTCAAGAAAAAACCTAGAAAAGGGTGACATCTTTTCATGGCATTCATACAATATTTAAAGATCGAAGGCAAAAAATAACCAGCTCACATGATATGTTGGGTTTTCACAAGCCCAGATAAGTGACCACCACATGCCCCACCGTGGCAATCATTCAGCACTAACTCTGCTTCTTCATGAGTCAAACAACGATGGAGGATAGATGTTGGCAGGCGGTTTGCTAGAGTGCTATCGCAGCATCTCCGATTCTGCAACAAGGCAGAAGATGATGTGAATGGTGAGGAGTGAAATATTAGTGATGTATTTTGGGTCAATTGTACCGCAAAATGTGGGTTTTGGGTCATTTGTACCATAAATAATGTAATGTTGAGTCAGTTATACCGCAGGATGCGGGTTTTTGGTCGATTTTGTACCAAGTTAGTTAGATATTGGGTCACTTGTCCAAATGTTGGTTAGGAAATTGTTAGTAAGTGGACAAGCATTGTAATGGTGGAAGCCTATATAAATATAAGAGTCATAGGTATCGAGAGAGACGAAGATGAGAGGAATCAAGCTGGGTGAAGAGAAGTACATGTTTTTTGGGTTGTTTTTGTGCATCTGTGAGATATTGCCGAGACCTGGTCTTTGAGGAGATATGGTATCTAAGGTTTTGCAGTAATAATATATGATAAAACTGTTCTGGTGCAATTCCTGGGTTCTTTCTATTTATGTATGGTAATGCAATGTTGCACTTCATGAATAATACTATGTTTCCTTGATGCAATGTTGCTTTACTGGTATTACTGTGGCAATAATGAATGTTGTGATTGAATAATGCATTATGAACACATGCCAAATGTTTGAGATTCATGTTTAGTGTTGCAATAGAGTTAGTTCATATAGCCGCAACTCTCCTCCTTCCTCGGTGGAAACATGGTTCCGTCTGCTCTCCCTGGACGCCTCGGGTGAGTGTTGATGTATATGTAACTTCGGAATGTATTTCACATATATGTATATTGTATTCCTATAGAGATGTTATTATTCCTCTATATGGAAGTGTCGTCATTTATATTGTAAGTGTCATAACTTATACTTGATGGGTTATCAGACCACCTTGTTGAGGTCGGCCCTGTATAAGTCATGTGGGTCAAAGGGTTATTAGACCACCCTATTGGGGGTCGTCCATGTGGGTCAAAGGGTTATAAGACCACCCTAGTGGGAGTCGGCCCAATCAGCATTATGTTAAGTGGTTAAGTTGAGGCCGACCTAATTGAGTAAAGGTCAAGTCAAGTTAGTGTATAAATAGAGAGTGTGTCTCTCTCATTTTACACATTCTATTCTCTCACTCACACTTGGGAAAGTGGCGTACTTGTGGAGGAGGAGGCTCTGCTACTAGGAGAAGACTATCTCTTGTATTATGGTTGTATCATTGCTCTATCTATCTCTGAGGAAGTTATTGGGGTTTTTCACCTTTATGGTTTTCCCCAAGTAAACTCTGTGTCTCTTGTGTGCTTGCATTATTGTGTCCATGATTGATATGCTGTAGATTTGCTATACATCTTGTTCTCTCAGTTAATATCCTAGATCGTATTGAAGTAAATTCTGAAAATTTAACATGGTATCAGAGCTAGCCTGAAAGAAGGCATGATATGGCATGTATGACACTTGTTGCACTTACGATGCTAGGGCTTGATATAGAAAAAACTAGTCATCGTATCACTTTCACTATAAATCCATTTTGGAGAATTTTTCAGATCTGAAATGTTTACAAGTAGAAGATCAGATCCACATGTACCTTGTGTCCAAAGGAAAACCTCTAATTCGTTGTACTTTGTGATTTATGATATGTACAATATAGGGTTTCCACCTCTTCCAGATCTGAGTCAAAATCAGGTGACCTTGGTAAAAAGGTCATAACTTGGGATAGGAAGCTCCAAATGAAATTTTGTAAAAAGTGACAGGTAGTACACAAGCTGTAATATCTCAGAAAAAACGTTTAGATGCCGAAGTTGAACCAGTGACATGTGTCATGCCGTACAAGTTCTCTCTCCTATATTATCCCATAAACAGGTCATGTTGCGACACTTGGAATAACTCTCTCGCAGAGAATCCAATTGAGGTCAGACCTGTCAGGATGGAAAGATAATAGGTCGGGATATCTCAAGAAAATTTTTCAGACCCTGTGGATAAAAAATTTCAGAGTTACACCAGAAACAATCAGGTGCCTATTTCTGTCAAAACATAATTATTTTTTAGCACCTTCATTCATGGCCTCCGGAATTTAGGGCTTCGGAGAAAGTTGGAATTTTTGTAATAAGAGACCATGGCTGGATGCTACTCATCAAAATAGAAATTTAGAGACCAAGATAATATTTTTTTGGTTGGGCAGAAGGCCGGGCTTGACCAAACCCCAGTTCGGGACTTTGATCGGAAAGATGGAAAATTAGGGCTTCTGCAAAACTTGGAATTTTGGAAATCTGTGACCACGGCTGGAAGCTACTTAGAAAAATCGAAGCTTAGAGATTTGAATCAAATCTTTTGGTTGGGTGAAACTCCGGGAAACTCAAACCCTAATTCAGGGTCCTCCCCAGTGAATCTGGAAATCTAAAAGGCAATTTTGAGGGGTGAAACTTTGCAGCTTTCAAATTCTGAATATACCAACTTGATCAGCTCATCAAGGTGCATATTTCTATCCTTTCAGAAGTTTGAAATTCAAAGTTTGAATTTTTGGGGTTTCTTTGACAAACCCTAATCCAGCTCCAGGTTCAGTTCTTGCAAATCAAGTGGATTGGGTTAATCCTAGAAGAAGATGGATTGGTCACCTGCATAAGTGAAGAAGTTCTTGTCTCAGAGGGAGATGAGGCTAAGGCCTTCCATAAGAATATTACAAGCAGTCTTGACAGGTATGGCTTACAGGTATGTTTCATGGTTAATTTTATTATATGTTTGTCTTCATATCATTACAGTACAATCTTGATTAATTACTAGACTTGTCGTATCACCTTAATAGAAGATATTCATTGATTAAGGTTTTGACACTTATGAATGTACTAATGTATTGTGATGTTGTATGAGGTTTATGTTGTTCGCTAACATAAAAGGTACACCAAGAAAGACAAATCATGTTCTACTTCAAGAACATATGATCATGGTGACATGAAGACAAAGATTCATCCATTGTCATGGATCACATAGAAGATCTACTTTCAAGGTATGTATAACTTGGTCCTACAATGGTTAACCTATGAGACATGCAGGTTACTAACACAAGTCACTAAAGAGAACCAGAAGACATTATGCGGGTATGTTAGACATAACTAGCTAGCATGCTAATCCAGGTATGTTTTTACTATATCAAGCTAGAATCCTACCTGGTGTTAGGATCTTATACTGTTGTGTTGTTGATAATGATTATTCATGAAGTCATAGGTTTGAATAGTCATGGTTGTATGCATATTATGTTTCTTACCATAATTGATGATATGACTAACCAGAAGAATCATGAAGGTATAGGTTTAAGTAATCATGGGCTTATGAATTGATGATTTAACTAATCAAAAGAGTCCTATGATCAAATAAGAATATGCATGAGTAAAAGAAGACTTCCCTGAAACCTTGAATACTAATGTTTATTATCTGTGAATGATCATGACTATACATGTTTAAGATTATTGTGTTTTGATAGTATTAAGATTATACTAATAAATGTGTGATTATGTATTAGACTTCAAGGATAACACAATGATGATACTAATAAGCATGCATAGTGATTAAGGATGGATGGAAGTTCAAGGATAGGTAATCCAGGAAGCAAAGATCAAGAGGGAGCACACTCCAGTTGTTCCTGCAAGAAATCAAATGAGCACACTTCAGTAGTTTCTGCAAGGATGCAGATATTCAGAGGGAGTTGACCATCTTTCTACATTCCACAACAGAAAGGTGTAGAAGAAGCTACTTCAGCAGCTCCTGCAAGGAAGCAAAGACTCAGAGGGAGTCTACCCAGCAACCAAACAAAGATAAGTATTTTTAATTATCATTTCTTGCATATTTGTTTGTTTAAATAAAATTGTTCAATGATGTATATGCTCATGTTCCTATACTTAGGATATGTATTGTGCATACTAGAATGATTGCATTAATGAAAAGTATACTACTAATATGCATGTGATGGGTAAGTGGCCTATGGCACTGTACAACATTCCAGTGCTACTTATCTAGAATGAAACCTCTTTGCTGACATGTTGGGAGTAGTGCAAACTCTTAACAATGTTCTGGTAGAGACTGGAAGGCATCTAGAAAGTTGTGGAACATGGATAAATGTTGTATTGAAGCATTGTCTAAAATAATTGCATGACTATATGACATATTTCTTTATGTGTAAGAATTTGTATGAAAATTATGAGATGTTTCTAATCATGCAATTTAACTTGTTTTGTAGAAAAGACCGTATACCTTCACCTACAAAAGAAGGACTACAACATTTGTTCAGCAACAAAATTATCTATTGAAGATATTGAAGTTCCCAGGATATGGGAAGAATTCCATGATCCTTCGATCATGAAGAATGATGTTTGGAATGTAGTCCCAAGACCTGAAGGGAAGTTTGTTATGACTTCCATATGGATCTATCAAGATCAAGCATGTTGCAGATGGCAGCATAGAGAAATATAAAAGTGATGAAATAGAAGATACACTGGATGGATTTCAAGACAGCTTTCTTGAATGGTGTAGTTGAAGAAGAAGTGTATGTGGAGCAGCCACTTGGTTCTGAGACACATGACATGGAGTCATATATGTGCAGAACTTGGGTATGATGCATTATTTCCTAGGTATGGAGGTGTGGCAGAATTCAGGTGGGATCTTCCTTGGTCAAGGGAAGTACACAGTAAATATTCTGAAGAGATTTGGGATGATGGATTAAAAGGCCATGGCCACGCCCATGGAATGGAATCTAAAGCTTCTATGTGATGCTTCATCTGAGTTGGTTGATGTCTCTATGTATCGTTATATGATTGGGTCCTTGATGTACCTAATGAACACGAGACCAAATATTTTCTTTGCAATGAACACATTGAGCCAGTTCCTAACGGATCCGAGGAGTGTTCACCTGGTTGCTGTAAAGCATGTTCTGAGGTACCTGAAGGGTACAGTGGATTATGGGCTCAAGTATGAAGCGAATAAAAAGTTTAACCTGCAGGGTTATGTTGATTCAGATTGGGTTGGCAGTGTTGCAGATAGGAAGAGCACATATGGGTGCTGCCTCAGTATGGGATCAGGTGTGATCTCTTGGTTTAGCAGGAAGCAGTCCTGCGTAGCACTGAGTACAGCCAAACCAGAGTATGTTGCGATGGATGAGTAGGTTGCAGACGTATTGACCAAGCCATTGTCCATATTGCAGTTTGAGTAATTCAAAGATAGGCTTGGTGCACTTTAGATCGAGGTTCATTCCAAAGGGAAGTGATGAGTCCAGAAGATGAAGATGCACATGAGCTTTTATGACATGGTTGATGTGTTCTTCCATGGTCGTGATGTAATTGTTGAGCCATTCTCACATGGTGGTAGATGTGTTCTCCCATGGTGTAGATGTAAGGGCTGCAACCATTCTCACATGGTGGTAGATGTGTTCTCCCATGGTGAAAAAGTAAGGGCTGGAGCATTCCCCAAATGGTGGTAGATGTGTTCTCCCATGTCAGTGGTGTAAGTACTGGATGATGTGCATCTGGGTTGTGCTTCGTGGACGATGAGATGATTTGAAGAAGACGATGCTATGATGATCAGGAGGATCATGGATTATGAGCATTAGGACGATGCTCTAGTTACTGCTCTATATGTATATGTACGCATCATGTTGGATGCTGGATATGATCAGTTGGATCATTTATATGTATATGTATATGTACATGTACGCATCATGTTTGATGCTGGATATGATCAGTTGGATCATTTGTATGTATTTTGTATATGCATCATGTTGGATGCTTGGACCATGTATCTGTATATGTATCAGGTGGATACATTGTATGATCAGGTAGATCATGTATGTTGATATGTATCAGGTATGATCAGGTGGATCATGTATGATAATATGTATCAGGTAGATACTTGGTATGCATCAGGTGGATGCATTGTATGATCAGGATGATCATGATGATGAGCTTTAGGATGTTGCTCCAGATGATATGTATCAGGATGGTACAGTGATGATGATCAGTGTGATCATGAGCATCAGGATGATGCTTTGTGCGATGATGATCTGTTCGATCATGAGTGTCAGGTTGATACTTCGAGGTCAGAGATGATATGTGGCAGGTTGTGCAAATAGCATTTAATCAGTCCTGGGAGATCTTGTCGGTCCTGCTATGACACATAAATGTTCCTGGGATACTCTTTCCGGTATTGCTATGTAGTATGTAATCAGTCCTCAGATATCCGATAGGTTGAGCTGTGTGCTCATAATCAGTCCTGGGATGAGGTATTACTACGGAGACATGTAATCAGTCCTGGAGATCCGAGAGGTTGAGTTGTGTGCTCGTAATTAGTCCTGGGATGCTCTTTAGAGATCTTGTCGGTCGTGATGCGGCACATAAATGTTCATGGGATGCTCTTTAAAGGTTTTGTCTATCCACATGTAATCAGTCTTGGAGATCCGAGAGGTTGAGCTATGTGCTCGTAATAAGTACTGGGATGCTCTTTAGAGATCTTGTTGGTCATGCTACGGCACATAAATGTTCCTGGGATGCTCTTTAAACATATTGTGGAGGAGATGCATGTAATCATTCTTGGGAGATCTTCCTGATCGTGCTTAGGAACATAAATGTTCCTGGGATACTCTTTCTGGTATTGCATCTGCACATAAAATTAGTCCTAAGAGGCCACCTCCATCAGACCGTTCGCACAGATGATGAAGACCTGTAGGTGGTGGGCCTACATCCAGTATGAAAAAGGACTTGCTCTGTATAACTTCCTATGACGAGTAGATTCAGAGATTGATTGAGATAGCAGCAGCAGTGACGATGATGATGACTTGATGACGATTATCTAGTGACGATGATCCAGAGAAGAAGACTTGTGCTAAAAGACTTGTGTCGAGAAATACCTTCCTAGTTAAGAGGGAGTGTTGATGTATATGTAACTTCAGAATGTATTTCACATATATGTATATTGTATTCCTATAGAGATGTTATTATTCCTCTATACGGAAGTGTCGTCATTTATATTGTAAGTGTCATAACTTATACTTGATGGGTTATTAGACCACCTTGTTGGGGTCAGCCCTATATAAGTCATGTGGGTCAAAGGGTTATTAGACCAACCTATTGGGGGTCGGCCATGTGGGTCAAAGGGTTATTAGACCACCCTAGTGGGAGTCGGTCCAGTCAGCATTATGTTAAGTGGTTAAGTTGAGGCCGACCTAATTAAGTAAAGGTCAAGTCAAGTTAGTGTATAAATAGAGAGTGTGTCTCTCTCATTTTACACATTCTATTCTCTCACTCACACTTGGGAGAGTGGTGCACTTGTGGAGGAGGAGGCTCTGCTTCTAGGAGAAGACTATCTCTTTTATTCTGGTTGTATCATTGCTCTATCTATCTCTGAGGAAGTTATTGGGGTTTTTCGCCTTTATGGTTTTCCCCAAGTAAACTCTGTGTCTCTTGTGTGCTTGCATTATTGTGTCCATGATTGATATGCTGTATATTTGCTATACATGTTGTTATCTCACTTAATATCCTAGATCAGATTGAAGTAAATTCTGAAAATTTAACAGTGAGATCTCATCTGCTCTGCAGGTGTTGCTAGGCGGGATAAAACCTTCCTAGGCCGATGCCCAGGGAGACTGTGGCATGTGTCGACAGTGGAGTGGAACCCTTGTCGACTGGAGTCGCATTGGTCAACAAATGGTTTCGTTGCTAGGACACTGTGAAGAGTGAAAGGAGGACATGTTGTGGTACCCGACGAAGCCAGAGATGCAAAGCTGGTTTGATTAGAAGTTGCAGGAGTTTGCTGAAGAAGAAAGCCAAAACATGCGACTGACAGTAGATCACTGGGTGGGAAGGTATATTCACGATGGTCTACACAAATGGTTTTTCTGTGAATTCCCAGTCATTTTGTATGAGTGGTTATCAAAGCTGACCTTCCAGAAGAGGAATTTATAGGGTGGTGAGCCGACAACTTGGACCCCGAAATTGATTCAGGAGCTGCAGGAAATCGATAACAGGGCATCGCGGGCTGTCGAAGTTTGGCTCAATAGCATATTGGAGGGATATATCACTGAATTTGTGGTTGACATGCATAAATCCTACAGTGAAGCTGAAAGATATTTCTTCCGCGGACCAAGGGGAAGGTTTCTGCTATCGCTCCAACTGTCAATTAAGATGCTAATATGTGAAAAGGGTATATTGAAGATGCATCTTCATCAGTAGACATCCTGGTGGGAGGAGGCCGTGGGTACCGCAACTATTGGGGAATGGTACATGGAATGGTAAGGGGTTGATGGGTGCAGACCATGAGGATACTGTGAGTGAAGTCGAGGAAGAAAGTGGTCTTATGAGATGAGGAGCGAGGTTTCGACAAGAGAAGAGGAAGAGGATAGGAGAAGGTCCTGCTGCGGTCGAACTGTAAAACCGTGAAGGAAGACCACATGGGATGAAGTGACCTCACAATCCTGACAAGGATGGATAGGCTACACCCAGGATAGGCGTAAGACCAAACCTCGGCACCAACGTACCTACACCTCCGGTCACTATCTCACAAACAACAAGAAATACCACTTTGACACCACCAATTTCGTCAATTCCATAGAAGTTAATTGGTAGTAGCACAACGAAAGGAGGAAAGAATCCCAAAATGGTGAGCGATGATGCTAAGTTGCTGTTGTTCCATGGAAGTGCGACAGACAACCTAGAACAGTATTGGTTTTTGTGTGAAGCGGTCTGGACCGTGAAACAAATCACTAATGCTGATGCTAAGAAAGGACAATTAGCCACGACTCTGCGAGGTCGTGCATTAGATTGGTTCATGAAGTTTGTTCTAGTCCCTACGGGAGCCCCAGAGAAGTCACTAGATGATATTCGGGATGGGTTGATTGTTGAATTTAGAGGGCCCAAGTCCGAAGCTCAATACATCACAGAATTGAAGGAAATTAAGCAGTATCCCAATGAGACGGTATGGGATTTCGACCAGCGATTCAAGACACTGATGGAAAAGGTTAGTTTCGATATGAGCGTCGTCCAACATAAAGAGTGGTTCATTGCAGCATTGCTTCCATACATTCAGCTTCTACTGATGCAGCAAAACATTTCGACACCTAGCGAAGCTTTAGAGATTGCAATGTGATTGGAGGCGTCAGCAATTAGGGATAATGCAGCCGGGATGTCGCAGATACAAACACAGCTCGCTAACTTGACTATACAATTGCAATATTTGAAGAAGAACAAGGAACAACACAATGAAGTATGGTGTACACGATGCGCCAAACCCCTTGAATGGCGGCATCATGCCATGGTGTCGCATTTTCTAGGTGTATGGGAATAGTCATGACAATTTCCCTTATATGCAGAAAATGGTCACAACCCTGAGAAATCTCTATTGCAAATTTTGAAAATCAGTGGGTGACAATGACAAAGATTGTCGTACATATGGGTTGCTACAAGAAATAATGTGTGATGTATTCTACGTCAAGGACGAATAGCGTGTCATACAACAACCACAACTGCAACCACAGGTGGCCCAACTACTACCTAAACCGTAGATGCAGTTTGTACTGCAGCAACAACCATAGCAGTTCGTGCCGCAATATGCTCCAATGCAAGTGGCTCCACAACAGCCACAGTATGTCTAGCAACTGCAGTATGCACCACAGGGGCATGGCATGTAGCAGAATCCTATTCATCCACAGTACCAACAGGAGGGCGGATTCCGAGGAGGCTACCAACGCAGACGCAATGGAGGATTTGGTCGCAGCGGAGGACGAGGTGGCCATGGACCTGTTCAATGCTATAACTATGCGGTGTGGGGGCATTATCAGTGAGACTGTCCACTACTACAGAATCAGTGTATGTTCTATTTTGTTAATGATCATATAGTTTAGAATTGTCCACAGTTGATTGCACGATGGCAAGCTGGGAACACTCCGCAGATACAGAATCAGACCCAGCCGCAGCAACCCGCCCAGAACCAAGTACAACAACCAGTCCAAAACCAAGTACATCAACCAATACAGAAGCATCCCCCATGACTGAATCAGAACACAAATCCAAATGAGAACTCGCAGGGGAATCTGCAGCAGACTCAGATGCAAGGTGCACATATTGCGACAATTTCAGCAGAACCACGACCATAAGATGCTTCGGTGGCTGTTGTAAATCGTGGTGGAAAAACAACTGGGGAAGATAGCTCGCGATCGATGATTCAGTTGGTAGGCCAAAAGACGGTACCATTCAACATCGATGTTGAATGGGAGGAATTCCTTTAAGCATGTCGCACCTTGGAGAAAGATCGCAGTAAGGTTGTTGTTTGTGATATGCCACCTATTTTTGACACTGCATCGGAGGGTGGTCCGTCGACACCATTGGGCACATTGCAAAAGTTTCTTGAGAACTGTCTATTATTGGCTCGATATCTGGCCGCCCTGGTTGATATTGAGGGATGGTTGCAGCGATTTCTGAAAGGATAGTAGGAGTCAGCAGTAAAATCTCTATAGCGATAAAAGACTGGCAAGGAGATGAGAATGAACATCCAGATTGGTGACTATGATGTTGATTTAGTTATTCTTGATCTTGGTTCGGATGTTAACATATTAACCAAACAAGCATGGCAGAAAATGGGGAGTCTCCCATTGAGCTAGTCTCCTATGTAGCTCTGGTTGGCTAACCATGCGAAAGTAACACCCATTGGGTGAGTTCCGCGGCTAATGGTCGATATTGAGGGTATGAAGACTTATGCTGACTTCGATTTCATTGAAGTGGTTGAGGGGGGAAGCTCTTATCCTGCGCTATTGGGGATTGGATGGGCTAATGATAGTGGAGCTATAATCAACTTCAAGAGGCACATAATGACCTTTGAGAATCGTGATCTCAGAGTCGTAGCCCCGTTGGATCCGGCTAAAGAACGCCGATATATCGAGATTGTAAAAGATAACAATCCCACTAGATGGGACCATGCATTCAATATTTATGAAGACTATATTCATCCCACTTCCAACCGTGAGCTGGGATGGTGCAACGAGAGCTCTACGTCTTCCGAATCTAATGATGCATTAGAACATTGGCAGAACTGCTTGCACGAAGTATCGTTCTGAAAATGTGGCTTAATTACGCAATCTTTATGTCGTGTTGCGACAGAAACAGTCACACTGCCAGTCTATGAGGGGTTGCCTGGCTTAACCAACTTTTTGACAGAATTTGAAGAATGAGTCTCAGAACCTTAGCGATTGCTGGCATTGGAGGAAGCACTGAAGGCTACTCCAGCACGCTGGTGGGAAACACATAAGAAATCTATCGATGGTTGGTCATAGTGTCGAAGGTTGCTGATGGTCCGGTTTGGAAATACTGAGGTTTATCACACTGGCAAGTATGATGGCTGGAAGAATCCCAGTGATCATGTGATGGAATGCCAACGATTATAGGTAGCGCGACCCAGAGATGAGTGGGTCCATGCTTTTATCCATACCTTAGATGAGATGCTGCACTCATGGTATACTGCAATTGAGTTGTGCAGAGAAATTAAAACATGGGGGGAGTTGACGGTCTGTTTCACTCATACGTTCACTTTCGTAGATTCCAACCCTAATATCAATAACGCCTTACAGCTCATCCATGATGTGGTACTTCAGGTTGTTATGGCGGCCTACCATGTCGATCCACACACATACTGTCAGATGCAGTCTCTTATGGAGTGCTTCAACATAACCGGTGGGCCAGAGGATGAGGACGATCCCCGAAATGTCAACATTCCCGAATCTGAAGGAAGTCACGATGTGGTCCCACCTACTGCGCCAAGTAATCTGTTCAGTCAACCATTGAAGCTTCATAAGCTCAATATTGGCACAGATGCCACTCCCAAGTTTGCAAATGTTGGGGACTATTGGGATGACGAGATGATGAGTAAGGTCACTGATTTACTCCATGAGTTTCAAGACTTGTTTCCTACGAAGTTTTCCGATATGAAGGGGATCCTGGGTGATTTAGGGGAGATGACGATTCCTTTAAAACCAGATGTTAATCCAGTCCGACAGCAACCTTATCGGCTAAATCCACGACATAAGGAAAAGGTCAAGGCAGAACTTGATCGGATGTTGGATGCTGGTATTATTGAACCAATGGAAGAGTCCGAATGGATCAGTCCTATAGTGGTGCAGGACAAGAAAACCGGTGAGGTGCGCATTTGTGTTGACTTGCGGAAGTTAAATGATGCCTGCTTGCATGACCCTTTTCCGACCCCATTTACTGATGAAGTACTTGAAGGGGTGGGTGGCCAGGAGATGTATTCATTCACCGATGGGTTCTCTGGCTACCATCAGATTCACATTTCCAAAGAAGATCGCCACAAGACAACTTTCTTTACTGAATGGGGCTGCTTTCAGTACACTGTAATGCTGTTTGGTTTGAAGAATGCACCTGCAATATTCTCCCGCGTCGTTGTTGCTGTGTTTAAATACTTTATTCATAATTTTCTGCAAGTATACATGGATGATTGGACAGTTTATGGTTTGATCCGTGAACATCTGGCCAATCTGTGGTTAATGCTTGAGCACTGCCGACAGCACCAGATATCGCTGAACTTGAAGAAATGTATTTTTTGTGCACCATTTGGGATATTGTTGGGTCATATTGTGTGTAAGCAAGGGTTGTTGGTCGATCCGACTAAGATTGTGCTCATTTTGAGTTTGCAACCACCGACCACTATTAAGTAGTTACGAGAAACTCTGGGGCATACGGGGTATTATCACAAGTTCATCAAGGGATATGCAGCGATCACCGCCCCTATGGAGAAGTTGCTGAAGAAATATGCGCTGTTTCACTAGACTCCAGAATGCCAAGATAGTTTCGACACACTGAAGACGAAGATGGATTTGGCACCAATACTGGTATTTCCAGATTGGAGTAAGGAGTTCCATGTACATGTTGATGCCTCATCAATCGCATTGGGAGTAGTATTGGCTCAGCCCGGCGAAGGAGATCTTGATCACCCCATTGCTTTCGCTAGTCAGAAGTTGTCATCCGCTGAACGCAACTACACCACCACTAAGCTGGGGGGTCCAAAAATTGTTTACGCGCTACAGAAGTTCAGGCACTATTTGTTGGGTGGGCACTTTAAAATGTTCACTGACCATTCCACGTTGAAATACCTAGTCAATAAGCCTGTGTTGAGGGGGAAGATATGCCATTGGCTACTTCTTTTTCAGGAGTTCAATTTTGAAGTCATTGTGAATCCAGGCCGATTGAATGCCGGTCCTGATCATCTCTCACAGATTGATACAGGGGAGGAACCCACCATTATTGAAGACGGGTTGCTGGATGCACAACTATTTAAGGTTGACGTTGCTGATGACTATTTTGATGACATCCTCTAGTTTTTGACAACGGGTACTGCACCAAACAAGTTCACCACTAGTCAAAAGAAGCAATTGGTAGTCAAGGCTGCAGACTTCCAGCTAATCGCAGGAGAGTTGAATAAAATGAGCGCTGATGAGATATTATGTAGATGTGTCTTTCCACATGAGAAAGCGTCGATACTGGCTGAAGCACATGGAGGAGTAGTAGGAGGAAACTATGGTGGCCAGGCGACGACTAGGAAGGTATTGCATGCAGGGCTGTGGTGCCCTACATTGCATAATGATGCGATAGACTATGCACGGTCCTGGGATGTTTGTCAGTGAACTAGAAACCATCCAGATGGGATGAGATGCTGTTGATGCCTCAAATAACATTGCAACCATTTGACAAATGGGCCGTGGATTTTGTAGGACCGATCAATCCACCAATGAAACGCACAGGTGCACGGTATATCATCACGGCGACAGAGTATTTGACCCGATGGGCCGAGGCGGCACCTGTAGATTGTTCCATGGCTACGGCGGCATGATTTCTATTTGATACCATTATCACTTGCCTCGACTGCCCCAAGATATTGCTGAGTGATCAAGGTAGCCACCTTCTTAGTCGCACCATCAGCGCAATGACAGAGGAGTTGCAGATATAGCATAAGAAGAGTACACCCTATCATCCACATGAGAATGGCACAGTGGAGGCCTTTAACAAGGTATTGGAGCATGCGCTGACAAAGGTGTGCAATGCGAACCGTGACGACTGGGATCTCAAAATCACAGCAGTGTTGTGGGCATATCGCACCATAAACAGCTGACAGGACAGACACCATTTATGTTGGTGTATGGACAAGAAGCGCTTATGCCAATGGATTATATTGTTCTGAGTCTATGAATTGTGGTTGTCATGGGCATGGATGATGTCGTAGCATTGAATGACCATCTGACGCAATTGGTGCAGTTGGAAGAAGATCATTTCATCGCTGGGTTCCACCAGGGGGTAGACAAGGATTGATAGAAGGCATGGCATGATATATGCTAGGGTTTTCACCCTAGCTTGTGCAAATGAGTACCTACTAAGGAGAATGGACTCCTTAGTAGCAGTTCAATAAACAGTAATAAAAAGACAATACATTGAAATGGAAATTATTCTAAACATGTGCATGAAACATAAGAGACAAGAAATAATAAATGGTTTTCTTTGTATTAAAATTTTACCTTCAATGTGAAGGTTGGTGAAGTTGTTGCAATGGTCCAAGAGGGTTGCTCCAAACTCCAGCTTTGCTCCTTCTCTTTCTCCAAATGGTTGGGAATGGGCCAAAGGGGCACTCAATGGTGAAAGTAGCTCAAGGGTGAGCTAGGGTTTCAAGAGTGATTTTGGCAAAGTAAGGGTATACTTGATTGTGGATATGAAAATTGGTTTTTTTTGTATTAAAATTTTACCCTCAATGTGAAGGTTGGTGAAGTTGTTGCAATGGTCCAAGAGGGTTTCTCCAAACTCCAGCTTTGCTCCTTCTCTTTCTCCAAATGGTTGGGAATGGGCCAAAGGGGCACTCAATGGTGAAAGTAGCTCAAGGGTGAGCTAGGGTTTCAAGAGTGATTTTGGCAGAGTAAGGGTATACTTGATTGTGGATATGAAATGAGGGATCTCCATCACCTATTTATAGGTTTTTAGTGGTGGAGTGCTGGCCCATGGTTTTTGGAACCATATGGTTTAGGTCAGCTGTATAGGGTTTTTTCCTCCTTTTTTCCTCTTTTTCCTCTTTTTTTTTATTATTTTTTATTCCCTTTTCAGAGGGTTTTTGCTATTTTGGAGGAATTTTGGATAATTTTAGGGGGAAAAGGGGTTTTTTAGCCTTTTGGAGGCTTTTTTTATGGTTTTGTGGCCTTTTGGAGGCTTTTTAATGGGATTTGAGGGTTTTGAAGGCAAATATGGTAGGAAATATGGACAAATGAGTCATGTAATGGGGTAGATGAGATAGTGAGCACTTTTTGGGTGTTAACAGATTGCCCCCTTATGTGTGAGGGCAGGAGCTCATCGTATGGCCGATAGACATCATAAGTCTTTTATGGTTTTCTTGGGGTGTGGAGAAGAGAAGGAACGAACTAGATCCTGGAACAACGGTCCCGAACAAACTGCAAAAACTGAAAGTACATGACCTAAATAATGAATGAGGAATAATCTGAACATATGGACGAGGCAGGCATTCCCATGCTCGTATCAAGATATAGAACAATAAGAACAATGGGGTCCAAAATATGGGGACCTGAAATATACATGGCCTCAAATAAGGAATGAGGAAGAATCTCAATATATGGACGAGGCGGGCATACCCATGCTCATATCAAGATACATAAAAATAATAGTGAGGCCCAAAAAAGGGGACCTGTAGGATACATAGAGAACCACTGTGTACATCAGAAGGATCCAGAGGGGACACAAATCTGGGACATACTGCTGGGCTGACCATGTCGGAGCTGAAGGACTGATACACTGGAATGACAACAGTGCTACTGAGTGTGGTACCAGAGGAACTGATGATCTTGCTGGATCATCGTGACAAGGGGTCACACTCTCAATGGTACACTGAACTGGAACTGAACTGGGTACTCAAGGAAGCATATAACTGGATGGCTTCCGAATACAATCGCCAACGCAACCCGGACATCCACGGGAACATATAACTGGGCGTTCCGAAGTGACTCACCAATGTGCTAGAGTCGGTGGAGATCCGGGGTCTTCGACCAATAATGGAAGGGATATATATCCTGCGCAATTCTCAACGATGCGATCAAGGTGTTGAAGTCGAGCATGTGAGAAACAACCACTCGGAGAGGCAATGATGACTCCTCTCAAAATGGTCCGTAGGCACTCACCACAGATGGTGATGGGTTAAAGGAACAAGGACCTCTGGGTCTATCCTCTGGAATAGAGGGGCTGTCATCGACAGAGGGAGACCTGCAACTATCAAGGCAATGATGTTTCCTTGACAAGAGCGTGAGGTGGAGAACCGAAGTGTGAGAATACTGATGGTAGGACTGACAGACTATGGGGGATAACTGGGCAAGTAGAGTGGGTGGACTCAAACTTCCTTTGTTCAGAGTATGATGGTGGGGATGATCGGGCATCATATGAAACTGACTGATGGGAAAGGGATCATAGCTGTAATGGATCAAGGATAGTGACTGGGATGAGAGAGACTCAAGCTGGTGTAAAATGGCAAGAGACTGCAGAATACTTTGAACAAAGGCGACCTGATTGGAGGTGCTGCCGAGATGATCGATCATAGCGCCAAGAGGCACGAGGGGACTTCTTCATGGGTTTAAGGAACTAGAAGAAGTGTGTGTAAAATGATACTGTCGTGTGGATTTATACGAGCCCAGGACAGTTCATGCTCATGATTGCTTTCAATTTTAAGGAGTCTGAAAGCGATAAGAAGACTCTGAAATAATGGAATGGTATTGTCGTGTGGATTTGTACGAGACCAGGACAGTGCATGCTCGTGGTTGCTTTCAATTTTAGAGAGTCTGAAAGCGATAAGAAGACTCTAGGGGGTTGCTTTTTTGTGTGTTAGTCTCCAAGGCCCAAAGAAGCATAAAAGGATGCAATGAAGAACTCTTCTAGCTGGTGTGACTAGAGTATTCCTTTTTTGTAATTAGTCTACCAGGTCCGGAAAAGGGTTAAACTTATACCAGATAGATTCCCTTTCAGGCACTTTAATGAGCATCAAAGGAAGCAAGATTGCTCGACGATCTTTTCATTGTTTTAGGAGTCTGAAAAGAGATTAACAGAAAATCCCTAAGTGCCTTTTTCGTAAAGGACTTGTCCGGCCCGAAAAAGGGATAAAATTATACCGAACAAAAGGAATGGCCAGGCAAGGAGGAAGTGCTCAATCAAGGAACATTAATGATGACCAAGAATGAGGGTGGGGGGGAACACTGATTGGCCTCCTTGCGGGGTAATGAATGGTGGAAAAATAATGAAATAGTTGCAGTATGACAGGAGTGAATGGCTCATGTAAAAATGTGGAACAATCCGATGGTGGCCGATGTGGTGCGCAAACCGAGGTAGCAAGGTCTCGGGACGCAATGTTGAAACTGTACCAAGTGAGAGGGAGAAATGATCTCAAGAATCATCATGAGCTCGAAAAAAGGAATCCAACTATATAAAAATGTCAAAAATGGAGAACGACCAATGTGGCACGCAAACCGAGGCAACAGGCGGCGTTTTGGAAAAAATACCCAAAACATCTGGGGGTGAGAGAGAGAAATGATCTCAAGCATCATCACGGGCTCAAAAAAATGAATCTGATGATATAAAGTATATCAAAAATGGAGAGCAGCCGAAGTGGCACGCAAACCGAGGCGACTAGTGGCATCTAAAAAATGCTCAAAAAATGATGTGGAAAAAATAAGAGCACAAGTTGACCATCATGACGGTCTCGTCGTGCTAATTCCAGTGGTGGAAATGGTTCGAAAAATGGACTCCATATGAGTTCAGAATGGCCAAAACAAGAAAAAGTCAAGGGGCTATAAATAGTGAGTGGGTCCAACATGACAAGTGTCATTTGTACTATTTGACTTTGACTAGTGATCAGAGTTGACCAGAGGTGAGGTGGCGTGTCAGGACGATCCGACCGGCCGATTTCAGATCCGGGAGATACAGGTATTCCATCAAACTCATACCTGCATGTTTTTTGGGTTCGGGGGGTGGGTAGTGGGTCCCAGGGGGTATTTGTACGGTCCACGTGGGGTGGACCGCAGGTTTGTAATAGGGAATCGCGGTCGGCGACCGCGGGTTCCACGGTGGATGACGCGCGTGGAAATTGTGGGGTTTGGGTCGGAACACACGATATGGGACTGCGTGTTCTGAGGCTGGACACGTGGTTTGGTGCCGCGTGTTCGGGCCCGACAAGTGCAGTTGTGGACCGCGACTGTAGGCCAAATAGCCGCGGTTAGAAACCGCGGCAAGGGGCCCTAAAGCTGTGATTGGGATCGTGTTGTTAGGGTTCCTGGGGGAGGGGGTGGCAGGGTTTTTTTCTTTGACATGAGTCTGATGAGTTTTCCTTGCGTGTTTGACAGGATGTCGCTGGTACTGTGGAGAGAGCGGGAGGTCCCGGACGAGATAGTGACCATCATCCGGGAGGATCGTCATGTACGATCGGTGTTGGGATTGTGTGGACTGCTGAAGTTCACGCAGGTACCTATGATGCGATCAGCAGGGTTGCTGCTGAACAGGTTAGTGAGTTTCTGCGAGCCAGACATACAGGAATTTAGGGTGCAGGGTGAGAGGGTGGACCTCACCCTAACAGATGTATATTTCCTGACGGGGTTTCCCTGTCTGGGTAGGGTGGCGGATACGCAGCCGCGAGTATCCGCGGATGTAGATATGGAGGACATGCTGGAGTGGTACTATGTTCCAGAGGTGAGGGTGCATAGGAATGCACTCTGGGTGGTGGACCTATAGGAGCCAGCAATACAAGCTATTGCAGCATGCGTGGTTCGTGTATTGGGGTCCTAGTCACCTGAGAAGGTGTTTGGGGGCCAGATGCAGCTGGTGGAGCGCGTACTGGATGGTGTCTACTATGCATGGGGCCAGATGTTCCTCACCTGTGTGCAGCGGCAGCTGACATTGGTGAAGGAATCTGGCAAGGGATTCTATTACGGATCCTTTCTATGTGCTTTCTTCATGGAGCGGGGTACCTACACTGCGACCGCGGGTGCCGGTCAGAGCAGGAGGATTGAGGGAGCCGTGCATGGTGCGGTGGGGAGAGATGATGTGCCGCTGGGGTGGCGGTGAGGTGGATAGATACTTTACCCAGGAGTTGTACCTGCAGTGGCTACAGATGCCGCTGCCACTGGATGACTACCCGTATAGGGATATGGACTTCACCGGGGACCCAGAGGCACCACGGGCACTAGGATAGGCATGGGGACCAGATGGTATGTATTGATTTACTTGCATATTATGGATGTCAAGATTTGTGTAGGATAGGTGTTTTGATATACTGTTACTGACTGATGTGTAATCTACAGATGTTGGTCCGAGACCACCACCAGGGCATGTGGCTCGCAGAGGGCATGTGGCGGTACCATCCCTGCCAGGTCGAGGGGAGGTGCGTCGACGGGACGCGGAGGGGACTTTGGAGTCCATACGGATGCTTTTGGATCTGTTTCTAGTTGGAGTGACCGACGAGGGGTGGCGGGACGTGGATCCAGAGGTGATTCAGGATTGCATGAGGGCGCCACGGGAGTTCTGGTCGATCGCGATCCGGGTGGCCATCTTAGTGGACAGGGGATGGGAACATGAGCCCGCAGGGGATGAGGAGCTGCTAGAGGAGGAGCGAGGGGAGGACTCGGAGGCAGCTGATGCAGGCAGTGATGTAGGGTATGACTCTCATTAGGGAGTGCAGGGGACTCCCCCCGAGTTTTGTAGCTCCGTCATGTATCTTATGAGATGTATAGATATTTTTTGTATAGCTGAGTACGGGGGTACTCAGAACATGTATAGCAGATGAACATGTATTTTTTGATATATATATATATATATATATATATATGCACATGGATGCACCTTTTTGCGATGATGTTTTAGTGTACGCACATGGATGCACTTATGGTTTGTTGTATGTTTGTATTGCACGTGGATGCAAGTAGTGTAGGGTGATGGGCACATGGATGCCCCTTGTATTTTATGTGATGTAACAGGATGTATGTAGGACTAGGCATGTGGATGCCCCTTTATAATAATGTGGTTTTATTTTTATTGCACATGGATGCAAATGTTTATGTGATGATAGGCACGTGGATGCCCCTTGCAATCTTTTTGGGTTTTTATATATTTTTGATGAGATGTTATGGGATGATGATGCATGATGGAGGTTTCACATGGTGTGATTGATGTGCCAATCTAGGATGTTGTTAGCCATTTGATCTGCGACACTATTCTGAGCTCTTGGGACATGGGTGAATGTTATGGATTCAAATTGTCGGCTGAGTTGTTTTGTGCGCGGGAATTTTCTAAAGAGGCAAGGATCATGCACCTGATAGCAGTTGTTGAGCTAGGAGACAAGTAGCTAGGATTCAAGGAACACATGAAGGTGACATATGCCCATCTGGAGGGCAGCAGTCAGGAGACCGGTCACAGCATCATACTCCGCCTGGTTATTGGTAGCAGCGCCTATACATATTCCGTCAAGGTGAAGCAACTCATGTGAAGGGGAATATAAGACCCATGCTGCAGAAGCCATGTTTGGAGACCAATGGCTTGCTCCATAAGCGAAGCCAATGTAATGAGGTGGAAGATGGTCCATCTGTGGTCATGCAAAAATGATGAATGTAAGATCGCGGTAAAAAAGGTGAAAAACAAAAAGAGAGCAAACTGTACAATGTGGACCAATGAGGCCGCGAGTTCATTTAGGGATAAAAGCGTTTAAGATACAACCCATTACGAGGGTTGCGCAAAGGGTGACCTTCTGAGTCAGTTAAAATGTATGCCCCCTTGCCGAGGCAGGTCTGCACGATGTAAGGGCCTTGCCACATGGATTTGAACTTTCCTTTACCAGTTTTGTCATGGGCCTGATCATAGGCGAGGACGAGGTCCCCTTCACGGAAAATCCGAGGATGTACGTGTTTGTCGTAACTAGCTTTGGAGCGGTTCTTGGCCGCTTCAATGGTCTGGAGAGTGGCACGACGGTCTTCATCAGCTTGTTCTAGTGTTAGCAGATGGTGCTCGAGTGGGGAGGTGTCTGGGAGAATCTCTACGGCGATGTGTAAGGCAGGGATCTGACACTCAATAGGGAGGACAGACTTTACACCTCGCCGTAGAGCTTCTCAATAAGGCAGGGAACAACATGTGGTGCCAATTGGACTTATGCCGGTCAACAGTACGTTGGAGGATGGTTTTTAAGATTTTGTTAATGGCCTCTACTTGGCCGTTCTCTTCGGGGTAGTAAGCAGAGGAATACTGATGTTCAAACTTGAGGAGGGTGGATAACTTGCGCCAAACGGAATCTTCGAAGTGGGAACCATGGTCTGAGACCAACTGCTTGGGGACCCCGAATCGAGTGATAACGTGGTTAAAAAAGAAATGTGCAGCGGTGTCAGCTATACAATTGAAGGTGGGCATGGCTTCTGCCCATTTGGTGAAGTAATCAATGGCGACAATGATGTACTTATGGCCGTTGGCGGATGCGGGCTTACATTCCATGAAGTCAATGGCCCATTTACAAAAGGGACCAATGGTGACGACTGGGTGTAATGGAGCAGGTGGTGTCCAGGCCTTGGGGGCGAAAAGTTGGCAATTATGGCAATGTTTGACCTCCTCGATGTAGTCGATAAAGAGTGTGGGCCAGAAGTATCCGGCGCGGATGACCTTTTGGGCGGTGGCCATCCCAGAGAAATGGTCGCCGCAGGCACCGCTATGACAGTCATTGAGAACGTGCTCGGCTTCCTCGTGTGTAAGGCAACGACGGAGAATCGTGTCAACCCCTCGCCGATAAAGGACATCACTTAAGAGGAGATATCGAGAGGCCTGGTGACAGATATGATGCCGTCCATCACAATTGATGTTGGGTCTGAACTTCTGCGTGCGAAGGTATAACAAAATACCACCGTACCATGGGTCCTCAGACGAGATGGTGAACAAGTGATTGTCGGGTAACTCATCTGAGATTTGTGGGGATGGAAGAAGGGAGGGCAGATCGGTGATGAGCTGGGAAAGCACGAGGGCTTTAGTGCTCTTAGGGGTTTTAAAAGTGAGGTCATATTCCTGGAGGATAATGACCCATTTAGCAACGCGACCTTGCAGGAGCCACCGGTTTAAGAGATAAACCATGGGGTTGGAGTCGGCGACAAATGTGGTATGACTGAGCAAAATGTAGTGTCGCAACTTTTGGACGGAAAAGACCACAGCAAGGGCAAGTCTTTCCTCATATGGGTAACGTAGGGGTGGTCCAGACAAGGTCTGGCTAACGTAATAAATGACATGCTCTTGGTGAGAGGTGTTTTCTTGAACCAAGACTCCGGACACGACATGTTCAGATGCCGAGACATAAAGGATGAAGTCCTGAGATAAATCCGGAGGTGAGATCAAGGGGGATTGTGTGAGAGCTTTCTTGAGGGCTTCGAATGCAGCTTCAGCTTGCTCATCCCAAACAAAGGGAATGTGAGTATGAAGCAGGCGTAAGAAACCATGAAATTTGGTGGCGTAATTAGGAATGAAGCGACGAAGGAAATTGGATCGCCCCTGCAGACTCTGGAGCTGCCGAAGCGTGCGAGGAGATGGAAGATCTAAGATGGCTTGGACTTTCAAGGGATCAACAACGATTCCTTTTTGGGAAACAATGAAACCCAATAATCGACCTGCCGGAACGCAAAAAAACACACTTATGTGGGTTCAAGTGGATTTTATATTTGCGACAATGCAGAAAAACTTGCCAGAGGTCGTTAAGGTGGTCTGATCGTTTCCGGGAACGAGCTGTAAGGTCATCAAGATAGACTAGCAGGATATGGACCAAGTCATGAAAACAATAGGTCATGGCCCTCTGGAAGGTGGCATCATCATTTTTGAGGCAGAAAGGCATGACGCAATAGGCGAAGGTGCCCCATGGGGTGGTAAATGCAGTCTTGTACTGGTCTTCCTTACGGATCTGAATCTGGTTGTATCCGGAAAAACCGTCCATGAAAGATAGGACTTCATGTCCCGCACATGCATCGATGAGTTGGTCAATAAATGGCGTGGGGAAATTGTCTTTGGGACAGGCGTGATTTAAATCACGGAAGTCAGTACATACTCTAATGGTGCCTTGTTTTTTGTTAACAAGAACGGGGTTTGAAACCCAGGTGGTATATGCGATAGGATATATGAATCCTGCTTTGCGAATTTTCTCGACCTCTGCCTTAACAGCGGGTAGCTTTGAAGGATGAATGGGACACTATTTCTGACGAACGGCGGGTACATCAGGCCATGTTTCAATGTGATGCTCTATAATAGGGGGGTCGAGGCCAGGAATTTCGTTATAGGACCAGGCAAAAACATCACGGAACTCTTGGAAAAGGTTTTTGTACTCTTCAATCTCTTGTTCACTGCAAGAGGCTCCTAAGGTAATGATTTCAAGGACACCAGATGGGTCAGAGATATCGATGTGGATGACGGGTGAAATGTTGGCCATGTTACCTTCCTCAAAAGCCTCAGGAGCAGGAATAAGATCCTTAAACCAATCGACTTTGGTGGGAAGGAAATCTTTGGATTCAACCGCAAATTGGGTAGCTGTGGTCGAGGAGGAGTCTTCTGGGAGGAAATACGAACGATGGTGCATGTCGTCCCAGGGATAATCCGGGGCAGTGAGAGCCTCAAGAATCTCCTCTTCATTGCGGAAACTTTGAATTGTCAAATCGGTTGACGAGGGAGTGGTAGTCGAAGAGATCATATAGATGGTGTTAATATATCCGAATGGGGATGAGATCGGGGGGTGGATCTCCTCAATGGTGGTGGGTGTCGTCTCGAGGTCCAAATTATTCATCTCATAGAGAGTTGCTCGGTAATCTGGGAGATCGGCACAGTGATGTGAGTAATGGTCGTAAACACTGCATATTTCACAAGGGTGGTTAGTACGCAGTGATTTATCACGAGGCTTAGGGGTTGGATCTAGTTTGACAACCGGGATGTTGGGGTCGTCGTCAAGCATTTGCATGTGTTCCTGTAATGCAGGAAATTGTGGACATTGATGATTCGGATGGCCTAACTCATCACACAACGAGCATTTGGGGGGAGCACAAAACACGGGGGGGTTTTACTGTTTTGGGTGGAGGTACAGCAGTGTAGGATTGTGGGCCTCTGCCCCCAGTGGGCTTGATAAGAGGAGGGGGATTCGTAGATGACGAAGGGGTAGTGACACCGGGAGGTGGTTGACTAGTAGTAGCCATGGGTTGCACTGGTTGCAGGATGACATTTGGTGTCGGCGGGGGAACGGGAGGCGAAATATACCACACGGGTAATCCTAAGGTTAGCCCGGGGAGGCTGAGGGTAGCCATAATCGGGGCGCTTACTACTCCCGAGGGAGGGACTAGGAAGGGGATGGTGTGGATGGGTGTAACACTAATGTGACTAGGTACCAATGGTGGTTTGGGTAACAAGGGTGGTTGATTGTTGGGTGTTTGCGTATTGTGGGAAATGGTACATAGGTCAGATACTTCGGGTGCAGGTGACGGGGGAGGAATGGATTGGAATGTGGAGGTCATCGGCGTATCTGAGTAAACTCCAGGTCCCACGGAGGTTACAAACGAGGTAGTTTCACTACAAACGGGTTGTTCAACCATGGGGAGAACATTCTCGGGTGCAGCGGGGGCATTGGGATCGTAATAGGTGATTTGGTCGACCTTGACCATGCGTCCGTCATGGGAGAACATCATGGTACAAAAAATGGAAGAGGCAACCGCCTTCATGGCATACATGTATCTACGGCCAAGTGAGAGGTTATAATCAAGTTGGGCATTGATGACCTCTATATCAATGAGTACGGTTTTACCAGCCAACTGGATGGGGGCATTAGCTAATAGACCTTGAGGTTGAGCCGAACGGCCGTCGTAGGCGCGTAACACAGTGGTGGACTGCCAGAGAGTAGGGGATCCCAACTTCTGCCAAACAAATGTGGACATAATGCATGTAGAGGCACCTTCATCGATAATGCACCGATGGATGACAAGATTCTGAACGGAAACAGAAACTTGGAACACTAAAGTGGAAGGCAGGCGTGGTTCGGATTGGTCCAAATCAAATGCCATCAGCTGTGAATCATTTGGGTCAATAGCGCCAATGGCAGAGAGAAAAGTCTTGCGCTGTGAAGGACAGTTTTTCAAGACTTCTAATGCAGACATGGCTACGGGAGATTGGACTAAGTCATCTACAATGTTGTAATTTGATGCAGCGCAAGCATTGGGGTTATTGTTGATACGACGAAGTGGGAAAAGAGGTGCTTTGGCGGTGCCATCCAGTGGAGGCAGAGGTATACGTAACGTTTGATCGGTGGGATGAGCATTAGTGTTTTTGTCAGCAGGAGGGTTTTTGTCGGCAGGAGGGTTTTTTCCTTGGGTAGGTAATGGGTTTTGCAGCACCAAAGGTTGCTGCTGAGGGGGTAGTGGGTTGGGTGGCGCCTAAGGAGCCGCGTGCCCTTGGCGATGGGCATCATCAGTCCATAGTTTCCTAGCTCGCTCCAAATGTGGGCAAGCATGTGTGTAGTGGCCATAGACCCCGCAAATAGAACAAGGATGGTTTGTTCGCAGATTAGGATTTTTGGCCTGCTTGGGCGGCCGATCAGGGTTTTGGTTGGCAGGTGCCGCATTATTGTTGTTTGGGGGATTGGGAGGTTGACCACCTTGGTCTGGAGGTTGGTTGTTCCCACGATTACGACCTTTGCCATGGTTCTGCTGGCCCTCTTGGCGCTGGTTGTTTTGGTTCTGCTGTGGATTCTGTTGGGCGTATACCTACCCTTGGGCAATAGGTGGGTTCTGGGGTTGTGTAGGTGCAGGAACAGGCTGCGGTGGATAATAAGTAGGGGGAGGCTGCGCAGGTGCTGAACCTTGTGAGGGTTGCTGATATGTCTGTGGAGCAGGTTGTGGGTTTGCTGCAGGGGCTACCTTTGGTGGGTAATAAGCATGTTGGGCTTGAGAGGATACAGGAGCTGGCGCAGCCTGTGGGTGGTAATGTGGTTGAGGTGCGCCTGGGGGAGCATAAGCGGGTGGTGCATGACCAAAGCACTGAGGTGGACATGAGGGTCCGTGGGTATGGTGGTGATGTGTCACAGGAGCATACGAATTGGTTGCTCCGGATTGAGATGTAGCCCGCGAAAGGTCGGGGCCAAGGCTAGGATGTGCTATGGAAAAGGGTTGGGGATGCGAGGTAACATGGCCAATGATGCCATCTGCGGCGTGGGATTCCCCCGGCGCATTGTGTTGGGAGGACTTGCCCCGAGGGGTGTCAGGTATGATGGTATACAGATAACCCGACTGGGCGTAAATAAGGTCAAATTGCTGGGCTTTGAGGATGGCCTCTTCTTCGGACTGGGGTTGTTCGGATGCCACATCCTTGGCAATGACAGGGAGGAGGGATTTTAGGAACCAATCTAGGAAGATACGGTCGTCTAACTTGATTTTGCAGAGGCTGCGGCGTCGACACCACTCATGAATGTGGTCAGTGATGTGGGTGGCCGTGTTCTGTCTGCAAGACAATAGGATCTCAACTCCCGCGTCATAGCGGACAGGTAACTGAAAGAACTGCAGGAAAGTGGAGGCAAGGGAGGTAAAGGAGGCATGGGTCCCATGAGGCTGCTCAATGTACCACTTGGTTGCAGAGCCAGTGAGGGTGCGCTGTAACAGACGGAGGTGGACAGAGTCGTCCACTATGGAGTTGGAGGAACACCATAGATGGAAGGACATAATATGGTTCTGGGGGTCCTCAGCTGCCTTTCCCTCAAACTTAGGGATGTCAGAGGGAAGCTTGGTGGGCATGTGAGGCCACGTAGGGTCGTGTCTGATGGGATCGTTAGTTAATCTAGCTAGGTCAGGAAGGTTGAGGCTAGCCATGAATGGAAAACTAGTAGAAGGATGTGACATACTAATGGGTGTGACCATGTGGGGGCCAATGCCCCCAAGTGTAGGGGCTGGTGGAGGGATGTTGCCCCCAAGTGGAGGAATGAAAGTGGTATGGGACAATCCTGCAGCGCCAAGGGTAGTGTGAGTCACTGATGGAGTGACGCTAAGTATGCCATCTACTGGAATGGGCATAGTGATCGGAATGGTAGATACGGGCCCCATCGAGGAAATGCCCAAAGAAAGTGTGGTAGCTGGTGTGGTGGTGGATGCTCCACCAATAGTCCCTACAAATAAAGGGGTGGAAGTCATGCCAGCCATGGGGCTGGTTGGTGCAGTGTAAGTGGGGTTCTCAGACTCTGCCTCAAAATCAGAGGTAAAATAAGGGGCGTCTAGATCAAGTGATGGAGTTCAATGCCGTTGACGAGTGGAGTCAAGTGACAAAGCTCGAGATCTATGATGAGTGGTATCAAGTGATGAAGATCTATGTCTATGACGAGTGGTGTCAAGTGAACCGTGCTATGGGGGCTCGCCCTGGTGGTGCCGAGAATGTCTCGGGGACTCAATGGTGACAGATGGTGTCAAATATCTGGGGGTTGTGTTGAGTGAAAAAATAGCTCAAAAACCCTAATGCAACCGAGTGTGCAGAAGGAGAGCTCAAAAAATATGGCACTCAGGCCAACAACCAACTCAAAACACTTACTGTAACAGTTGTGCTATAATAAGTGGAGTATCAACAAAAATGGTCAGAATACCAACAAGCAGCAGGTTTCCTAAAAAATAAAAATGGTGGACTCACTAGACCAAAAGGAGGTAAGGGAGCATGCAAACACCTAGCTAAATTGTATTATGACTCAACTAGACATATCCTCTGCAAGGTGATGAAATCCAAGTCAGACAATATGGATAGTAGAGCCAAGTGGCTAAAGATATCCCCCTACCGGGAGGGACACCGGGTACTCAATCCTAGAAGAAAGGCAACTAAGATACCCCAATCATGACACATCCAGAAAGGTGAATCTGTTGTTTGGTCCTTTTACCGTAGTACCCCCATACAGGGATACTCCGAGAACTGCGAAAGGTATCCCTTCGGTTACTGAATGGAGTGCGGTATTCCACTCAGGCCTCCGGAACTAGTCTGGTGACTTCAACCCTCCTAGGGGAGAGGCCCTCTGATAAACTGGTTGTGACCGTGCCAAAAAATACTAGGGGATTTTGGTTCCCTAATGGACAACAGCTATGTCTCAAGTGTAAGCAACCGAGGGGTGTTATTTGGATGCCTATCCCCCCGATCCTACCTAACTACAAAAATTCTTATGTGTTCCCCAAGTGGGGTTAGAATGTTGGTTGTGTTAAGTAGTTTTTAGGGATCACTTGAATTAGGTGACAGAGTGTGTGTGTGTGAGATGATAATGAACCCAAGTAAAAGTGCCACGAGGGTGGGCGACTTTCTAACTAAAAAATAACAAGACTAAAATTAAACTTTGAAATGTAAAATTTTCTCTTTTCAATTAAAATGCTGAAATTTTAAAAATATTATGTAAATGGAACAAAAATAAAACTGCAGAAAAGGCTATAGGGAAGTATGGCTACAGGCAGGACAGATGGTTGTGCAGGTGCAGAAAATAGTGCAGCAAAGTGCTGGGTTCAAAGCAGGGCAAAAAATGCAGAGAACAGACCGCGGGTTTTTGGCAAATCTGGGCGGTTAGACCGCGGAAAACAGCTGAACAGTCACAGTCGAGTTGCGGGATTCAGGCTGAAAAACGCAGTCGGGACACAGGAAAAATGCCTAAAGGCGCCGGCGGGTTGCGGAAAAATGGCCGAAAGCCGCAGGTGAGACGCAGGAAAAACGCCGAAAGGCGCCGGCGGGTTGCGGGAAAATGGCCGAAAGCCGCAGGCGGGACGCAGGGAAAACACCGAAAGGCGCCAGTGGGTTGCGGTAAAATGGATGAAAGCCACAGGCGAGACGCAGGAAACAGGCCGACAGGTGTAGGCGGGTAGTGAGAAAAAGGTCGAAAGCCGCTGGTGGGTTGCGGAAAAAGGGTTAACAGTCGCAGTCGGACCGTCCCGAACAAGCTAATAGCCGCAGTCGAAACGTAGGTAACAGACTGAAAACCGTCGATAGGTCGCCAGAAACAGTCTGAAAGCCGCGGTCAGATCGTAGGTAAGTGCCTGAAAGACGCGGTCAAAACGCAACTGTAGGGGGCAAAAGATGCGGTTTACGACAGCCAAAAGGGATAGCCGAACAGTAAAATATTTAAAAATTATAACCAGAAATTCAAACCAAGGGGAGTCGCCAAAACTGTAGCTAGGGTTTTCACCCTAGCTTGTGCAAATGAGCACCTACTAAGGAGAATGGACTCCTTAGTAGTAGTTCAATAAACAGTAATAAAAAGACAATACGTTGAAATGGAAATTATTCTAAACATGTGCATGAAACATAAGAGACAAGAAATAATAAATGATTTTCTTTGTATTAAAATTTTACCTTCAATGTGAAGGTTGGTGAAGTTGTTGCAATGGTCCAAGAGGGTTTCTCCAAACTCCAACTTTGCTCCTTCTCTTTCTCCAAATGGTTGGGAATGGGCCAAAGGGGCACTCAATGGTGAAAGTAGCTCAAGGGTGAGCTAGGGTTTCAAGAGTGATTTTGGCAGAGTAAGGGTATACTTGATTGTGGATATGAAATGAGGGATCTCCATCACCTATTTATAGGTTTTTAGTGGTGGAGTGCTAGCCCATGGTTTTTGGAACCATATGGTTTAGGTCAGCTATATAGGGTTTTTTCCTCCTTTTTTCCTCTTTTTCCTCTTTTTTTTTATATTTTTTATTCCCTTTTTAGAGGGTTTTTGCTATTTTGGAGGAATTTTGGATAATTTTAGGGGGAAAAGGGGTTTTTTAGCCTTTTGGAGGCTTTTTTGATGGTTTTGTGGCCTTTTGGAGGCTTTTTAATGGGATTTGAGGGTTTTGAAGGAAAATATGATAGGAAATATGGACAAATGAGTCATGTAATGGGGTAGATGAGATAGTGAGCACTTTTTGGGTGTTAACAATGATCACCACATCAAAAATAAACAGTTTCAGCAGGGCGACTTGGTGTTGTTATATGACAGCAAGTTTATGAAACATCCAAGAAAGTTGCAGATGCATTGGCTCGGTCCCTATCGCATCAGTAGTATTACTTCCGGAGGAGCGGTTCAGTTGCAGTAGTTGGACGGGGCGATGCTCCCTAGGCTAGTAAATGGTCATAAGTTGAATCCCTATTGCGCGGGCTTAGAACACCGCGATGCCTGAGTCGAATCGGGAAAACAAAAATAAAAAAATGATGATGTGTTGCAGTATGATCGTTGGCAGGATGTCACACCACCATGGACAAAATCCGGAAGCAATGAGGCTTCTGTCGCAAGTTGGGAACAGTTGGAGAGACATGGCAGTGTAGCGACTAGGTCAAATCAGTAATAAATACCAAAAGTTCAGATAGTTAATTAATGGCACTATTCAAATGATGGGCATTAATGGAGGATCTGGTCGATCGATGGCGGATTTGTGTCATTAATACATGATTTTGGTTGAGTTAATGCCTAATTCTGTGATGATTACAGCGGATTTGGTTGGATGCTATAAAAACGGATTGGAGCTGGTTGGAAGGCATTGAGAATTCAGTTGTTTTTGTAAGATTGTGGCATGCTGTAGAGTATTGTTGCTAGTTCATGAGTGTTGCTATGTGTTGGGAGAAGTTGTTGGCACTGTAGAGTGTTGTTGTTGAGTATAGTGAGGTATGCCAGGTGAACTCGAGACTGTTAAAATAAGTAGTGAAGTCAATTCCCCCTTCATCCTGGCTATTGATGAAGAAGAACTTGCACCAACCGTCAACCTTGAGGCCATGGTAGCCACTATGCCAGTGGGAGAATCCGTAATTGCTAAGAAGCGGCACTAACCTCATTGTTGCAGCAGCTGCACACAGTGACCATTAATGTGAATTCCTTTCCCACGGAAGGATTGACTACTCTGTAGGCTACTACTAGTGAGGAAATGACAGACCGAATGTGGCAAATCAGCGGTATGTGTGCCTGCCTGCAGGCAAGCGAGGCTGATGCATAGCGCACCATTGCAAAATTTACTACCAGGGATGCTTCCATACGGAAGGCAGTCGATGACCTTGAGGTACACATTAAGGAAGAACGGGCGGAGAAGGCCCGCGAAATTGAAGCCCTGAAAAAGGAACAAGATTTCCTTATTGCGGAAAAGGCTCACATGTGGGACGATAGTGTCCAAGTTGATCGGGCAATCATAGAAGCTTATCAACATGTCCCAGAGCCCACTGAAGAGGTAGATGTACTCCACCGAGTGTAGCAAAAGGGGGCTGCTATTCTTCAGTTGCGACAAGAGAATCATGAGTTGAAGGCCCAGCTGAAACCGGGTACACCTCAGGCCACAGTGGATGACCGACGAAGGGTACTTGATGAAGTTGCCACTTAGATGGAGGAGCTCAAAACACAGGAAACCAGGCTCACGGCTGAAAATGGTGCAATTCTGGGGCCGCATTATTCAGGATGTGCAGGTTGAGCAGCTGACAAAGTACCGGCAGGAAGCGGAGGGACAATTGGCCACATTAAAAGCTGCAATGCGCACAATGCCACCATTGGAGCAAGTTGCTAAGTCTCAAGAGCTGAAAGAATTACAACACCGTGTTGCCAAGGCGGATGAGTGACAGAAGATATGCGTGGCTCAATTAGAAGAGTTCTAGGACATGGGTGGTAAATTTATGATGCAGGCTAGTGAAGCTCTAGAGGCAGTGCAGAAGTGTCGACAACAGGTCATGGAAAAGCTTACGGATCACCCATCTTCCGACGCCATGGTCGACAGTCAGGAAGCAGCTACGGAAGCCAAGGAGCTGGTGCAAACAGTTGAACAGCCGTATGAGGACTTCAAAGTAAAGACGACAATGTGTACTATGTCCAGCAGTTGACGTGGCTCGAGGGCGAGCCAAAGATTGTGCTGGGGGCCTGTTGGCAGGAGGTTTGGTAGAGTGCTATCTCATCATCTCCGATGTTGCAACAAGGAAGAAGATGACGTGAATGGCGAGGAGTGGAATATTAGTGATGTATTTTGGGTCAATTGTACCCTGAAATGCGGGTTTTGGGACATTTGGACCATAAATAATGTAATGTTGTGTCAATTATACCGCCAAATGCGGGTTTTTGGTTGGTTTTGTACCAAGTTAGTTAGATATTGGGTCACTTGTCCAAATGTCGGTTAGGAAATTGTTAGTAAGTGGACAAGCATTGTAATGGAAGAAGCCTATATATAGATAAGAGTCGTAGGTATTGAGAGAGACGAAGATGAGAGGAATCAAGCTAGGTGAAGAGAAGTACATGTTTTTTGGGTTGTTTCTGCGCATCTGTGAGATATTCCCGAGACTTGATCTTTAAGGAGATATGGTATCTAAGGCTTTGCAGTAATAGTATATGATGAAACTATTCTGGTGCAATTCCTGGGTTCTTTCTATTTATGTATGGTAATGCAATGTTGCACTTCATGAATAATGTTATGTTTTCTTGATGCAATGTTGCTTTACTGTTATTACTCCGGCAATAATGAATGGTGTGATTGAATAATGCATTATGAACACATGTCAAATGTTTGAGATTCCTATTTAGTGTTGCAATAGATTTATTTCATATAGCCACAACTCTCCTCCTTCCTCGGCGGAAACATGGTTCCGTCAGTTCTCCCTGGATGCCTTGGGTGAGACCTCATCTGCTCTGCAGGTGTTGCTGGGCGGGATAAAACCTACCCAAGCCGGTGCCCAGGGAGACTATGGCATGTGTCGACAGTGGAGTGGAACCCCTGTCGACTGGAGTCGCATTGGTCAACAATAGAGTCCTTTCCCCGACGATACAAAGTGTCGCCGACGATGACATAATCTTTAGCGTGATGTCTCACACGTTGTCATTCATCTCACGAATAGTGCGAAGTGAACTTAAAAGTTTGAATACATACAATGATATCCCCATACCAAGGGTCCACCGACAAGATAAGGAATAAGTGCTCATCCACAAAGGAATCTTCATGGATGACCACCTCATCAAGTCACAGAAAATCCGACATGAGTGTTAGAACAGTAACCACACTTAGTACCATAATCCATAAATTTTTTAATTGCCCATGTGCTTAATTAAACCATGTTTTGGATTAAGTGACTATAGTTGGTCAAAAACCCACTTTGAGAGTGTTCACACCCACTTCCAAGCAAACCAGTTCACCCAGCCTCCAGTTTTGTCCACAAGTGCACCCTCATTTATTGCTGGTGCGCCCTCTCTCCTTGTTTTGGGGAATTTTAGTTGACCAAGGGCGCTAGGGTGGATTTTTGCCCATTTTTGGCTAGATTTGGAGCATTTAATGCTCCCTTGGGCCCCCAAACCTCCTCTACTTGCTCACCCACGCCTGCCTTGAGCTAATTAATGACCCAGCATGCTTCAGCCACCTCCACACCAGAATTCGTGGCTGTTTGGGGTGATTGGGATTGAGTTGGACCCACCTAGGGGGGATTGAGGCCAATTTGGCATTGATGACTTGTACACTCAGCTTGAGCCACCTAATGCTCTCGATTTTCTCATGGATGTAATAAAAACCTGTTACTAACATTCACATGTTAGACAGTCAGTTAATCAAAGGTTTCAGCATACATTGTGTGTAAAATTATCATCTTTTTCAAGTTTTTCCACTGTATTTGCAAATTAATTCGATTTTGTGAGGTTCTCCATAGCTCCTAGATCTTCTGTGATCAAAATACTCACATGGTATCAGAGCCATCGTGGAGTTAGTGAGTTGCAGGTCAATATTGAGCGTTGAACTGCATTCTAGAGAGGATTTCCAGATAAAAAAATTGAGTGTTTTTGCAGGTGTTTCAGTAGTTTTCTCACCATTAACGCAGCAGTCATGGAAGCAAACCAAATTTTGCTCACACCCTTCAATTTTTTCGATTGGAAGGCTGAGATGGTCATCAAGCTGAGATCTAAGGGTCTCTATAGAGTGACCATGGGCACAGAAGTGGAGCCAAATTCTGCTGTGGAGAAAGCAAAGTACTACAATCGACTTGATGAAGCTTATGGATTGCTATGCCTGAGAATTTCAAGGGAACTCTTGTTTCATATAGACAGTTTGACAACTCCCAATGAAGTATGGGTGAAGCTAGAATCACTCTTTGGGAAAACTGATGAACTGAGAGGCCACCAGCTTGAAAACGAGCTCATTAGCTTGAGCCCAGCGCATTTTGAAACCATCCAGGAGTTCTTCACGAAATTCAAGTCACTGGTGCTTCAACTGCAACAATGTGGAATTGTTAAGAAGGAGGAACAACTGATTCTGTCCATCCTTTCGAAGCTAGGCCCAGAGTTTTCAGTATTTGTTAGCACATTTCACTCAGCCAAAATGACCCTTCGAAATTGGCAAATGCCATCACTAGCTACCTTCATGGAGTGTCTCACTCAGGAGCAGGATAAACTAGTTCATATGGGCACCATAAAATCAAAGGACCAAGCATTGGCAATGGGTGTTTCAAATGCAAGCAAAGGAAAGCAGAAAGCCAAGAATTCGAAGCAGCAAGAGAAGAGGAAGTTTGACAAGACCAAGTCTGCAGATGGGGGTTCGAATCTGTCAAAGGAGAAGGACAAGAAGGGAAAGGAAAAGACCAAATGCACCTATTGTCATAGGGGATGGCATCCAGAGAGCTCATGTATGAAGAAAACCATTGACTCAATGGCGCAGCTGCTGGAGAAGAACAACATCCCAGTCCCTGAGGGCGCAAGGAAGAAGGAGAGCACCTCAAACCCTGACAATAAGGAGAAGTGTCATGCCTTGGTAGCAGGTACTTCGAATCCCTCATCCTTTATCATTGATTCAGGAGCTTCCAGACATATGGTTTCATCCAGAGAGCTCTTCTCCTCTATGCATTCGAATGGTGGCCCAACAGTTCGAATGGGAGATGATTCAGAAATCCAGACCAAAGGGATTGGTAGGATTGACATGGAGCATGGATATTTCAGTGATGTGTTCTATGTACCTTCATTGGCTGCAAATTTGCTATCAGTTTATCAAATGACCCATACAGGAGAAGCCAAGAGAGTGACATTCACTCCGGATTTGGTAGAAATCTCAGAAATCTCTTCAAATCAAGTTGTGGCAGTAGGGTATGCAGATCATGATGAGAGAATGTACAAATTCTCAAATTTCATTCCAAATTCTAGTGACCATGCTCTTGTCTCTCATGCCAACGAGACCTCCAAGTTGTGGCATGAAATATTTGGCCACATGAACTACAAATACCTCCAGACACTGCACAAGGACGAGATGGTGGAAGGGCTTCCAGAAATCAGATCATCAAATGGTGCATGCATTGGGTGTGTAGTTGGAAAGCATCCTGAGCGCAGCTATGAGAAGGGAATGGCAAGGAGAGCCACTCAACCACTTGGATTGGTACATTCAGACCTCATTGGTCCTCTTCCCACTCCATCATATGGTGGATCAAGGTATGTACTTACATTCATAGATGACTACTCTCGATTCTGCTGGGTTTACTTCCTTAAATTGAAGTCAGAAGTGTTTGAGAAATTGAAGATTTGGAAAGCCCTAGTGGAGAACCATAGTGGTCATAAGATAAAGATCCTTAGGACTGATAATGGAAAGGAATATGTGAATAATAACATACAGCACCTTTGTGAGGAATGTGGCATCCAAATGCAACATTCAATCCCCTACACACCTCAGCAAAATGGTGTGGCAGAGAGGAAAAATAGATCTCTCAAGGAGATGGCTACTTGCATGATTGAAGCTAGGGATCTAAGCCCTAATCTATGGGCTGAAGCCATCAATTGTGCTGCTCATATTCAGAACAGAGCCTTTCACAAATCAGTCAAAGGAAAAACCCCCTATGAGGCATGGTTTGGCCAAAAACCAAATGTGTCAAATTTCAGGATTTTTGGGTCTAGAGCATGGGCTCGAATTCCATCAGAAAAGAGGAAGGCTTTGGAGCCACAGAGTAGGGAATGTATCATGGTTGGATATGGTGAGGACACAAAGGGCTACAAGCTCTTTGACACATCCACACTTAAAACTTTCATTGAGAGAAGTGTGCAATTCGAAGAAGAACCAATTCCAGATTTTGAGCTTGCACCGGGGGAAAGCTCCTCTCCTCCACATCTTAATGAGATTAGTGATGATTCCACCTCTGATTTTTCTGATATTGCTGAAGATGACATGGCTGAAGATGACATTGCTGTACATGAGTCACCATCAAGGCCCAAGTGGGCTGAAAAAATCATAGAAGCTGCAGGTGAATTGGCAGGCAATCCCCAAGAGCCTAGGAAGACTAGATCTCAAACAATCAATGCTTCCTTTGCAAATGAAAGTGAACTTGCTGATCACTGTTATATGATGATCAGATCTGATCCAACATCATATCAGTAAGCTCATCATGATCCAAGGTGGAGAGCATCAATGCAAGAAGAATTCCAGTCTCTCCAAGAGAACAAAACATGGGATTTGGTGCCTCTTCCTCCCAAGAGGAAACTTGTGCAATGTAAGTGGATTTTCCGAACCAAACCTGTTGCTGATGGTTCTGATCTGAAGTATAAGGCTAGGTTAGTGGCTAAGGGCTACTCACAAATCCATGGTGTGGATTATACAGAGACCTTTGCACCGGTTGCAAAGATGGACTCAATTAGACTAGCTCTAGCCATGGCAGCTAGTAAAGGTTGGGAAGTTCACCACATGGATGTCAAAAGTGCATTCTTGCATGGTGAGCTACAGGAAGAGATATATATGCAGCAGCCTGAAGGATTCCAAGAGGATCCCACACTTGTATGCAGGTTGAAGAAGTCACTCTATGGACTCAAGCAAGCCCCCAGGGCTTGGTATGCCAAAATGGATGTTTTTTTGCTCTCAATTGGTTTCTGTCGATGCAAGTCTGATCCAAATGTTTAGTTGCAGCATTGTGATGATAATTTGCAGGTCATTGTACTGTATGTTGATGATCTCTTAATTACAGGGAGCTGCACCAAACAAATTGGCTCAATTAAAGCTTCTTTGCACAGTGAATTTGCCATGAGCGACCTAGGATTGCTAAGGCAATTTTTGGGCTTGGAAATTGAGCAATCTGAGAGAGGTATATTGCTGAGTCAACCTAAGTATGATTCAGACCTGTTATTCAAGTTTAAAATGGCTGAATGTAAGGCAGCCAAGTGCCCATTCCTTTCAGGCATAAAACTAGGTGAATTTGAAGACTCTCCAATGGTGGATTGTACTCTCTACAGGCAGCTAGTCGGAAGTTTGTTGTATCTTACACATACAATACCTGATTTGTCTTATGCTGTAAGTGCTGTAGCAAGGTATATGCAGCAGCCACATGATATCCATTGGAAGGCAGCCAAAAGGATCCTTCATTATGTCCAAGGAACAAAGAACTTTGGGGTACACTATGCAGCTGGTTCTTCACTTCAACTAGCTGGATTTTCTGATTCCGATTGGGCGGGAGATCCCATCGATAGAAAGTCCACTTCAGGTTTTGTGTTTATGTTTGCTGAAGGTCCTATTTGCTGGTCAAGCAAGAAACAGCACACAATTTCTCTTTCATCAGCAGAGGCCGAGTACAGGGCAGCAGTGAACGCAGCCACACAGTGTGTTTGGTTGCAAGGCATTCTTCGGGAGTTTGGTGTTGCTATTGATTCTCCAACCAATATTTGGGTGGAAAATCAAAGTGCCATCAAGATATCTACTGATCCAGTACAGAGGCAAAGAACAAAGCACATTGAGATCCACATGCATTACATTCGGGGCTTGGTGCATGACAGGGTGATTTCACTGCAGTATTGCCCATCCACCGAGCAAACTGCTGATATTTTCACCAAGTGCTTTACTGAGAAGACCTTCACTCGCTTGAGAACTTTTCTTGGAGTGAGTGATGGATGGTGATTGCTGCAATTTAATTGCAGGTTCAGCCCCATGTCCATTTTTGAGGGAAGTTTTTATCCCATGAGGTTTTACTTCTTTTCCTCGGTTCATATGGACAAATAAAATTTCTGTTTGTATTGAGGTGACTTGAGCCTTTGTTGCCAAGGCCTCCCACTTATCTTTCATGAGATGTACTAAGTTATGGTTAAGGGGGGGTGTTAGAACAGTAACCACACTTAGTACCATAATCCATAAATTTTTTAATTGCCCATGTGCTTAATTAAACCATGTTTTGGATTAAGTGACTATAGTTGGTCAAAAACCCACTTTGAGAGTGTTCACACCCACTTCCAAGCAAACCAGTTCACCCAGCCTCCAATTTTGTCCACAAGTGCGCCCTCATTTATTGCTGGTGCGCCCTCTCTCCTTGTTTTGGGGAATTTTAGTTGACCAAGGGCGCTAGGGTGGATTTTTGCCCATTTTTGGCTAGATTTGGAGCATTTAATGCTCCCTTGGGCCCCCAAACCTCCTCTACTTGCTCACCCACGCCTGCCTTGAGCTAATTAATGACCCAGCATGCTTCAGCCACCTCCACACCAGAATTCGTGGCTGTTTGGGGTGATTGGGATTGAGTTGGACCCACCTAGGGGGGATTGAGGCCAATTTGGCATTGATGACTTGTACACTCAGCTTGAGCCACCTAATGTTCTCGATTTTCTCATGGATGTAATAAAAACCTGTTACTAACATTCACATGTTAGACAGTCAGTTAATCAAAGGTTTCAGCATACATTGTGTGTAAAATTATCATTTTTTCAAGTTTTTCCACTGTATTTGCAAATTAATTCGATTTTGTGAGGTTATCCATAGCTCCTAGATCTTCTGTGATCAAAATACTCACAATGAGCTCAGCAAAAACCAAGGATTTCACTGACTTCACCAAAGCAAAATCGAGATCAAACTCCTGAAGAATAACAATCCACTTATTATACTTCCCCCCAATTAAGCGTCGTGAAAGCATGAACTGAAATGGATTGATGTGTGCTATGTGTCAAAACCCAGAATTTACGAAAAAATTTAAAATTTTTAAGATAGTAATAAATGTTACTAAATGCATTCCTTGATCTGTTTGATTTAGTTAGGGGATCACAATTATGTCTGAATAATTTGTCCTTGTACTTAAATTTCTAATATGAGTCTTATTTATCGTTACTGATGGTTTTTCTGTTTTCAACCCCAAGGGGGTGTTGTCATCGCAGATTGGGCTTACTTAGCTTTCGAGCTAATGCATCCAATTGTCTTCCATTTACAGGTATACAGGTAGAGTATGGTCGCTACCATTACTTTTTAAAGCATTATAGCTTCTTTAATTGTACCAAAAAGGTGTAACATGCGAGACAGGTTGTCAAGTGAAAAAGGTAGAAGTTTCAGTACTGTAATCTTCAGACATTCTTACTGCTAGAAGGTTGACGATTTTTGCATGAGCATATGATAAATATTTTGTACTCTGTCCAACTGTCTTAAATTCCACCATGAAGTACTGTTTGTGACTGTGTGATTATGAATAAAATTGCAGATTATAATATTTGTCTTCATCTTATTATTTTGTAAGTTCATAGATTTTCGATGTGCTTCCTGCCGCTCCTTATGAGGCTAGGCTTAAGACATAAATATTGTTACACTATTCTAAGTCATTTCAAACTTACATTATCTATATACCCATACTAATATATATAATGTTGATCCTTCCCTCTATGTCTAGAATAACTCCCTTTTAATGGTTTCCATGCCATTAATTCCATTAATCATGATTTAATATCTTATTGACAAACAAAGGGGAAATCCTTCGAAATCTTGTTATGATTGACATACGTATAAATGAAATTAAAGCATAGCAAGTATGGTGATAGTCTATATGGATTCTATAGCATTGCTATCATTATGCAAATGATAGCAATCCCAAGTGTGGCATCATGACTAAAAACAAAAACGATACTCATACTATGATTGAAATTCATCTACTGCGATTTTAATTGAACGTAGAACATGAGTTGGAAACACAAGTGACTATACAACTTCAACCCTCGGCATGCAAAGATTTAAAAGCTACGTGTAACTTCCTCCGCCAAGTATTGAAGGTATTTAAATGCTGTCTCAACCCTAACTTCGGCATTCTTCCATTGCCTTTGGGCTTGTCCTTCTGTGGAAACCCCTCCTGTCCGAACCCTAACTCTACAGAGATGTCAAGAGCTCGGCTCTTCTGCAACTTGAATTTCTTCGTGCTTATTTGACTCTTTATAAGAGAATAAATGTGTCGTTGTTAATGGCAGATGTAGTTGGAAAAAAAATTGCAGGGTTTTTCTTTATCCATTTCCTGTCAACGTTTTACCCCTGTCGTAGCATTGCCATTTCCCCTAGCTAGGTCGGGTTGAATTTTTCAATGTAATAGCTGTTGGTATTCTTCCAGTTCATGGCATTTGTTTAACACAGTTTCGAGGTGGTTACATTGTTTGGTATCTCGCATGCAGCTTCAAACCTTCGTATTGGTTCCTGGCAAAGTCTGAGAGTCGTTGTTGTTGCTACAGTTCTTAGACTTTTACCATTCCTTTGCTTATGGTTTTGTTTGTAAGTCTTTAATATTAACTGTTGTCGGCTATGGGTAGTTTTTGTGCTTAGGGTTTTTCCTTTGGGTTCAGTTACAGGTCTGGTTGCCATTATTACAAGGTGCTACGGCTTGCATGCTACCTCAGTCTTCTTATTGTTCATAGCCTCATCTGAGAGTCATTTGTTTTCGTTGTTATAGTAACGGTATCTAGTCAAGCAGCTAGGGTTTGAATTTTGTTAACGGTGGGGTCTTTTGTCACGGTGTGGCCTTGAGTTTTAACTCAGTTCTTATTCATTTGGTGAAACGAAAGGGGGTTCACAATAGTCAACCTACTGTACATGCTTGCAATCATCCCCTGGTAAGCTTATAGGTTTACCCTTGTCTTTCTGTACACCACAAGTTGTTTTTAAGACTCGTCATTTTTGTAACTATGAAAATGATCATGAATAATGCTTTTGTTTTGTTGCAGGTTCGGACTCCCTTCACAATGCGGATGACTCAGGCTTCTGCTGTTGATTGCATAACCGGGTAAGCCTGGTTCTACCATGGCAAGTCCTCCTTATGGGTTGTTTGCACTGTAGGGTTTTGGTTTTGGAAGCATGGCTTCAATCGTTGTTGTGGCTAATGGAACTTCTGTCGGCACTTAGGTTGTTTGGTACCGAATAGTCGTGGTGTAAATTTGTTTTTTTTTTTAAAAGAGAAAATAGAGGCTTGTAAGCCTGTTCAGAAAAGAGGTTACGACCTCGGTGTTTTTTTTTAAGTTTTGTTACAACCCTTTTTAAAAGGGGTTTGGGATGATTTCCAGGAATTTTCGAAATATATTTTAATATAGTTCTGCCTACACACAGGCTTGTCTAATGCTTGTTCTATCTTTATTCTGAACTGTACAATGCACTGGGAAAGGAATGCATTAAAGACTTCTCTAATTATCTACTATTTCTGTTTGATAAAAAAATAGGGCTACGGCCATAGGTGAATCGTTGTAAAAATTATCCTTACTATTTCTTTTGTATCAAAACAAAATCAGAGGGGATAGAAGTAAATTTAAAAGCTACGGCGAGGGTTTGTTTTTAATTGTTGATAAATGTGGAACCAACGTGATGTAATGTAATGATAAGAGAACTCGACGATAAGCAAAAATAACTATGCTGTGAGTTTTAGTTTTGTTGAGGATTTGAATACCATGTTTGCATCTACTGGAACTTCTTATTATTTAAAAACTTGAGATAATGTGGTTCGAGTGAACACACCTTCGTATTTTGGTTTAGTTACCTGTCTGGTTATTGTAAACTCTTCAAGGTTTACATGCTTGCCTGTAACTTCTAGCACCCTAGGGTTTAATCGAAAGCACAGTAATAAATCTAGTTATATTATGATTCTGTAGTTAAAATGTTTTACTGTTGGTAGTTAGGAAAACAAGAGAAAGATTTTATAATGGAACTCGATGGTGATTTGGAAACTATTCTGTCATTTTCGTTTTATGAATTAAATAGCTAGGTTTTTATATTTTGAGATACTCTTAAGTTGAGAACTGGGATAATAGGATTCACGAAATCCTGCAGTTATGATGTATTTTTTATACTTTGGTCTCGACACTGTTTTTGTTTAAATGCAAATAAAAAGAATGATATCTTCCTATTACTGTGCTCGACAGAAGAATTAGATTTTCATTCTGCTGTTATTTGGTTGTAAAAACTGAATCTAAGTTCTAGGATTTAAGTGTGATTGATAAACCAGAGACCTGTGATGTGTTGATAAAACAAAGTGAAGCTCGGCACAGGGTTCTAATTTCTTTAATTTGTTTTAATATCCTAACTATAATATTTTCTGCTATCTGCTAACTATAATAATAAACTAGCTTATGCTTACAGTTTATAAACTATTGTATAAAATAAGGATGGTTTTCTGTGTAAATTATAAATGCATTAATAATAGAAAACAAAGATATTAACTCATCCTAACAAATCAGAAAATCACAGTAACTTCAGAAATCTTCTACTGATATTCTAAGATATTCAATTTACTAACAGATTAATTACCATTTAAACATATTAACAGTACACATAACATGCATTAATTCTTCCTTAATGAACATATAGGAGTAAGTAGCAGAACCTGTCTTGATTTGTGGACAACAACAGCAATGGGAGGCTGTTCCTCCCTACCAATTCTTGGAGAGTGCCCAGACAGCACTTCTCAGGACCCCCGAGCTTGCTCTGGTCTCCCTGGCTGGAACTAGGTGCAGCAAAACCATTCACACAGCCAAACAGCTAAATTGGAACCAAGTTACTGCAGCTTCCTATCTCAAACACTTCCTTACTGTTTTCCCTCTTCCTCAATGGGACTCCTGAATAACATTCACCTGAATGTATTCTCCCTCTAGAACAATGCTGAACCCCCAGCTCAGTTCATTGAGTACTATTTAAAAGATTGCCTAGGTCTTAGTTGGGTTAACTGTCATTAATGAGCCACCTGCTCAGATTCCACTTTCTTGGGGAATCATGACCCCAAAATATAGGGAAGTTGCCACCTGCAACTTAGGAAGTGTTTGAGGATGCTGCCACTTGTCTTTTTCCTTTCCACCTAGTTCCACCCACCAGTTAGACTAGTAACCTCTTTTAACAGCTCTCCCATGCTGTTGTCTCCATAATTTATTTATTAAAAATAAAATATTCAGAATTACATTCCACTTCTGGTGACTCTGCTGAGTCATCAATTCCTACTTAGCATTAAATTTAACATAATGTCTCAGGAATATAATAAAATAATTACATTATTTTTGCAAATTTGGGGTATGTGACACTATGACAGTGGTTTTCCTAAGCGTAATGTAATGTCGTAAACGTTGGACTACATGAACAGTCGCAAGTGCCAATTTATCCACGTGAGTGTATCTCAGCTCAGCATCTACTAAATTTCGACTAAGATAATAGACGAGATGATCTTGGAGTCCATAATCTAGCTGAACTAAGACCATGCCAATCGTTTCAAGAGATGCGGCCACATAAAGCAAGAAATCTCTAGCAAAGATGGGTGGACTAAGCAGAGGGGACAATACCAAATATTTCTTCAAAGTGTCAAAAGACTGTTGGGCTCACTCATCCCAGATAAATGGAGTGTCCTTCTTCAAAATTCATGCGAAACCTTTGGTAAGACTAGCGTAATTCACTATAAAGCGTCGTAAGAAAGTGGCTCTCCCTTGGAGGCTCTGAACCTAAATTAAGTTACACGGGGGAGGAAACCAAAGTATTTCCTCAACCTTAAGAGGATCGACTCTTATACCCTCTTTGGAAACTATGAAACCTAAAAGGAGACCCGTTTTCATAATAAAGATGCACCTGTTGGGATTCAACTGAATCTTGTAACATCGACATCTTTCCAAAATGAGACGGAGGTTCTCGGGGTGGTCCACTCTCTTACGAGAATGGCTAGCAAGATAATCCAAGTATGCCTCCACTGTGCGCTTAAGGTCGTGAAAAGCATAAGTCATGGCACGCTGAAATGTAGCTCCGGTGTTTTTAAGCCCGAAGGCAATTTTTCGATATGCAAATGTACCCCAAGGACATATAAAAGTAGTTTTATGTTGATCCGCTGGCTTAATATGGATCTAGTTATATCCTAAGAAACCATCCATAAATGAAAAAAGCTTGCTTCCGACACATGCATCAAAAATTTGATCTATGAATGGATTGGGAAAGTTATCGTTTGGACAGGCTCAGTTCAGATCTCTAAAATCTGTGCATACACAGATGGTTCCTTGCTTCTTATCCACAGGAACAAGATTTGACACCCATTCAGTAAGGGGAACTGGGTAGATGAAACCAGCTTTAAGTAGTTTCTCCACCTCTGCCTTAATCATGGCTTCCTTCCTAGGATTCATAGCACGAAGTCATTTCCAAACCGGCTTAGCATTAGGATATGTATTAATCTCATGTTTGACAATACTAGGGTCTATTCCTGGCATCTCCTCATAAGACCAGGAAAAAACATCCCGAAATTCCTTGAACAATTTGGTGTATATACAGATCTCATTGGGAGAACAATCATCACCGATATAAATGTTCTCTATCTTTTTGGGTGTTCGAGAGATGTTGACCGGTATGGTTGGGGATATATTAGCCATATTCCCCTCCGCGTAAATCCCATGTGAATCCAAAGGAGCCACAGGGTGACAAACCTTCTCGACAAGAGTCATCCTAAACTCTTCTTGCTCAATGAGATCAAGGTTGGGAAGGAAATAAGAGTGATGATCCAAATCCTCCCAAGGCCTCTCACTACCACACATAGCCTCGATGATGGCTTCATCCGAAGGAAAAGTACAATCAATACAATCTTGCAAGCAAGACGAGTTGGCTACCCCACGCAGGCAGCATAATGGGATCTTCCTCCTCTGTCCATGAAGATGATAGATCCTGCTCTGTAGTGGCTTGTTGAATTTCATGGTATGCAAGCTCAGCTACAGATAGTGGCAAAGCCATTCCAACGTGCAAAATGTCTCCAGACGAGGAACTTGTGGATGGTAAAGTCCACGAATCATTAAAATACGAGGTCCAGAAGGGTACATTATTTAAAGAGGATGGTACACTATCGGAAACGGTTCGAATAAAGGAAATTGGCACAGCAAAGTCGAATGATCCCATCAAGGATGGATACAATCCTACACCAAAGTTCCCAGTTGTCGGCTGAGAATCTTTGATCTGGGGAACAACAGTTCCCGGTGATGCTACGGAATTGGACCAAGGGAAGTCTAGCTAATCAATCGTCACAATTCTGCCTTCATGAGGAAAGCAAATAACTCTGAACAAAGAGGACACAATCGCTCTCATTGCATAGATCCAATTCCTACCCAGAAGAAGGTTTTAGTTGATGGGCACATCAACCACCTCGACTTCAATAGGCACGGATTTCCCACCCAAGTGGACCTCAAGGGAAGGGAGAATACCATGTGGCCTAAATGACCGACCATCAAATGCTGTAAGCATGGTCATATATTTTGACAAGGGAAGAGAGCCAAGAGATTTCCAACAATCCAACGAGATCACTGAGGTGGAAGCACCTTCGTCAACCACCGTATGTTTAACGAATTTTTGTAAGCACCTCACATGGACTTGAAAAACCACATGATAAGGAAAGCGAGGATGGATATTAGTAGTGTCGAATTTAATGATGTTAGGGCTACCCTCATCCTAGACTCTCAAATAAGATAGAAGGGCATTCCTCTGTGAAGGGCATGCCTATAAAACCTCAAGAGCCGACATGGCACATGAATTTTGGCCCAAATCTTCCACAATAGAGTTGTTTTGGGTGGCTCGGGCATTGGGATTATGCATGGAGTGCTTAAGAACACCTTTTGGTATTCATGGCATAGTAGTGGGATTATCGATATCCAGATAAGAGTCAGGAGGAGGAGGAGGCTCATTCCCCATATTCGGTTGTGGTGCACCATAATTGCGTTGATGCGTAGCAGAACTAACCACATATTGAACCACGTTCATGCATTCGTATCCACCGGCATGAGAAGAGGACGTCGAAGTTTCATTAGTACCATAGCAAGTGACGAGAGCATTTGAAGCCATATTATGATGATGCAAAAGGGGATCTTTCAACATAGCTGGGCTCTGTGCAATATGATTCAATACTTCTTCAATTCAAGGACACAAGTGAGTAAGATGATCCTCCCCACAATGTTTGCAAGGGAATTTCACCTTATGTCTAGGCTTACGGTCCCCACCAGCATTTTCGCCATCTCGAGGAGGGTTGGAATTCTCTTTTCTAGGAGTATTTCCATTACTTCCATTATTCCCATTATTCCCACCCTTATGATTGTTTCTCTCCTTCTTCTTTCCACCAGGTTGGTTGTTGCCTGATGGGTTCGCCGATTGTATCGAATGGACATTAGACGATTGGGTGGAAGTGGACGAGGCGTGAGCCTGTCAGGAGGTAGATTGGCTAATAGAAAAATTTTGCATTTGATTTGTAACCAATTCTATGGGTCGAGTACTTGTGGATTCAACAATGCCATCGGCATGTGGTCCAAGAACAAGCTTGGTTTCATGATGTGAGCGTGGTGAGTCAGGAATAATATCATACAGGATACTGGACTGAGCATAGAGTAAATATAACTACTGGGATTTGAATATAGCTTGCTCCTCAGTCATAATTCCGGACACCGAAACCTCCTTAGAGATGTAGAGAAGAAAATAATTGAGGAACCACTCCAACAGAAAGTCTGGAGGAATGTTGGCTTTCACTAGCCTCTTCCATCGGCGCCGCTCTTGAATGTGATCAGATATGTGCGTGGCCTTGTTCTAGAGCAAGGTAGATAAAAGTTCGGTGCCAGTATCATAGAGAAATGACAACTGAAAGTGATCTAATAAAACCAAGTCTATCTCATTAAAACCCTTGTAAGTGCCCCCAAAAAACTTGATGTACTATTTCACGGCTACCCCCGTGAGGGTGCATTGAAATAGTCTCAAACGAATAGAGTCGTTATTTAATGAATTCGAGGAGCACCATAAGTGAAAATTAGTAACATGATCACCCAGATACTCACCCTTATTCCCCTCAAACTTTGGAATGTCAGAAGGGAGTTTCGTAAGGACTTGAGGCCAAGTAGGATCGTGACACACCGGATCATTCGTGAGCTTCAAAATATCTAGTAAATTCAAACGAGCAAGAAACGGGAGCTGCGGTTGTAAAGCTTGATTATAAGATCCCAAAAGAGGCTAAGCTTGCGGACCTAAAGGATGATATGAACCATGACCATGACCATAGGGCTGATAACCGCGTCCAACCTGACTTATGTAAGGGTACGGAGGTATATGTGTGTTGTAAGCACCATAGTGAGGAGGGTTGTAATAAGGGACAGAACCGGTTGCATTATAAGAAGGATTACCGCCATAATTTTGGGGCATATAAATGCTATTCATAGGAGGAGAAGTCGAGTGATGACCATAAGTAAAGGGAATGTTCCCACCTCCCATGTTAGGAGGGACATGCAGGTTAGCAAACCTGGTCATAGTCACGAGTATATGCGTAGAAGCATGCGGGTTAAATTGTGGAATATGAGTCGTGTTATGAGAAGTGTTCCCACCAAAATTGGGGGTAGTCCTCAAACGTGGTTTTCCTCCAGCATGTGGATTAGATGAAGAAATGTGACTAGACCCAAATTGGAATGGAGTAAAAGAGGGTGCACTGCCCCTAAGGGAGCAGTTCCCCCAGCACCAAGGATAGAGTTAGCTTGCCTACCAGACGAAGTGGATATAAACTTTGAATTAAGACTAGGCATACCAACTGAAAAGGGATTAGTGGTCGAAGGGTTTCTCGTATCATAAAGATTTGGAATCCCATATCGGAAACCACGTGTGTGGGCACCATAAAATGGGTTTGACTCCGGGGGTGGGTCTGGCCCAAAGCCTGAAAAAGTAATGTGTGGGGGTAAACCTTCCTCTCCAACATCCCTGGGAGTGGAAGGAGCGGTCTGTCCATCGACATCACCTGACAGAGTCATGGGAATTCCTCCCGTGCTAGATGGAGCAGTCATAATGTGAGCATCTTAAAGCTCGTAAGAAATATCAAAAGGATCAGTGGGAATCTTCCAACGTCTCTTATAAAAATGACGTTCTACCTCGATGGCTGGTAGACCATCCAAATGACGAGACCGATGGAGTGGTGGATCTCACTACACGATAACTCCAAAGAATCAAAATTCCTCCTAATGACGAACTAACGATCAAAGAGCACACACCTAAAGAAACTACATCCAAATGCACAAAAACCGGACTGGCTCAAGGGAACTCCCAAAACTACAGCCGATATGTCTCTCCTAGGAGAGGCTTGAGACTCCCAAACTATAACTAGAGGTAAAATAATCAGTTATAAGGGCTCCTAGACTTCACTGCATGCACAGGTTCAATTCCCTATAGAATAGGAAACTGTGCTATCCAACCCCTATCTGACTCAGGACAATCATTGAATAACCGCAACGAATGCCCTATGTGATACATAGGTAAAGCAACTAAGGCCACCATGTATAACCCATTTTCAGGCGGACAGTCGCAGGTGGGATCCGTCGTATGGGTAGTGTAGCTAATCTTGAAACTCAAGAGGGTCAAATCCCCCAAGAGCCCCTGTACACGAACAAATCCTAGAAATATCTCCCACGTTCAGCTAGTATTGGAGGGCTATCTCGGCAACCAACCTCCCGTGACCTCATGCTTAACTTTGGTTTGAGTAGAGCTTCTTAAGAACACTGATGTATACCATGGGTTTCACTAGTCCTTGGCCAGACACATAATGTTGGTTCAATAATCTTGGATTGTTAACTCACAATGATCTATTCCAAGACTCTAAACCTAAGCTAGTTGGTGCACCCTATCAAAGAGAAAATCGTTTCTAATCAATTTTTAGATTTAGCGTTAATTTTAATGGCTGTAATTACTCAAAGGATATGGTCGTGAAACTTATGATGTATAAGACTCAATGGTATGCACAATTGAAAAACACTAGACTCATCTATTCAATAAAAGAGCATGCCACTAATATGACAATCAATCCAAAGGTTCGAAACAAAATCCAATCTCTTTATAATTTCAATGCACAAGCAAGTCCTATATATGAAATCACAAGCACTCTGATGAAAAATGCAAAACATAAAGCAAATATTTTTGTATTTTCACTTATAAATGAAAGGAAAATGCAAAACAATGTTTTTGTATTTTTTCAATATAATGAAATGAAAAAATGCAAGCAAAATCTAACTATTCATTAAAACTTGCAGAGCATATCAAGTAGACAACCCAGCAAATCCCAAACAGTAAGACTCGGCCAAGCTAATGAGCTATAACAACAAAAAATGGTGGGAAACCAAAAATCTCAAAAACTAAAGAAAGAGGAGTTTCTAGTCACAAACAAAGCACGAAACAGTCAGGAAACAAGCCAACTAAGAATCAGGAACACTCAGAACCAACCCAGCAACAACCCAAAGTCAAAAATCAAGCAATCCCGGAGTTGTACACGACTGTTCATAGAATAGTAGCAGGTAGATGCGGGCCACAGTACAAACAGTTGTAGGTAGACTGTTGGATTAAGTACTGATCTAGAGGTTTCCAATGTAGACCCAGGTTCTTTGCGGTTTCAAGGAACCAACAAAACCCCTTCTCATCGGCCCTTCGATAACAACCTACGAACAGACTAAGGTTTCACCTAAGGTGCAGCTATGGGGGCACTGTGGAGTCAGGTTTCCACAGTGAAGTGATGATTTTTTCGGACAGGGATACTGCACAGCACCCTATCAGACCTGCGCTATGAACTGAGGACTACACGACGATAGACTATGTCGCGGTCTGCACTTCTACAAACTAACCGCTGCACAACCAGCGTACCCAAGGACTGCATGGTTCGAGCAGGATACAATCAATAGGACAACACAATGGAGTTATATACTTCCTCTTCCAAGGTTAACCTATGAATACTTTACTTAAAACTTAATCATTCCTCTACTTCCTTAGATTATTAGCTTTTAGAACAGATGCAAACAGATGAAATATACGAGGCTGCGCACCTCCAGTGCGGTGTATTCAATGAGTTACACAATCAAACCTCTACATATACTATGATTATTCAATAAACTGATACTTCTACTAACTTAGAATACTGCGCATTCATCATTCATCTATTCATGTAAGACTTAACATATTATCCCCATCTTTCCTCTATGGCGAATACATATAAAAGCATTAACATGCAGCTTATAAATGAGAATCCAAACATTCAAAGTAGGCAAATAAGCAAATGCAGAAACATAACAATCACACTACACAGTATTTAACGTGGTTCACCCCCCTGATGGAGGCTATGTCCACAAGAACTGTTGTTATATATATCTTTGGGAAGGGTACAACAGTTCTTAGTCTGTGCACTCAGCTGCAGACTCTCTTCTCTCTCAATTAGGTCTCTGCGCACACAGCTTGCAGAGCCTTTACAAAATTGTCTCTCAACAGAGATCTATTCAATGAATACAATGAAGATTAACCCTTTCAATCAATAACCAGCAACCCTTTCCAATACAAATGTGCCTTATTTATAGATCATGCCCGTAGGTCATGTCTTTAAAATCTGCAACAAAAAACCCTTAGGTTTACAAAACCGTTACAGTTTCCAACTCATCGAGCTTGTTGGATTCTGGTAGCGAATATTCCACCATGGTTGCCTTCAGTGCATGCCTCACATCACTATCTTCCTTCCTATCAAGCGCATGCCAACAGGTCGCTTTCCCCGAGCCGTTCTTCCTCTAACGGTCTTGTGCGACTGGTTCAAGTAGTGGTTCTTTCACATGTGCGATCAGTCGCTTTCTTTCTTCTTTTCTCCTACCCGCTGCTTGGTACTCCTGGAGCATCTTTACCAAAAGTAGACCACCACTGTTCTAATTGGAACCTTTGTTGTCTTCCATCCAACACTTTGCTTTTCCGGATCCACATAGACTGGACACCTCGCAGTACTGATCTTCACATCTCTTCCGATGCTATGCTGCGCGCAACTTCGTAGCATCCAAAAACTTATGCAAAAATGTTTCAACTGAACTGTACTCAGCTCCGCAGTTCCAAAACTCCTTCTTGCTAAAAAATGCCCCTCTTGGGCCAAGCCCAACATGCCCCTAACACTTACATGTGGCTCATCCCCAAGCCACCTGCATCTTCTCCAAGTTGTTCCTCCAGCTGCGGAGCTAGCTTTGCAGCAAACTCATTGTATGTGCCGATCAACTTTTCAACTGCTTCCTTTGTGTCTTGCTCAACTTGCTTGACTGTTTCCAGCATATCAGGTGTTATCTCATTGTCAACTTGGCCTTCCACTTGTTCTTGATTCTCTTGCAACTCTTTTAACTTCTCCTCGATCTCCTGCGAGATCGTGCTGGCATCCTCCAACAAGGGTTGCGATTTGTCACCCATTTCAGTCTCTTTTTCTCTTAAGGCTTGCATTTCTTTCTTTAACACGTTTATTTCTTTGTACTTGTGCATCCCATCTCTTGGTAGTAGGGCTTTTACTTCTGCATCCAACTGCTCTAGTGTTGCTTTCTTATCTTTCACCGCATTCTTTACTTGCAGCAATACTGGGTCCTCTTCAAGGGCAGTGAATGCCTTCGATGCCGCTTCCAACAGACCCTGGCACTTAGCCACTTTGGAAACAATAATCTCTACTACGGATTTCACCTCCTTTGCTCTCAACTGCTGCTCATCTGGTGGGGTCTGTGGATTTATTTGTTCCTTCAAGGAAAGAATGTTAGCCGCATATGCAATCTCCATTTCTTGCATCTCTGTCTTAAGGGTGTTAACCAGTTCACCCATCTTAACGACAATGTCTCTAGGGTTTCCCTGTACCTCAAATTATTCTATCTTGTCTGCAACTGTAGTGATCATGGATTCTAGTCTTTGCCGATGATCATACCCATCATGTAGTTCCATATCTCTCCGCGAGCTAGACTCCTCCAACTGCTTATTAGCTATTTGCAGCTCAACCTACCCTTTCAGCGCGTAAGTGGTTCTCTCATGGATTTCTTCAACAACTTACAGATGCAATTAGTGTAACCCAGGAAGTGGTATCTTCACCAAGTCAAGCTCCACACGCTCAACATCCTTTGTGTCTAACACTAGTTGCTCTGGCATAGGTAAGCTTACTGTTATCGGATCCAGATGAATGATACGGGACTTCACAGGAACGATCATGGTTAACTGCGGTACTCTCTGTTGCGAAGTTCCTCCCGACTTTCCTTTAGAATATGAGTCCTGCGGTAGGGGTAATCTCTTGTGTACTTATTCAATTTTCTCCATGATCCCCTACAGTGTGTTCAGATTCTTCTGCAGACTTTCCTAAATTGCCTTGTCCTTTTTCTCCTTATCGGTCATCAGATATTCCATTGACTCGATGACCATCGTGGAAATTGTTTCATAATCCTCATCGTGGAGGACGGCGTCTGATTGGCTCTTATCAGCTTTCTGCTTCTTCCGCGCTCCTTTTTTTGGCACGGAGCTTTCAAGCTCCTTTCTTTTCCCTGTCTCCTTTTCCTCAGTGATAGGGCATAGACTAGGTTCATCCTCGCCGAAGTCGCTTGGGACATCTACAATTTCCACTCTGAACTCGACAGGCCATTCCTTCATGATATTATCAATATCATCTTCATACATGTGGTAGTTTCCTGTGAACCATTCTACATTCCTCTTCTATGCTTTGGTTGAAATGTGTATACTACGTATGTCAGCATAAAAATCCACAATGCGAATGTACTTACTAGTTACCTACTTTTTTATCTGTGGAGTGCTCATGATTGCATCGCACAGCTGGCTATAATATTGATAGAACACCTCAGCTGTCCCGTGCTATCTCTGGGAGTTCAAATTTTCCCAAATATTTGAATAGCGGGATCCTCTACAATCATTGGTATCCTTACTGACGCTGACATAATCCTTTGGCTCCTTCCATCCGACGGAGGCAATCAACACAATTAGCCATGTATAGTGGAAATTTCCTCCATTGATATGTGTGTCATTTAGTTCCTCGAGGAACTCGTTGAGTAGGTATTGACACCAGTTGAACTGCTCTCCCTCTATGACCGCGACGCCAAGTAGTATTGCACCGGAAGGTACCTCCAGTGGCCTGCATTTTCTCAAAATCTTTCCCGCTAACAGCTATGTGACAAACAACGTAGCTTTGTCATCTATGTATTCTGTCTAAAAGCCACTCTTTCCTTTGACGACGGTTTGGGTTTTCTTCATCTTCGCCACGGCTTCCTTGTCCCTGCTTTTCCCTTGGAAAATTGCCTTGGGTATTTACCTCTTTTACTCAACCCAATGACACGGTGGACAATGTCAATGGTCAAGTCGACATTTTGGTCCAACCACAAGTATCCCTGGTGAATGCATGCCATCAGTGTTCGCACCACCACATTCAATTCTAGTGTTCTGTCAAAATGTGGGAGTCTGAGCAAATAGAGAAGTCCCGACTTGACTACTCCCGATAACCAACTCTCGGCGACCAGGTTAAGCTTTCCCTTTGCATCCTTCTTCCAGCACATGTATTGGTCAGGTTGGAACAGTGGGAACCTAGGTTCATTATGTTCCTCCTTTTGCATCTGTAGCAAATCATAATCTTCCCATTTACACTCTGGAATTTTACCCCGCAGATTTTCATCGACATCGACATGTTTTGAAATTGGCGAGAGTGGGATGTTGTATTTGGCATTCTTCATCATCTTGAAAACTGGTGCGTCTAGTGCATGCGGTGAAATATAGTCTGGGGTCATTGTCAAAGGTATTTCCTTATCAGCTAGCAGTGGTTTCTGCACTAATGAAGCCATCTTTGGGGCCTTCATTCTTGGTTGCACTGTATCTTTTCCTTTTTCTTGCATCATTGGACAGTGTCATGGTGATCATCTGGACGCTTGACCTAGTTCTAAGACGCCCTTCTTGGATGGGGTTCTCATTAACCCTTCAATCCCTCCATGTTTGAATATTCTCACAGTCTTCTGAACCATGAATTATTCTTCAATGGAAGACCACTCAGACATTCACTGGCTAAACTTCACAGGGTTTCAGATAGCTTGTTGAAAATAGCTTACACAGTAATGTTCATAAGAAAATTCTAAGTGTTCGGTAATGCCCGCGAGTCTAAATGTGACATTACTTATAGGCATAGCTTGACCCCCTCTGCAACCCTTAACGACTAGATGAACGTTAAATGTGGTATCCGTTGGCCAACTCCAGCGAAATATTCTGTCCTTTCCTTCATAAACTCATTCAGAATGGCTATCTATGCATTAAATGCCCCAGTGGTTGCTGGCAATTCACTGTATAACGGCTATTTTTACGACTGACATTGTAACGACTATTTTTCTGGAGTGTTGCATCGAGTCATGCGACAAGTCATCATTGCTCCTGCGCAGTTACTTCATAGTGCCTTATTTCTTTCCTCTGAACTAAACATCTTTTCTTGTTCACTTGCTCTTCGCAATTGCCTTTTGGACTTTGCAACTGTGCGGTTCCTCTTTTCTTTTTCTTTTTTCTTTATTTTTCTTTATTTTTGGTGTAGCGGTACATCTTAACAGTGCTGCATGGTATATACAGGTTCCTCATCATACATTGCGTATAGGCTCTTTCCCCTTTCTAGTGCCCAATTTCAACTGTACTTGGCAGTTAGAAATTTCCTTCTTTCTGATCATCATAGATTTTGTGAAGCAGGACTATCCGAATAGGGTTTTAGTCTTCTTCCATTAACTAGACTGGGCAAGTTATCTCCTGCTAATGTGGCTAACTGAACTGTGCCACCACTAGTAACACTCACAATAGTATATGGGCTGAGCCAATGCATTTTAAACTTTCCAGGAAATTTCATGAATTTACTATCATACAGGAGGACTAGATCACCCACCTGAAAAGACTTGTTCTTGATGTGGCGATCATGCCATGCTTTTTCCCTTTCCTTCTACACTTGTTGGTGGAATCCCGCGATGAAGCAATCCTCCTCCAGATCAACCAAGTGTAGGAGCCTTTCTTCTAGCACGTCTCATCGATCTTCCATTCCTGTAAACGCAGCTATCCTCAAGTTGGGAACAATGTACTACATAGGCATAATGGCTTCCTGTCCATAAGCTAGTCTAAACGGTGTATGGCCGGTCAAATTCTTGCATGTGGTTCTATACGCCCATAACACAACTGTTAAATTTTCAGAATTTACTTCAATCTAATCTAGGATCTTAACTGAGAGAACAACATGTACAGCATATCTACAGCATATCAATCATGGAGACAATAATGAAAGCACACAAGAGACACAAAGATTTACTTGGGGAAAACCATAAAGGTGAAAAACCCCAATAACTTCCTCAGAGATAGATAGAGCAATGATACAACCAACCATAAGAGATAGACATAACCTAGAAGCAGATCCTCCTCCTCCATAAGTGCGCCACTCCTCCTTGAGTGCATGAGTGAGAAGTGAGTGAGCAAATAGAGTGCCTCCCGCACTCTATTTATACTTGACTTGACTTGCCTTTTTACCTAACTCATGTAGGCTCGAACTTAACCACATAACATAATGCTGACTAGGCCGACCCCCAATAGGGTGGTCTAATAACCCTTTGACCCACATGGCCGACCCCCAATAGGGTGGTCTAATAACCCTTTGACCCACATGACTTATACAGGGCCGACCCCAAACAAGGTTGTCTAATAACCCATCAAGTATAAGTTACGACACTTCCGTATAGAGAAATAATAACATCTCTATAGGAATACAATATACATATATGTGAAATACATTGCGAAGTTACATATACATCAACACTCCCTCTTAACTAGGAAGGTATTTCTCAGCACAGTTCTTCTAGCACAAGTCATCTTCTCTGGATGATTGTCACTGGATAATCGTCATCGAGTCATCATCATCGTCACTGCTGCTGCTATCTCAATCAATCTCCGAATCTACTCGTCATAGGAATTTCTACAGAGCCAGTCCTTTTTCATACTAGATGTAGGCCCACCACCTACAGGTCTTCATCATCATTGGCCATACTGTGGAATCCTTAGGACTTATTACGTGCATCACAAAACCTCGAAAGAGCATCCCAGGATGTTACGGGTACACAACTCTGACCTGTAGGATCTCCCAGGGCGCTATTACATGTGACCCCACCACAAAACCTCGAAAGAGCATCTCAGGATGTTACGGGTACACAACTCCGACCTGAAATCTCCCAGGGCACAAATTACATGTGGTCCACCACAAAACCTAGCAAGAGCATCTCAGGATGTTACGGGTACACAACTCCGACCTGAAATCTCCCAAGGCACAAATTACATGTGGTCATGGAAAAACCTTGAAAGAGCATCTCAGGATGTTACGGGTACACAACTCTGACCTGAGATCTCCCAGGGCCCAAATTACATGCCATAGGACAAAACCTCGCAAGAGCATCCCAGGATGTTACGGGTACACAACTCCGACCTGAAGGATCTCCCAGGGCACAAATTACATGTCCAACCAGAGCAATGTCTCGAAAGAGCATCCCAAGCTGTTACGGGTACACAACTCTGACCTATAGGATCTCCCAGACATGCTCATTTGCACAACCTGATCCACGGCCACAGAGTATCAACCTGATACTCACCATACATCACCTGATGTACTCATGATCATCCTGATCATCATCACTGCAACGTCCTGCTGCATGTCATCTAGAGCAACATCCTGAAGCTTGTCATCTATGATCATCCTGATCATCACTGCAACATCCTGCTGCATCTCATCATCCATGATCATCCTGATCATCACTGCAACATCCTGCTGCATGATCCACCTAATCATCAATGCATCTACCTGATGCATACCAAGTATCTACCTGATACATATCATCATACATGATCCTCCTGATCATCAATGTATCCACCTGATACAAATATAAATACATGATACATATCACCGTACATGATCCTCCTGATCATCAATGCATCTACCTAATGCATACCAAGTATCTACCTGATACATATCATCATACATGATCCTCCTGATCATCAATGTATCCACCTGATACAAATACAAATACATGATACATATCACCGTACATGATCCTCCTGATCATCAATGCATCTACCTGATGCATACCAAGTATCTACCTGATACATATCATCATAAATGATCCTCCTGATCATCAATGTATCCACCTGATACAAATACAAATACATGATACATATCACCGTACATGATCCTCCTGATCATCAATGCATCTACCTGATGCATACCAAGTATCTACCTGATACATATACAGATACATGGTCCAAGCATCCAACATGATGCATATACAAAATACATACACATGATCCAACTGATCATATACAGCATCCAACATGATGCATACATACATAAATGATCCAACTGATCATATCCAGCATCCAACATGATGCGTACATACATACATAAAAATGATCCACCTGATCATATCAAGCAAAAACCAGAACATCATCCTGATGCTCATCATCCAACGCTTACATCCACAACCATGTGAAGGATCCTCCTTCCAACATGCTTGGAATGGCTTCAGCAAATGTGTCCATCACTTCTTCCTCGAAGTGTCCTCGATCTGAAGAACGCCAAGCCTCTCTCTGAAGTACTTGAACTTCACCCTGGCTAGTGGCTTCGTCAGCACATCTGCAATCTGCTCATCTATCGCAACATACAGGAGCTTCACAACTCCTCTCTGCACCATATCCCCGATATAGTGATATTTGATCTCTATGTGTTTCGACCTGTCATGAAACATTGGGTTCTCGGACAGCTTCACACAACTCTGGTTATCACAGAAGATACTAGTAGCATCCAACGAGAGATCAAATAACTCAGACAGTAGCTTCCGTAGCCATACTGCCTCACAACTAGCTGAACATGCTGCAACATACTCAGCCTCAGCTGTACTTAGTGCTACACAGGACTGCTTCCTGCTAAACCAAGAGATCACACCTGATCCCATACTGAAGCAACACCCAGATGTGCTCTTCCTATCTGCAGCACTGCCAACCGAATCTGAATCAACATAACCCTGTAGGTTAAACTTTTGATTCGCTTCATACTTGAGCCCATAATCCACTGTACCCTTCAAGTACCTCAGAACATGCTTTACAGCAACCAGGTGAACACTCATCGGATCCGTCAGGAACTAGCCCAATGTGTTCACAGCAAAGCAAATGTCTGGTCTCGTGTTCGTCAGGTACATCAAGGACCCAATCATCTGACGATACATGGAGACATCAACCGGCTCAAATGAAGCATCACATAGAAGCTTCATATTCGATGCCATAGGTGTGGCCAGATCCTTGCAGTCCATCATCCCGAACCTCTTCAGGATCTCTACTACATACTTCCCTTGTCCAAGGAACATTCTGTCAGAACCCGAAATTTCTGAAAAATTTAAAATTTTATTTATAACAATAAATGTTAACTAAATAGTATTTCTGGTCCTGTTTTAATTTCAGTAACTAACGTAATCTGTTTAAAAGACTCTGTCTTACTAAAAATTTGATTTTCTGAGATTGTAACTAATGACTGTTTTTGCTTCAAACTGCAAGGGAAAAGCTAGTCGTAGCTGACTGGCTTACTTAGCTTCCGAGCTAATGCATAAGTCGTCTTCTGTTTCTCAGGTACGCCAGTGAAGTAAGGATCACTGTATTTTAAACTTGGTAAGCATCAATACTCCCTGTGCTTTAAAACTTTAAAGAAGATTTATTTACTGTTGCAAGTTGTAGTGCAAGACAGTGAAGTTATTCTCATGAACTTACACTTGATTTAAGATTGATAGTCTGCCTCGACATGATATATCTTATTCGGATAGTATCATCAGGTCTTGTGATGAATTACATTGTTTCCGTTATAATTATTGTTTTAAGAATATGACTCTATGTTACTGCTGTAACTATCACTGGAACAATTGTTTGTATCATAATTATTATCTGCATAAAGCGACTTAGCATCATGTGATATGTTGTCAACTAATACCGGTGATTACTGTTGTGTTCACGTATTATTAACGTGAGTTGAAAAGGTGGCGCCTCTAGCGTTGTTCCATTATATTAATCTAATATCGGGGTCCAATGTCTACTTAGAGTTTAATTTATGTCACCTGACTGCGCCTTGTTTTTAAACTACATTCATGGTGTGAACCAGTAGAGGAATTTATATTTCAGTATCTTCATAATAGAGATTATTATTCTAATTGTTTACTGTTTAACAATAGTATTAGTAGAAAATACGATGATAGTATATAATGGCAAATGTGTATCTTGTCATATAGACTTGGCAACATTTCAATGTATTAAGTAACAAGGTGTTTTCAATTGAAAGTTGACTACCTTATTGCTTACATAGGAATGTAATATGCTCATGGCATTAATCTATGGCTTGGTTTCAATATATAAATAATATAATGATTGTGCAACAATCATAATGTTCCCATACGTTGGCAAACTTTATATTCAATATGGTGTTAAGATTGTATCTATCATACTAGGTTAAGAGAAACTCTATGGTTGAAGTTGACTATATCTCGTTCATATCATTGTAGGGAATATACATACCACGTACCTTGGGATTATTGAAGGTTCGAATGCAAGGCATGCACTATTTGTTGATTGAATGTATTTCATATTGTATTTCCATACGTTTGAGTTTGACTTGTATCTATGCAATGATTTTTGAAATCGATGAATAAAGATTTGGATGACAACTGAACTATATGGTCTCGACCCAGATTACGTTGATATATTTCAATGCTACGTGGTTAACTCTCCTCCATGCATTTGGTGATATATAAGCTGTTATCGAAACCCTACCAGGTTATTGTCTTTGCCTCCGGGCTCGGGTCCTAAGGGTGAAACCCTCCATGTCTGGATTTCGTAGTTGGGTATTGTAACAAAATGCACAGTGTTGTGGTTCTGGTTTTCATGGTTTCATTCTATGGTAGGATAAGTCCTCGGCTCTGCTGATAGCGTTTGCTACAGTTTCCTTGTTTCGTGGTCTCGTTGCTCCTTCCTTATTTAAGTCCCAGCTACTTACAGTCCTTCATTGTGCTGGTGTGGTTATGAGACAGGGTTTTGCTAATGTCTTTAAGTTATGAGAGGGTTGATGCATTTAGGTTTGGGGGTGTGCTTCTCGACTGGTTCAATCCCAGCTTGAGGGTTTCGTCTGGAGTGTTACCTGTCGTGGCTGTCAAGAAATGTTATGAAGGTTTCCCTTGCTCGCCCACCTGATGAAGGTGATGGGGTTTCACTGCTTGTTCAACTTGTGGCTACCGGTTGTCCGCTGTTACATTCCTCCATGGCTCGATAAGATAATAATCATGTTTCTTTTTCACAGTTTTTATGTTTTGAAATTATTAATTAGATTTACGTTTGTATTACTACCCTCAGCATTCAATAAGGTGACTAAAAATCCCTCGGCTCCGTTAATGTGCAGGTCACGCGGCTCTGAAGATGTACAGAGCTTTTATCACCAACGCTGGCTCCTCCGGGTAAGCCTGGTTATCCACGGCTGTCTCTTCCTTTGCTGGTTTTGTGGTTAGGGTTGAGTCTTGGAGGAAAACTCCTGTGTAGTGAGGTCGTTAACGACTTGATGTCATGGGTGCAGTCATCTGTAATAAGTTGTTTTGTTTGAAATGAGAAGGGGTTTGAAACCCTGTTATGTTTATGGAGAGCCATTCACGGCTCAGACTGTATGAGGCCAGGGTTTCTGTTAATGTACTTGTAATTGCTAGGCGTAGGGTTTTATCCACGCTGTTTAAATTAATATTTAATATGATAATAGGCTTGTCATGGCCGTGTTTCATTTTTGTGTTTTGTTAAAATATTAGAATGTTTGAAATGTAGGGATGAATGAGTTCTTCGATACCTGCAATGGATGATAACTCTACTGTATGGAGTTCATGTATCGTTTCTCTATGTTTTCTAGGATTTTGAATGTTTAATTAAAAGAATGTGGATGTTCTCTGACTATAACTGTAATAGTTAAATAGTATATGGTTATTCTGGCGAGTTGGGGTTCTGTTTTGTGTTCAACACATATATATGGAAATGTTAACTCAGTGGTGACTGGGAACGAGTTGTAACAAATTTATTTTGATTCCTGTATAATTATTTAATAACACTGTGGATAGAAATTATATACTTAGAACTATGTATAAACCTACTGTAGGTTTTATCTGCCATATAAGGCATTCTTTTCATTTGTTTTCCGTCTGTCAAGTGAAAGATGTAAGGCTACGGTCGTGTAGGGTTTATGGACTACTCGAAGGGAGAATATTTAAAATGAAATAAATATTATTACTGTGTATAATTAAGAAGGTTGGTAACAGCCAATAATAGTTGCATTCGATGACAGTTTCTCTGTGTGTTAATATGGTTGTCTTGTTTGAAACAACTCTGTCAACTCTGTCATGATAACATGGCTAACAAATTAACACACTAGGTTGAAGGGGAATAGTACTCTACAGTTTCTATGTGTTTGTATTTGACTACTGTGTTAATGAATAAGATTATATGGAAGCTTGTAACAATAAAATATTGTTACAGTCACACCCCCCTTTAGTTAGTCGATAGCTGTAAATCATTTTCTGAATATAAACAATATAATAATATGAATTTTGTTTATCTGTTAACTCGATACAAGTATGACCTTTAACTAAAGTTGACTGAAATATGAAACAAATATATGTATACAGGTATATTATTCTAATAGGAAATATCTCAAAGTAAAAACTAATATTTATCTATATCTATTCTTATGACTGTTTAATAGCTATAATTCTGGAATATCTACTGTTTAATATCCTGTCTATTATTTAACTACTAACAAGAATTCTAGAAATACATAAACATGGTATTTGTTAACTGTAACAGTAACAAATATATGCTGCATAGGATAATTACTCTATTTAAATAAAAGTAGGAAAAATTCTAAAACATCTGAGTTCTGTAATTTATACCAAAAGAAAATACAGAGGCTGATTTACTGAAATTGAATACAGCCAAAACATATGAAAATTATTTAAACTAACAGCAGGAAGAGTGACAGAACCTGTAGCTATAGTAGACAATAACAGCAATGGGAGGCTGTTCCTCCCTACCAATTCCTGGAAAGTGCCCAGACAGCACTTCTCAGGACCCCCGAGCTTGCTCTGGTCTAACTGGCTGGAATCTAGGTACGGCCAATAATTCCCTCAGCCCAAGCAGCTATACTGGAACCAAGTTACTGCAACTTCCTGTATCAAAACACTTCCTTACTGATTTTCCCACTTCCTCAATGGGACTCCTGAATAGCATTCACCTGAATGTATTCTCCCCCTAGAACAATTGCTGACCCCCCAGCTCAGTTCATTGAGTAGTATTTAAAAGATTGCCTAGGTCTTAGTTGGGCTAACTGTCATTAATGAGCCACCTGCTCAGATTCCACTTTCTTGGGGAATCATGACCCCAAAATATAGGGAAGTTGCCACCTGCAACTCAGGAAGTGTTTGAGGATGCTGCCACTTGTCTTTTGTCCTTCCACCTAATTCCATCCACCAGTTAGACCAGTAACCTCTTTTAACAGCTCTCCCATGCTGTTGTCTCCATAATTTATTTATTAATAATAATTATTCAGAATTTACATTCCATTTCTGGAGACTCTGCTGAGTCATCCATTCCTACTTAGCATTAAATTTAACATAATGTTCTCAGGAATATTAAAAATAATTACATTATTTTAATAAAATTGGGGTATGTGACATACACACCCCCTTAAAATGTAACATCGTCCTCGATGTTACTTATTCTTCTGCTTCAGCCCCCTGCTGGAATAGATGGGGATATGCTTCCCGCATCTTACTTTCCAGCTCCCAGGTAGCTTCTTCAGGACTAAGGTGCTTCCATTGCACCTTCACTTGTCCAATTATGCGGTTCCGTAGAGTAATTTCCCTCCTCCCGAGGATACAATCCGGTTCCACCAGAACTTCCCCTTCTGGTTCTACCTGTACAATGTTCCAATCAATAACATGAGTAGCATCATGAACATACTTTTTCAAAACAGAGATATGAAAAACATTGTGTACTTTTAAATTTGGCGGTAATGCTAACTGATAAGCAACTTGACCAATTCTAGCTAAAATTTCAAATGGACCACAGTAACGTGGTGCTAGTTTTGCACAACTTCCTAATCTTAGGGAGCTCTTCTTTGGTCTTACCTTGATGAACACATGTTCACCTACCTGGAACTCTTTAGGAGTTCTTTTCAAATTTGCTTGACTCTTTTGCCGATCCTGGGCAATCTTCAAGTTTTCCTGCACTTGTTTCACAATCTGTTCCATTTCTTTCAATAAATCAGGTCCTAACACTAATCTATCTACTGGATTACTCCAAGAGATAGGAGTGTTGCATTTTCGTCCATACAAAACCTCAAAAGGACTAAACTTAGCTGATGATTGATAACTGTTATTGTATGCAAATTCGGCTAAGTGTAAATAATCCTCCCACTTACCTGGTTGATCTTTAACATACATCCTTAACAGATCTTCTAATATTTGATTAACTCTTTCAGTTTGTCCGTCCGTCTGAGGATGGAAAGAGGTGCTGAAATTCAAAGTGGTGTTTAACCCTTTGAACAAAGATCTCCAAAAATTTCCTGTGAATTTAGGATCCCTGTCTGATATAATGACTTTTGGAATACCGTGTAACCGAAAAATCTGTTTTAAAAAGATATCTGCTATGTTTGCAGCCTTGTATGTGGTTTTAACAGGAATAAAGTGTGCTGATTTACTTAATTTGTCTACCACTACCATAATCGAATCATTCTGATGTTGATTTTTGGTAAACCCGTAATGAAATCCAAGCTGATTATTTCCCATTTCCAGCTAGGAATAGGTAAAGGTTGCAGCAATCCAGCTGGATGTTGGTGTTCTGTTTTTACTTGTTGGCAGTCCAAACACTTAGCTAAATATTCGGCAGTTTCAGATTTCATGTTAGGCCAAAAATATTCTTTTCTCAACATAGTGACAGTCTTTTGATAGCCAGGATGCCCGGAGTAAGGGGTTTTATGTATTTCGTCTAAAATTAACAACTTAACTGTAGGTGCATTAGGGATATACAGCCTGCCCTTAAACAACAAAAATCCGTTTTCATTTAAACTATACCCTTTTATCAAACTTTCTGTGGGTTGTTCTTTGGCTGTAATTTGTAAATGCTGATAATTTTCGTCTAATTTTATCCCTTCAGCCAGCTGTTCATTTAAGTCAGAGGTATAAGTGCTGCTAGCTGATATAAAATTCAGTTTTGCATTTCTGCTCAAGGCATCAGCCACCTTATTTTCCTTCCCTTTTATGTGTTGGATTTCAAAATCGTAATCACTTAGGAATGCCAGCCACCTGGCTTGTCTTGCATTTAAATTTGGCTGGTCTAAAAGGTATTTCAGACCCTTATTGTCTGTTAATAAGGTGAATTTTCTGCCTATTAGGTGGTGTCGCCACATCTTTAAAGCATGAATTACAGCAGCTAATTCTAGGTCATAAGTGGCATAATTCTTTTCATGGATTTTCAGCTTCCTAGATTCGTAAGCAATGACATGTCCTTCTTGAGTCAGCACTCCGCCTAAACCATCATTACAAGCGTCGGTGCAAACTGTGAAATCTTTATTTGGGTCCGCTATTCTAAGAATAGGTGCAGTTGTCAATAAGGTCTTAAGTTTCTTGAAACTTTCTTCGCATTTCGCATTCCAATCAAACTTCTTGCCTTTCTTTTGCAAAGAAGTGATTGGGTTGGCTATTTTTGAAAAGCCTTCAATAAACCTCCGGTAGTAACCGGTAATCCCCATGAAAGATCTAACGTCCGTCACATCTTTAGGTACTGGCCATTCTTCAATTGCCCGAATCTTTTCAGGATCAACTGAAATCCCTTCCTTAGTGACTACATGGCCTAAGTACTGGATCTCGTCTTTGAAGAAATCACACTTACTGAATTTTGCAAAGAGCTGTTGTTCTCTCAGTTCTTGTAAGACTATTCGTAAGTGTTCTTTATGCTCCTCCTCATTCTTAGAATAGATTAAAATGTCGTCGATGAATACAACAACAAATTTGTCTAAGTACTTGTGCATTATGTTGTTCATTAAGCACATAAAAACAGCTGGGGCATTAGTAAGTCCAAATGGCATTACGACAAATTCGTAATGTCCGTACCTTGTTCTAAAGGCTGTTTTGAAAATATCTTCTTCTTTAATTCTTACCTGATGATAACCCGATCTCAGATCGATCTTAGAGAATACCGTAGCTCCACGTAGTTGATCAAACAGATCATCAATACGAGGTAACGGATACCTGTTTTTGATTGTCATCTTGTTTAGTTGACGATAATCTATGCAAAGTCGCATAGTTTCGTCCTTCTTTTTAACGAATATCACTGGTGCTCCCCAAGGGGATACACTGGGTCGAATATAATTCTTGTCTATTAACTCCTTTAACTGAGTTTTCAACTCGTTAAGCTCCAAGATATTCATACGATACGGGGCTTTTGAACTGGGAACGGCACCTGGTACCAGCTCAATTGTAAAGTCTAGCTCCCTCTTAGGAGGCAATTCTGGGATTTCCTCAGGAAAAACGTCAATAAAATCATTGACTACAGGGATGTTCTCTACTGTTTTTTGGTTGCTTTCAGACTTATCTGTCTCATCTGTAATAGCTACAGCATAAGTCTTGCACCCTTTTCTGACTGCTCTTTTAAGTTGTAAGGCAGAAATCTGCCTAACTACGGTTTTCCTAGGGATACCCCTAACAGTTACAGGCTGTCCACTACTGTCTACACACCTAAAAGTTTTGTCAAAACAGTTTAAAACGACCCTATGTTGTTCCAACCAGTCCATTCCGATAAGTATGTCATAAGAGCCAAGTGGTAAAATGTTCAGTTTAACTGTAGTTCTAAAATCATTCATGTTTAAGATGCATTCTTTTACATAACAGTTTACTTTCTTCTTTGCCCCAGTAGCTAATTGTACAGACCAAGAATTATCAAACCTTTCAACAATCAAATTACATTTTTCTACCAGCTGAGGTGAAATATAACTAAGACTAGCACCTGGATCTATTAATATAGTAACTGGGGTTTTGTTAATCATACCTCCTACTTCCACCATGGAAGTTTGGTAGTCAGCCTGGCAGTTTTCCAATGCTGCATTGATTCGGGGCATAGTTCCTGCAAAATCTCCAACCGTCATTTCATCTTGAACAGTATGAATATTGCTGATTTGTTTCTTTCTGTTTGGGCAGACTGAAGCATAATGTGGCCCATTACACTCCCAACACTTGACAGGTTCTTTTCGCTCAAAATTTTTGGTGTAGTTTCCATGGTTATTAGGAGTCTCTTTGCTGTTTTTATAATTGTTTGAATGGCTGACAGCACCATTTTTGTTTCCTTGGAAACTTTTACTATTAAAGTGGTTCCCGTTTTTACCATTCTTTAAACTTTTATGGGGAACAAATTCCTTTTTCTTGTACTGGATCAGATTGCTGTTCTTTTTGGCTTTCCAGCTGGCTATCCCCTCTTTCTTTTTATTCTGTTCGTAACAGAAATTTGCCTTGCGCATAGCTTCTTCCAGTGTTTTGGGGTTGTCATATTCAATTCTGTCCTTGATATGATAGGGCAGGCAACTAAGAAACCGCTGTATTTTTGGTTTCTCTTCGACAAAATACGGTACATAACGCAACAGACTTAAAAATTTACTGTTTAAGTCCTTCATCGTCATAGATCCGAGTTTTAGTTCGTAAAATTCCTTGGCCCTCTCTTCATAATACTGCTCGGACAGGAATTTCTTCTTGAAGTATCTTTTAAAGGTACTCCAATTAACTTCTCTTTCTTTAATCCCTTTGACCCTTTTCAGATCTTGCCACCATATGTCCGCCTTTCCCGAGAGGTTGTAGATGGCCATTCGTGCCTTTAGTTGATTTGAGTAGTTATAGATCTGAAAATATTTTCTCATCCCGGATAACCAGGATTCTGCCTCTTCTCCAATTTCAGCTTCTCCATTGAAAGTTGGGGGCTTTATATTCTTAAACTCCCCGGAAATCTCTTCATAAGGCCTGTACTTTTTCCTTCGGTTGTGCAGCTCATCTTCACTGCTGTCACTGCTAGTGTGATAACTGGGTTGTCCCTTTCTTTCTTCAGATGAGGAACTGCTGTAAGATTTAGCTGGTTTTGTCCTTTTTGACCCTCTTTGATGACTAACTTCTTCTGAGTCAGCTGGTTTGCTCCTTCCTTCAGTCTGAAATTTTTCTATCAATAGCTGATTTAACTGCTCCTAAGTCTTTAGAATTCTTTCATTATCCTTCTTGACTGTTTCCATTTCTGTCTTTAATCCTCTTATGTTCTGCATCAGCTCAGTGGTGTGAGCAATTTCCTCTTCTGTCTCAGGTTCTCTTGACATCTGTCTTGTCACAGCATTGGGAGATTCCTCCTCAGCATATTCTCCCAGTTTTTCCATACCTGTCTGTAAAATTCGGAAAAGAAAAATTTTCGGTTCTGTTCATGAAACCGAAATATATGTTAGTACTTTATATATAAAAAAAAAAATCTTCTTTTATGGTCACTGTTTGCGGAAGTTTAGTGGAGTCACATTCAAGCCTAGTGTCTGAACCTCGCTCTGATACCACATGTCAGAACCCGAAATTTCTGAAAAATTTAAAATTTTATTTATAACAATAAATGTTAACTAAATAGTATTTCTGGTCCTGTTTTAATTTCAGTAACTAAGGTAATCTGTTTAAAAGACTCTATCTTACTAAAAATTTGATTTTCTGAGATTGTAACTAATGACTGTTTTTGCTTCAAACTGCAAGGGAAAAGCTAGTCGTAGCTGACTGGCTTACTTAGCTTCCGAGCTAATGCATAAGTCGTCTTCTGTTTCTCAGGTACGCCGGTGAAGTAAGGATCACTGTATTTTAAACTTGGTAAGCATCAATACTCCCTGTACTTTAAAACTTTAAAGAAGATTTATTTACTGTTGCAAGTTGTAGTGCAAGACAGTGAAGTTATTCTCATGAACTTACACTTGATTTAAGATTGATAGTCTGCCTCGACATGATATATCTTATTCGGATAGTATCATCAGGTTTTGTGATGAATTACATTGTTTCCGTTATAATTATTGTTTTAAGAATATGACTCTATGTTACTGCTGTAACTATCATTGGAACAATTGTTTGTATCATAATTATTATCTGCATAAAGCGACTTAGCATCATGTGATATGTTGTCAACTAATACCGGTGATTACTGTTGTGTTCACGTATTATTAACGTGAGTTGAAAAGGTGGCGCCTCTAGCATTGTTCCATTATATTAATCTAATATCGGGGTCCAATGTCTACTTAGAGTTTAATTTATGTCACCTGACTGCGCCTTGTTTTTAAACTACATTCATGGTGTGAACCAGTAGAGGAATTTATATTTCAGTATCTTCATAATAGAGATTATTATTCTAATTGTTTACTGTTTAACAATAGTATTAGTAGAAAATACGATGATAGTATATAATGGCAAATGTGTATCTTGTCATATAGACTTGGCAACATTTCAATGTATTAAGTAACAAGGTGTTTTCAATTGAAAGTTGACTACCTTATTGCTTACATAGGAATGTAATATGCTCATGGCATTAATCTATGGCTTGGTTTCAATATATAAATAATATAATGATTGTGCAACAATCATAATGTTCCCATACGTTGGCAAACTTTATATTCAATATGGTGTTAAGATTGTATCTATCATACTAGGTTAAGAGAAACTCTATGGTTGAAGTTGACTATATCTCGTTCATATCATTGTAGGGAATATACATACCACGTACCTTGGGATTATTGAAGGTTCGAATGCAAGGCATGCACTATTTGTTGATTGAATGTATTTCATATTGTATTTCCATACGTTTGAGTTTGACTTGTATCTATGCAATGATTTTTGAAATCGATGAATAAAGATTTGGATGACAACTGAACTATATGGTCTCGACCCAGATTACGTTGATATATTTCAATGCTACGTGGTTAACTCTCCTCCATGAATTTGGTGATATATAAGCTGTTATCGAAACCCTACCAGGTTATTGTCTTTGCCTCCGGGCTCGGGTCCTAAGGGTGAAACCCTCCATGTCTGGATTTCGTAGTTGGGTATTGTAACAAAATGCACAGTGTTGTGGTTCTGGTTTTCATGGTTTCATTCTATGGTAGGATAAGTCCTCGGCTCTGCTGATAGCGTTTGCTACAGTTTCCTTGTTTCGTGGTCTCGTTGCTCCTTCCTTATTTAAGTCCCAGCTACTTACAGTCCTTCATTGTGCTGGTGTGGTTATGAGACAGGGTTTTGCTAATGTCTTTAAGTTATGAGAGGGTTGATGCATTTAGGTTTGGGGGTGTGCTTCTCGACTGGTTCAATCCCAGCTTGAGGGTTTCGTCTGGAGTGTTACCTGTCGTGGCTGTCAAGAAATGTTATGAAGGTTTCCCTTGCTCGCCCACCTGATGAAGGTGATGGGGTTTCACTGCTTGTTCAACTTGTGGCTACCGGTTGTCCGCTGTTACATTCCTCCATGGCTCGGTAAGATAATAATCATGTTTCTTTTTCACAGTTTTTATGTTTTGAAATTATTAATTAGATTTACGTTTGTATTACTACCCTCAGCATTCAATAAGGTGACTAAAAATCCCTCGGCTCCGTTAATGTGCAGGTCACGCGGCTCTGAAGATGTACAGAGCTTTTATCACCAACGCTGGCTCCTCCGGGTAAGCCTGGTTATCCACGGCTGTCTCTTCCTTTGCTGGTTTTGTGGTTAGGGTTGAGTCTTGGAGGAAAACTCCTGTGTAGTGAGGTCGTTAACGACTTGATGTCATGGGTGCAGTCATCTGTAATAAGTTGTTTTGTTTGAAATGAGAAGGGGTTTGAAACCCTGTTATGTTTATGGAGAGCCATTCACGGCTCAGACTGTATGAGGCCAGGGTTTCTGTTAATGTACTTGTAATTGCTAGGCGTAGGGTTTTATCCACGCTGTTTAAATTAATATTTAATATGATAATAGGCCTGTCATGGCCGTGTTTCATTTTTGTGTTTTGTTAAAATATTAGAATGTTTGAAATGTAGGGATGAATGAGTTCTTCGATACCTGCAATGGATGATAACTCTACTGTATGGAGTTCATGTATCGTTTCTCTGTGTTTTATAGGATTTTGAATGTTTAATTAAAAGAATGTGGATGTTCTCTGACTATAACTGTAATAGTTAAACAGTATATGGTTATTCTGGCGAGTTGGGGTTCTGTTTTGTGTTCAACACATATATATGGAAATGTTAACTCAGTGGTGACTGGGAACGAGTTGTAACAAATTTATTTTGATTCCTGTATAATTATTTAATAACACTGTGGATAGAAATTATATACTTAGAACTATGTATAAACCTACTGTAGGTTTTATCTGCCATATAAGGAATTCTTTTCATTTGTTTTCCGTCTGTCAAGTGAAAGATGTAAGGCTACGGTCGTGTAGGGTTTATGGACTACTCGAAGGGAGAATATTTAAAATGAAATAAATATTATTACTGTGTATAATTAGGAAGGTTGGTAACAGCCAATAATAGTTGCATTCGATGACAATTTCTCTGTGTGTTAATATGGTTGTCTTGTTTGAAACAACTCTGTCAACTCTGTCATGATAACATGGCTAACAAATTAACACACTAGGTTGAAGGGGAATAGTACTCTACAGTTTCTATGTGTTTGTATTTGACTACTGTGTTAATGAATAAGATTATATGGAAGCTTGTAACAATAAAATATTGTTACAGTCACACCCCCCTTTAGTTAGTCGATAGCTGTAAATCATTTTCTGAATATAAACAATATAATAATATGAATTTTGTTTATCTGTTAACTCGATACAAGTATGACCTTTAACTAAAGTTGACTGAAATATGAAACAAATATATGTATACAGGTATATTATTCTAATAGGAAATATCTCAAAGTAAAAACTAATATTTATCTATATCTATTCTTATGACTGTTTAATAGCTATAATTCTGGAATATCTACTGTTTAATATCCTGTCTATTATTTAACTACTAACAAGAATTCTAGAAATACATAAACATGGTATTTGTTAACTGTAACAGTAACAAATATATGCTGCATAGGATAATTACTCTATTTAAATAAAAGTAGGAAAAATTCTAAAACATCTGAGTTCTGTAATTTATACCAAAAGAAAATACAGAGGCTGATTTACTGAAATTGAATACAGCCAAAACATATGAAAATTATTTAAACTAACAGTAGGAAGAGTGACAGAACCTGTAGCTATAGTAGACAATAACAGCAATGGGAGGCTGTTCCTCCCTACCAATTCCTGGAGAGTGCCCAGACAGCACTTCTCAGGACCCCCGAGCTTGCTCTGGTCTAACTGGCTGGAATCTAGGTACGGCCAATAATTCCCTCAGCCCAAGCAGCTATACTGGAACCAAGTTACTGCAACTTCCTGTATCAAAACACTTCCTTACTGATTTTCCCACTTCCTCAATGGGACTCATGAATAGCATTCACCTGAATGTATTCTCCCCCTAGAACAATTGCTGACCCCCCAGCTCAGTTCATTGAGTAGTATTTAAAAGATTGCCTAGGTCTTAGTTGGGCTAACTGTCATTAATGAGCCACCTGCTCAGATTCCACTTTCTTGGGGAATCATGACCCCAAAATATAGGGAAGTTGCCACCTGCAACTCAGGAAGTGTTTGAGGATGCTGCCACTTGTCTTTTGTCCTTCCACCTAATTCCATCCACCAGTTAGACCAGTAACCTCTTTTAACAGCTCTCCCATGCTGTTGTCTCCATAATTTATTTATTAATAATAATTATTCAGAATTTACATTCCATTTCTGGAGACTCTGCTGAGTCATCCATTCCTACTTAGCATTAAATTTAACATAATGTTCTCAGGAATATTAAAAATAATTACATTATTTTAATAAAATTGGGGTATGTGACAGATTCCATCTGCACTCTGCCACACCTCCATGCCAAAACAAATAGTGCATCATCCCCAAGTTCTTCAACTCAAACTCAGCAGCAAGCTTCCGCTGCGTGTCGGCAATCAATCTATCCTCACCTGATACAAACAGGTCATCCAAATAGTAGTATCGCTGGATTGCCTTCCTCAACCTTGTAGAAAAGGTTGGAATCCGCTTTATTCTTGGTAAAGCCCAAGATGGATAGAAAGCTGTTTATCCTACCATATCAAGTTCTGCACACATATATGACTATACCATGCTGTCTTGAAATCCATCTGGTGCATCTTCTATTTCATCACTTTTATATTTCTCAATGCTGCCATCTGCAACATGCTTGATCTGATAGTTCCATTTGGAAGTCATAGCAAACTTCCCTTCATGTCTTGGGATTACATCCCAAACATCATTCTTCATGATCGACGGATCATGGCATTTCATTTCTTCATCCCAGATCATGGGAACTTCAATATCTTCAATATATTCAATAGATATCTTTGTTGCTGGAACAAATGTTGTAGTTCTTCTTTTGTAGGAGATGGCATACGATCTTTCCTACACAACAAGTTAAATTGCATGATTAGAAAACATCTCATAGTTTTCAGAACAAATTCTTACACATAAAGAAATATTCCATACAGTCATGCAATTATCTTAGCCAATGCTTCAATACAACATTTATCCATATTTCGTAACTTTCTAGATGCCTTCCAATCTCTACCAGAACATTGTTAAGAGTGTGCAAAACTCCCAACATGTCAGCAAAGAGGTTTCATTCTAGATAAGTAGCAATGGAATGTTGTACAGTGCCATAGGCCACTTACCCATGCATATTAGTAGTATACTGTTCATTAATGCAATTATTCTAATATGCATAATTCACAACCTAATTCTAGGAACATCAGTATATACATTAGTTAACAGTATTATTTAAATAAACAAATATGCAAGAAATGATAATTAAAAATACTTATCTTTGTTTGGTTACTGGGTGGACTCCCTCTGAGTCTTTGCTTCCTTGTAGGAGCTGCTGAAGTAGCTTCTTCTACACCTTTCTGTTGTGGAATGCAGAAAGATGTTCAACTCCCTCTAAATATCTGCATCCTTGCAGAAACTACTGAAGTGAGCTCTTTTGATTTCTTGCAGGAACAACTGGAGTGTGCTCCCTCTTGATCTTTGCTTCCTGGATTACCTGTCCTTGAACTTACATTCATCCTTGGTCCCTATGCATGCTTATTAGTATCATGATTGTGTTATCCTTGTAATCTCATATAAAATCATACATTCATTAGTATACTATTAAAACACATGTATAGTCATGATCATTTCAAACAAAAAATAATAAGCATTAGCATTCAAGGTTTATGTAGGAATCTTGACGTTAGTCAAATCATAAGAAACATAACATGTCTAAACCTATAATTACTCAAACCTATGAATCTTTAGTTGAATCATCAATCAAGATAAGAGATATAATATGCATAAAACCTGTGATTATTCAAACCTATACCTTCATGGTTCTTCTGGTTAGTCATATCATCAATTATGGTAAGAAACATAATATGCATACAACCATGATTATTCAAACCTATGACTTCATGAATAATCATTATCAACAATAGTATAAGATCCTAACACAAGGTAGGATTCTAGCTTGATATAGAAAAAAACATACCTGGATTAGCATGCTAGCTATTTATGTCTAACATACTCACATGATGTCTTCTTGTTCTTCTTCAATGACTTGTGCTAGTAACCTGTATATCTCATAGGTCAACTATTACAAAACCAAGTTATACATACCTCGTAAATGGATCTTCTATGAGATCCATGACAATGGATGAATCTTTGCCCTCATGTTATCATGATCATATGTTCTTGGACCAGAACATGATTTGTCTTTCTTGGTGTACCTTTCATGTTAGTAGACAACATAAACCTCATACAACACCATAATGCATTAGTACAATCATAAGTGTCAACACCCTAACCAATGAATATCTTCTATCATGCATTCATAACTTTGTTAAGGTGATACGACAAATCTAAAATCAAGATTGTACTAACCGTAATAACATGAAGACAAACATACCATAAACTTAATCATGAACAAATCTCAAAACATACCTCGATGAGTCATACCTGTCGAGATCACTTGTAATCTCCTTATGTAAAGCCTTAGCCTCATCTCCCTCTGAAACAGGAACTCCTTCACTTATGCAGATGACCAATCCATCTTCTTCTAGGATTAACCCTATCCACTTGATTTGACAGAACTGGACCTGGAGCTGGATATGGGTTTGTCAAAGAAACCCCAAAAATTCAAACTTTGAATTTCAAACTTCTGAAAGGATAGAAATATGCGCCTTGATGACCTGATCAAGCTGGTATATTTAGAATTTGAAAACTGCAAAGTTTCACTCCTCAATTTTTCCTTTGAAACTTCCAGATTCACTGGACGTGACCCTGAACTGGGATTTGATGAAGCCCACTCTTTTTCCCCATCAAAAGGTTTGATCCAAAGCTCTAAGCTTCTATTTTTCTGAGGAGCTTCCAGCCGTGGTCACAGATTTCAAAAATTCCCATTTTTACAGAAGCCCTAATTTTCCACTTTTCTGATCAAAGTCCCGAACTAGGGTTTGATCAAGCCCGGCCTTCTTCCCAACCAAAAATTCTTATATTGGCCTCTAAATTTCTATTTTGATGAGTAGCATCCAGCCATGGTCTCTGATTACAAAAATTCCAACTTTCTCCAAAGCCCTAAATTCCGGAAGCCATGAATGAAGGTACTCAAAAATAATTCTGTTTTGACAGAAATATGTACCTAATTTTTTATGCTGTAACTCTGAACTTTTTGAGCCACAGGGTCTGAAAAAAGTTTCATGAGATAGCCTAACCTGTTATCTTTCCATCCTGATAGGTCTGACCTCAATTGGATTCTCCGAGAGAGAGTTATGCCAAATGTCGCAACGTGACCTGTTTTGGGATAATACAGGAGTGCGAACTTGTACGGCGTGCCACGTGTCAGTATTTAAACTTCGGCCTCTAAACACTTTTCCTGAGATAGCCTGCCCTATTATCTTTCCATCCTGATAGGTATGAACTCAATTGGACTCTCTGAGAGAGAGTTATGCCAAGTGTCGCAACATGACCTGTTTATGGGATAAAACAGGAGAGAAAACTTGTACGGAGTGCCACGTGTCACTAGTTCAACTTCGGCCTTTGAAAACGTTTCCTGAGATAGTACAGTCTGTGTACTACCTGACACTTTTTACAAAATTTCATTTGGAGCTTCCTAGACCAAGTTATGACCTTTTTCCCAAGGTCACCTGATTTTGACTCAGATCTGGAAGAAGCAGAAACCCTATATCGTACAGATCATAAATTACAAAGTACAACGAATTAGAGGTTTTCCTTTGGACACAAGGTACATGGGGATCTTAGATTTTTCCTGTAACAATATCAGATCCAAAAAATTTTCCAAAACGGATTTATAGCGAAAGTTCTACAATGACTTGTTTTTGCTATATCAAGCCCTAGCATCGTAAGTGCAACAATTGTCATACATGCCATATCATGCCTTCGTTCAGGCTAGCTCTGATACCATGTTAAATTTTCAGAATTTACTTCAATCTGATCTAGGATCTTAACTGAGAGAACAACATGTACAGCATATCTAGAACATATCAATCATGGAGACAATAATGCAAGCACACAAGAGACACAAAGATTTACTTGGGGAAAACCATAAAGGTGAAAAACCCCAATAACTTCCTCAGAGATAGATAGAGCAATGATACAACCAACCATAAGAGATAGACATAACCTAGCAGCAGATCCTCCTCCTCCATAAGTGCGCCACTCCTCCTTGAGTGCATGAGTGAGAAGTGAGTGAGCAAATAGAGTGCCTCCCGCACTCTATTTATACTTGACTTGACTTGCCTTTTTACCTAACTCATGTAGGCTCGAACTTAACCACATAACATAATTCTGACTAGGCCGACCCCCAATAGGGTGGTCTAATAACCCTTTGACCCACATGACTTATACAGGGCCGACCCCAAACAAGGTGGTCTAATAACCCATCAAGTATAAGTTATGACACTTCCGTATAGAGGAATAATAACATCTCTATAGGAATACAATATACATATATGTGAAATACATTCCGAAGTTACATATACATCAACAACAACAGGAATGCGTGGGTCCCAAACGTCCATATTCACATTGCATACCTTGGTCAGCGCATTCTCCAGTACTTTATTGAATGCTTCAATGGTTCCATTCACCTATGGATGATAAGACGTACTTTGCTGATGATGACAGTGGAACTCCTCTGTCAATGCTTCAATGTTCTGGTTCAAAAAGTGAGTGCCTTAGTCACTCATCAAAATATTTGTGTATCCAAACCTCACAAGGATGTCTTCAAATATGAACTGCATGGTAGTACCTGTGCTGCAATCCTTCACCAGTTTTGCTTCTTCCCATCTGGTGAGGTAGTCGTTTGCAGTAATAATGTACCTCGCACCATTTCTCTTCCCCAATGGGTTTATAGGTCCCACAAAATCAATTGCCCATTTCTCAAATGCCTGTAATGTCAACTATGGATTCAATGGCATCTCATCTCTTCGCGATGGTTTTTCTGTCCTCTAATAGACATCGTAGTTCTGGCAATGCTCTTTAGAGTCCTTATGAATTGTAGGCCACCATATCCCTACACACGATATCTTCTACGCAGTGGCCCTTCTTACATAGTGACCTCCTGCTAGTATTGAGTGTGCATCTGCCAGTATAAATGGTTTCTCATGCTCCAATACACATTTGCACTGTACTTCATCCGATCCCAATTCATATAAATAACCTGCGATAATGGTGAAGTCGGTTGCTCTCACTACCAGCTGCTTCTTTTGCTGTGTAGTGAACTCCATGGGTGCTAATCCAGTAGTTAGAAATCCTATTATGTATTTATAGTAATCGTCAGCTATCTGGATAGCGAACAACTGCGCGTCCGACAAATTGTCTTCAATATTGGTAGGCTCTTCTCTTGACTCGATCCTTGACAGATGATCACTTCCCAAGTTTAATCTTCCTGGCTTGACCACGATCTCAAAATCATACTCCTGAAAGAGTAATAGCCATCTGCAAATTCACCCCCCTAACATTGGCTTATTGACCAAGTATTTCAATGCAGAATGGTAAGTAAACATCAAGAAGTGCACACCAAGCAAATATTGCCTGAACTTTTGCAGTGCATAGACCATCGCGAGGCCTTCTCTCTCAGTAGTGGTATAATTCTTTTCTGCATATGAGAGCTTCCTACTTGAAAAATCAATGGGATGGTCAATACCTCCCTCTCCTGGATGTGCTAGAACAATTCCCAATGCTATACATGACGCATCAACATGAACATGAAATGGCTTCTCCCAGTCTGGAAACACTAGGATCGGCGCAGTGACCATTTTTTCTTTCAAGGTGTCAAAACCTTCCTCACACTCTGCGTTCCAAATGAATGGTGCATATTTCTTTAGTAACTTCTCCATGGCTACGGTTATCTACGCATACCCCTTTATGAACTTCCTGTAATGACCGATATGCCCCAATGTTGTACACAGCTGCTTGACTAAATTTGGCATTGGCAAGTTTACAATGACTGCGATCTTCGTAGGATCAACCATCAGACCATGTTTACAAACAATGTCTCCCAAGAGAATCCCATAAGGAACACAGAAAACACACTTCTTTAAGTTCAAAGAGATCTGGTGCTGTCTACACTTCTCTAGCATGAGTCTGAGGTTTTCACCTTGGTTCTTCAGCAACCCGAATACTGTCCAATCATCAAAATAGGATTCTAAAAGCTTATGCATAAAATCTGTAAACACTGTGACGACAACTCTGGAAAAGATGGTAGGCACGTTGTTTAGACTGAATGGCATCACCGTGTACTAGAACGACCCCCATTTTATGGAAAAAGTGGTCTTATGTCTATCTACAGGATCAATCCTTATTTAGTGATATCCCAAAAAATCATCAGTAAAGGAATAGGCCTCATTCCCTCCAACATTATCAAGCACCTCATCCATGAAGGGAGTAGGAAACGGGTCATGCATTGAAGCATTGTTCAGCTTTCTTAGATCCACACAAATCCTGATCTCACCTTTCGTCTTCTTATCTTGGACAACCATAGGGCTTATCCATTCAGAATCTTCGACTTGCTCAATGATCCCTGCATCGAGCATCTTATCGAGCTTTGCTCTCACTCTTTCTTTGTATAGTGGGTTCAAGCGATATGGTCTTTGCTTAACAGGCTTCGCACCTGGCTTAAGAGGTATTCTCATAACTCCTAAGTCCCCCAAGATGCCCTTCATCTCTGTAAATTTTGTTGGGAATAACTCATGATATTCTTGCAATATATCTGCGATCTCTGTCACAGTCTGATCATCCCAGTATTCCCCAATAGACGCGAAATTTGGCTCTTTGTTGGTGCCAATATTTACTTTTTCTTTTTTTTCACAGGTCCGCTCATATCTAGAATTTCTAGCGGAGGTCCCTCTACCTCGGGCACACCTTCGGACTCAGGTATCTTAATGTTGCACGAGTCCTCCTTATCACTATCTTCTTTTTCTTTGGCCTCTTTATCTAAGTTGTAACATTCCATTGCGAGTTCTACCTGCTCCTTCCATTCTATCTGTAGGCATTCAGGTACGCTGTCAGTTCCAAAGAATTCCTCTAGGGTAATATTTATGTGTGGACATTCTGGCCTGAATATTCTTTCTTTAATAATCTGCAGTGCATCGTTTATGGTAGGGCTCTCATCTTCAAAACTAAATCTCTTATGGAAATTCACAGTCAACATGTCCCAATCTGTGGTTCCTCTGCGCAACTCCATGTCTAAGTACCATTTCTTTGGAATTTCTTCCTCCAGTGTGTGCACAAATAGATGCACCCATTCTATCTTCGGTCTATCCTACCATGCTTGTGAACAGACCTCAATATGTTATCTTGGATCTGTCTATCCATTGTATTTCTCAAAAGATAGGGTAACTTTGTCAGCAAACCTAATCTGCATCTTAATTCTGCATTGATCCCATGTGGTCAAGGTCTGCTTATGCGAAGCCCACCATCTGGCAGGTGTCTCGCGCAGTGCCATATCTAATGCTGGTAAGTGGTGCTCATTTGTAATTGCTACAGTATAATATTTGATAAATGAATAAACATTAGATGAACCATCATATGTAGGGATTGGGCTTACCTCCTTTCCAATCCAGCATAGTGACTTTGTGACCTGTGCACATCTCCGTGTTGATACTTCGTGCATGCGACTTTTCCAGTTCTCCAGTCCTACATCGGAGTCTGAAATGCAAGAGCTGTCGCATCTCCAGCTGAGTGTTCCATCCACAGTTTGATTAATATAGTCGTCGTGGTTGGTAGTCATCTTATACAATCGGTCCAAATCTTGAGCCCTGGATTCCTCCTGAATCGGCTCATTGTACCTGTCTCCATCTGCAGGGTCCAGTGGTGCGATGACCCTGAGATGCTTCCATTCGAATATCATCTTCCTTGTCTTCAATTTTATGATGGCGAGGTTATCGATAGCCCATTCAATTCCTAACAGTGCAGAAAAAGGCTGACTATCGTCCACAATATCAATAACCTCAAAATCTACGCGAATCTCCACTCCATCAATGTCAACAATCACATTGGATAACCATCCAAAGGGTATGACTTTCTCCTAATTGGCCATTCTCAACTGGATAGGTGACCATAACAGCTTTGGTCTCCCCATCTGCTGCCATGTCTGTTTGGTTAAGACATTTACCTCTGATCCAAGATCAAGAATGATCTCATCCATTTCATAATCTCCTATCTATGCACTAAGTCTCATTTCTCTTCCTTGTCTCTTGTGTTTCTTAATATGATGAAATGCACTATCAGTAGTTTCATTTTAGCTATGCGGTTCATACTGGTCTATAACCTTTTGCAACTCTGCTATCACAGTTGGACTCTTCAACAACTTCATGCAGCTTCTAAGGAACTGTGCAACAGAGGTGCATGTCTTTCCTGCGATGCTCGTTCTGTAGTACACAGCTGGCATATCCTCCATATGCGATATTTCACTGCGCAATGGGATTCTCGGCGATTCTGGTATTGGCTCTTTGAAGATATCCCGCACTTCTTCAAAGACTTCTCTGTTTTTCTTCAAGTCGAAAGCAGGTGCTTTTCCAGTAGCTTTCCATATCCATATCGTTTCAAGAGGAGTCTGCTTGGTATCAAAACCCCCAGAATTTGAAGCTTATGCTCCTCTATCCCACCCTGTCACAGTACCACTGCGCATTACTACATTAATACTTTGATCCGCAGGTCTCCTTTCTACTGCAATCAACTGGATATTTGGGGTCGGTGCCTTCGGTCGTTTTCTCTTTTGCATTTCTACCCCTAACACTGGTCATTCTTCTATAACATGATCGAAAGAACTACAATAGCTGCATGTAGTGCATGGGTTGGTAAAATCTCAAGACACATGGCCTGTTTGGCCGCAATTATAATAGATTACTTGGCCTTGGCCTCGTCCTTGCATCGAGCCATTATTCCTTCCTCTCCCGTGATATCCTCCACGACCTCTATATGCTCCCTGAGCCTGCTGTGCATTTTCTTATTTCTGCGGAGTCTCTCCTTGGACTCTATACATTCCTCCATACATATGCTCAGTATCTTTCTTTCTTTCTAGCATGAGCTCATATGCACGGCAATTGGATTCGTTGTGCCCTATTGACTTACAAAAATTACAATAGAGGTTTTTAGGTGTTCTCGCGTATTTCTGTATCATATGGAAGTCTTCTGGATGGTGTCCTCTAGTTCTACAAATTTCACACCATGGCCCTGGATGTGGGTTTAATGGGTTTGGTCCACCCATGTTAAGGATGTCTTGGAATAAAGGACAATGATACTTAGTGTGTCCTTCTCCCTTGTAGCCTGTACACCATAGTTCCTTTTGTCTCTTGCTTTCCTTGCTTTATGTCTTGCAATTGTAGTGTTAGGGTAGCCAACTGGTTCTGAATCTGCGACATCCCAGTTCTAGTTTCTCCCATAGGTGAAGCTTCCAACTTCATCGTGATCTCCAACACTTCTGGCTGCGAAGCCACTTTCTGCTGCATCAACGGCTGTCTAATATGGGGCAACAACGCGGCTATAAGCCACTCCTTATGCTGTTGTAGTGGAATATCAAAGCTTACTTGGTCCAGTAGTGTCTTAAATTTCTGATCAAACTCCCAGACTGTTTCATTAGGTTTCTGTTTGATCTCTTTTAACTCTGTGATACACTGTGACTCTGACTTCGACTTCTTAAATTCTACTAAGAGTGCAGCCTTGATTTCTTCCAGGGTTCTTTGGTGTCCCTATGAATATTTCATGAACCAATGCAAGGCTCGGTCTCTAAATGTGGTGACGAGTTGTGCTTGCTTCACAGCGTCATCATGTACTTTATTTACACTCCATATGGATTCACATGAAAACCAATGTTGATCAGGGTCTTCTAGACCCGTTCCTTTGAATATCAGTAGTTTGATATCATCATCCATCCTCCTTTGAGGTGGCACGGTTCTCTGAGTGGTGCTAGGGATAATATTCTGAGGAATAATCTGAGGTTGTATGTTCTAAAGTGGTACAGCCTGAGATTGACTAGGTTGATTCACAATAGCCTGGGCACCTGCTCCTGCGGTGTTACCTGTACTAATGTTTTGCGGTGTGGGTTGCATGGTGGTCGCAACCGGTGGGTTTTGGACGGATGGGTTCTGAGATAAGGGAGGCGTGGTATGTGCAATCGGTGGATTTTGCGGTGTATTAGGCTGACAGGTGGAAGATAGAGGTGTGGTTTGCATATCATGGTCAGCTTCTGCATGTATGTCTACACGGAGTCCAGGTCCGCTAGTAGTTTGCTTAGGGACAAACTTGTATCTCTTTCCACTTCTCAGGCTATGAATTTTTTCATAGGAACCATTATATGTACTATCTACCATGACATATGCAAATATTTTACTGCATTCTAAAAACACCTTTCTCGGCTAAAAGCATTTTAATATATAAACTGAGGTATTTCAGATACTTACCTCTAAATCCTTTGAAAAATTCTCATTCTGCTACGTTGTAGGACTTTAGCATGTCCACAGCGAACTCTATCACAAAACTTTGCAATGTAATGTCAACCCAAAAATTGACTACTCGTACGAATGGACTATCTAGTGCTTTGAGCTGCTCAATAAGCTCCGGTGTCCACTAGGTCGGTACACTTCATGGGATATAGTTTCTGTAGTCTACGAGTCTTGACAACCACTAGTGTAGCTCGCATCCAAAAGATACCCATAAAACTTTGTGCACGTCTTTCCACAGGTATTTATTCAACCACTGAATGACAGAGAGATGTGGGTTTCTGTTTTCTTTCCTTGAGAAGTCTCTGTCTGTCTTGTCACACCATGCCCAGATTTCTTTCTTGTCTTGATACCAAAAGTTGACGCCTAGCTCAACTTCTTCTACTTCACACATCATGACTTCAAATCATCACGGATTCTAAGCGCGACAACGGAACCATTTGTTGGCTTAAGTACTGATCTAGAGGTTTCCAATGTAGAGCCAGGTTCTTCGCGGTTTCAAGGAATCAACAAAACCCCTTCTCACCGGCCCTTTCGGCAACAGCCTACGAATAGGTTGAGGTCTCACCCGAGGTGTAGCTATGGGGGCACTGCGGAATCAAGTTTCCACAGTGAAGTGATGAGTTGTTTAGATAGGGCTACTATGCAACACATTATCAGACCTACGCTGCGAACTGAGGACTGCGCGATGATAGACTGTGTCGCGGTCCACACTTCTACAAACTAACCATTGCGCAACCAGCACACCCAAGGACTGCGTGATTCAAGCAGGATACAATAAATAGGACAGCACAATGGAGTTATACGCTTCCTCTTCCAAGCTTAACCTCTAAAGACTTTACTTAACACTTAATCATTCCTCTACTGCCTTAGATTATTAGCTTTTAGAACATATGCAAACAGACAAAATATACGACTCCAGTGCGGTGTATTCAATGAGTTACAATATCAAACCTCTATGTATACTGTGATTATTCAAGAAACTGATACTTCTACCAACTTAGAATACTACACATTCATTATCCCCATCTTTCCTCTATGGAGAATACATATCAAATCATTAACATACAGCTTATAAAAGAGAATCCATCCATCCAAAGTAGGCAAATAAGCAAATGCAGAAACATAACAATCACGCTACACAGTATTTAATGTGGTTCACCCCCATGATGGAGGCTACGTCCACAAGAACTATTGTTATATATATCTTTGGGAAGGGTACAATAGTTCTTAGTCTGCGAACTCCACTGCAGACTCTCCTCTCTCTCAATTAGGTCTCTGCGCACACAACTTGCAGAGCCTTTACAAAATTGTCTCTCAACAGAGATCTATTCAATGAATACAATGAATATTGACCCTTTCAATCAACAACCAGCAACCCTTTCCCATACTAATGTGTCTTATTTATAGATCATGCCTGTAGGTCATGTCTTTACAATACATAGGAAAAAATCCTTAGGTTTACAAAACCGTTACTGTTTCTAGCTCATCGAGCTTGATGGCTTCTGGTAATGAATATTCCATCGTGGCTACCTTCAGTGCATGCCTCACATCGCTATCGGCTTTCCTGTCGCACACATGCCAACAGGTCACTTTCACCAAGCCGTTCTTCCTCTAATGGTCTCATGCGACTGGTTCAGGTAGTGGTTCTTTCTCATGTGCAACCAATCGCTTTCTTTCTTATTTTCTCCTACCCGCCACTTTGTACTCCTTGAGCATATTTACCAAAAATAGACCATCGCTGGTCTAACCAGAACCTGTGTTGTCTTTCATCCAACACTCTACTTTGCCGGATCCACGTAGACTGGACACCTCGTAGCACTGCCTCCTCGCAGTACTGATCTTCGCAGCTCTTCCAACGCGACGCTGCGTGCAACTTCACAGCATCCCAATACTTATGCAAAAATGTTTCAACTGAACTGCGCTCATCTCCACATTTCCAAAACTCCTTCTTGCTAAAAAATGCCCCACTTGGGCCAGGCCCAACATAGATGTGGGAAAAACTAGGTTGACCTGCATACATGGAAAGGAAAATGAGCCCAAAAAGAGTCAAACAGCCCCCAAAAAACTAGTTTTCTAATGTAAATCAAAACAGCCAATCAATGACATAGAAGCTCGACACACAATAACTCAAAGTAAGGACAAATGCCTAAAAATCCCCAAAATGGAGGTTCCTCCCCAGTGGAGTCACCATTTATGTTACGGAGAAAAACTTCCTATGGCATGGGGCAGACCACAACAGACAGATGACTGCTAGAACACTACTCAATTCTCAAAACAATGCTATATAAATGACAATGCTAAGATAATGGAGAAAATACTAACCTTCAACCGGATGTTCGAAGTAAATCCCCATTGAGCTTTCAACCTCTACACTTGGACCTGCAGATTAGTCTCAAAAACAAATACAAGCAAGTGCATATAATACGTAAAATACATTAGCATAATCAATAACATGTTCCATGATATCATAAGAAAATGTAACCCAATGTAATTTAAACAACATTCACAACATCAATTGGACAAGAAAATGAGTGTTTCCATTAATTAATAACATGAAGTACACAATACAACCTCTTTCCACCAACCAATCTGAACCAAGAACTAGGTCTCTCCACTTGTGCCTCCACCACTTCAATTCTCCATGCAATGGAAAACTCAAACTATGGAAGGAGTTTTGTAGGTGAACATAAGGGGTCCACAACAAAAAGGATCAATGAATGTAGACTCAAGTCATGGAAAAAATCCACTAGATTTATGTTGCTCTCTCTTTCTCCTCCCTTCCATACACCATAAGCGCTCAATATATATCCTTCCAAAGGTAAGTGACAGGTCGAATCGAGTTGTTTCAGGGTATATGGAGGGCCAAAGGTCACCCTAAAACCACTTTTTGGGAGTAAAAATAGATTTTTTATTGTTTTTTACCATGTAACTCGATGTACGCGAGCTAATTAGGTGCGTCCTGCATGTATGCTGGCTATAATGGAACAACAAGTATATAGGAACAAAAATAAGGAAACTTGGTTCTTGAAGAGAAAATAATGGATCTGATTCAATACAATTGATATTGAAGGCCAATCAATGCTGATGCTCACAAGGTGGAAAAATGCATTGTAACACTAATCCCCATCCCCCCTCTCCCACTTCTCAAATATATCTCGCTTCTCTCTAAATTTCCTACTCCCAAAACACTCTCAATCGTTATCTTTTTCTCTCCCCCCAAACCCATCCTCTCCCTACCCCTAATAATCCCACCTCAGCTCTCTCTCTCATTCAACTCTCTATGAATCCAGCAACCCCTAGAATCCACCATTTTATCTCTCCCCCAACCCCCTAAAACCCACTTGTTCTCTCTCTATCTATTCACACACATTCACCTCCCTACTCCAACCCTTATAACTAACCCCCCTCCTCCACCTCTCGCATTATCCCACCTCCTCCCCCTCACCCTTACTAACCCCATCTCTCACACTCCCTCTCTCCTACTCATTCACCTTCCCCTAATCCCCACCCCTTTCTCTCTCCTCCAACACCCTAATGAACACACTCTCTTCCCCTCTCTCTCTCTCTCCCCCTACTATCTATCTAACTATTTATCTATCTACTACTCCTACAACTAACTAGATGATCTCTCTCTCTCTCTCTCTCTCTCTCTCTCTCTCTCTCTCTCTCTCTCAACTCCCAACACCACCACTCCTCAACCATATCCCCTTCTCTCAAATGGGCATGCTCCCCCCAAACCCCTAACTCTCTTTATCTCTATCTTTGTCTCTCCTTACCCATAAACCCCTCTCCTGCTCCCCTTACCATTAATCCCCTATCTCCCTCAACTAATCCTCCTCCCCCCTACCACTTCTCTCTCTCTCTCTCTCTCTCTCTCTCTCTCTTCCATACTCTTACAAATAAACAACCCATCAATCTCTCCCTCTCTCTTGCTCTCTCTATACACACTATCCATAAGAACCCCCCTCTCTCTAGGTTTCCCCTAATCCCCCTACCCCCTACAACCTACCACACCCTATTATCCCTCTCCATATCTAATGCACCCTCCTTGGCCACATCTCTCTCTCTCTCTCTCTCTCCTCTCCTCCCATTGACCCCTCCTAAAAACCTCTCTCATTCTATCTCTCCCCTACTCCCCCACCTACCCCCTAAAACCCACTAGTTTATGTTTCCTCCAACCCCCTAAGAGACCCACCTCTCTATCTTACCCCATTCTACCAAACTAACATGCTCCATGCAAAACCCCTAACCCTCCTTATCTCTATCTCTTTCTCTACCCCGACCTCCATCCTCCTCCTACACCTAATCACCCATCCAACTCTCTCTCTCTCTCTCTCTCTCTCTCTCTCTCTCTCCACCCCCCCCTCTCTCTCTCTCTTTCTCTCGCCCTCACATACACACAGAACCCCCTAGTCCTCCACCTACCCATAACCCCCAACCCTCTCTTGCTCCAATAATACACCTACCCCTAACCCACACCCTCTCTCTCTCTCTCTCTCTCTCTCTCTCTCTCTCTCTCTCTCTCTCTCCCCTACCCCAACTCCCAACACCCCCACTCCTCAACTATACCCCATTCTCTAAAAATTCCTTGTTGACCACAAACCCATAAACTGATGATCTCTACCTCTTTTTGTCCCCCAATATACCTCCTATCCCTACCCCTAATAAGCCCCAAACTCTCTCTCTAAACCTAATATCTCTCTTTCTATCCCTAACCTATGTTTCTCTCTCTACCCCCCTAACCTCTCTATCTCTCTCTAATCATAAAACCCTCTTTCTCTCCCTAAATCCTTCCTACTGTCCCTACCCCTAACACCCCTCCTCTCTCTCTACTAAACCCCCCTCCCCCCTACCACTTATCTATATCTCTCTCTATCTCTTTCCCACTATCTCTCTCTCACTCACTCTCTCTCTCTCCCCCCTCTCTTTCCCAACTCCAAACCCACCACTCATCAACTACACCCCCTTCTCTCAAACTTCACTACCCATCCCCAAAATACAAAACTCCTAATCTCTACCACTTTCCCTCCCCTAACCTCCCTCCTCCCCCATACCCCCAATCATACCCGAAATCTCTATCTATCCCTCACCCCCTACTCTTACCCCTACAAAAAACCACCCTCATCCTCTCTCTCTCTCTCTCTCTCTCTCTCTCTCTCTCGTGCGCATGCACGCAAGCACTCTCTCTTCTCTCCTCCTCCTAACCCTTTCTAACACCCTCTCTAATTCTATCTTTCCTTTAATCCTCCACCTAACCCTAATCCCCACCATTTTCTCTCAGCGCAACACTCTAATACCCAACCTCTCTCTATCTATCACTCTCTCTCTACCCCTAACCCCCATCTCTTTCCCCAACCCCCCCTCTATCTCTCTCCCACTCCTACCAAGTCTAACCAAACCCACCCTATCTCTCTCTCTCCCAACATCCATATCCTCTCTCTCTATTCATGTCCCTACCTTCTATCTCTCTCTCTCTCTCCCAACATCCATCTCCTCTCTCTCTATTCATGGCCCAGCCTTCAATCTCTCTCTCTCTCTCTCTCCTAATTCCACACCCCCATGCCTCAACTATACCCTCCTCTCTAAATTTCCTACTCTTCCCCAAACCCCAAACCATCCTAATAACTATCTCCTCCTATCCCCCAACCCCACTTTTTTACCCTACCCTCAATCATGCCCCCTCATTTCTCTCTCTCTCTCTCTCTCTCTCTCTCTCTCTCTACCAACCCATGAGTAATCTGCCTATCCCTAACCCCCACCCCTTTCTCTCTCACCGTACTCTAAATCACTGCCCCACTCTCTATCTATCTCTAATGCACACACACACACACACACTGATACTCCCATAACTACAATTATCCCACCTCATCACCCTCTCTCTCTCCCTCCTCCTCTCCCAAACCCTTACTACCCCATCGCTTTCTCTCTTTGAGTCCTCACCTAACCCTTACTGCCCTCTCTCTCTCTCTCTATCCCATACAAAAACACAAACACACACACACCACTACTCCTCTCTCCTCCTCCCCTTAACCCTTGCTAACAACCTCTCTCATTCTATATTTTCCTTACTCATGCACCTAACACTAACCCCCACCTCTCTTTCTCTCTCTCTCACACACACACTCACCCCACTACTCCAACCTCTACCAATAACACCCCTAGTCCATATATCTTTCTCTCTCCCCTCCTCCCACTAACCCTTGCTAACACTCTCTCTCATTATATCTCTCCCCTACTCCTCCACATATCACAAGCTCCCACCTCTCTCTCTCTCTATCCCTCTCTCTCTCTCTCCCTACTCCAGAACCCCCACTCCTCGTCTATGCCTAAATTCTCTCTAACTTCCATACTCCTCCCCAAATGTGTAACCCTTCCAATCTATATCTCGTTTTCTCTACCAAACCCGCTACTTATCCTACCCCTAATAACCCCCTCATCAACTCTCTCTTTCCCTCTATCTCACTCTCTCAACCCCCTACTAATCCACCTATCCCTAACCCCCATTACTCTCTGTCTCCCCCTAATACCTAGCACACCCCCACTCTCTCAATCTACACACACAAACTCACCTCCCTCCTCCAACCCCTATAAAAAAACCCACTCCCCCATCTCTATCTGGAACCTCAACCCCTAAACTTTAATAACCCCCTCTATCACTCTCTCTCCCCACTAATTTTCCACCTACCCCTAATCCTCACCCCTTTTTACTCCCAAAACAACTTACAACACACCCTCTCTCCCCCATCTCTCTTTCTAACGTAATCCCACCCCCTCCCACAATCTCTCTCTATCTATCTATTTACCCCCACTCCTAACACTAACCATCCCACCTCTCCCATGCTCCCTCCATCCATCCCTCCCTCTCTCTCTCTCTCTCTCTCTCCTAGCCACCCACTCTGACACTATACATTCCCTCTCTCTAACTAACCTACTCCTAGCCAAACCCCTAAAGCTCATAATCTCTAACTATTTCTCTTCCCAAACACCCCCCCCCCCCTCCACCCCTAATCACTAATCTCGCATATCCCTCTCTCTATCTCTCAACCCTCTACACCAAGTACCCATAACTCACAACCCTCTCTCTCCCCCTCTACTCCCTAAAACACCCCCAAATCTCTCTAACTCAAACAAAATCACCCCACTAATACCACCCCTACCAAAAATCCCCCTACTCCCTCTCCCACTCTCTCTCTATCTCTCTCCCCTCCTATACTTAACAATTATTAACACCCTTTATCATTCTATCTCTTCCATACTCCTCTACCTACCCCTAACCCCCATACACCTCTCCCACTCCTCAAATATATCATGCTTGTCTCTAACTTCCCTACTCCCCAAACACACTCAATATTTATCTTTTTCTCTCCCCCAACCCCCTCCTCTCCCTATAAATAATAACCCCCGCCCCAACTCTCTCTCTCTCTCTCTCTCTCTCTCTCTCTCTCTCCCATTCAACTCCCTACTAATTCCCTTAACCCTAAACTCCACCATTCAATCTCTCCCCCAACCCCCTAAAACCTTCTTGTTCTCTCTCTAACTATGCACACACATTCGCCCCCCCTACTCCAACTCCTATAACTAACCCCCCTCTTCACATATCTCTCTATCTAGCCTCCTCCTCCTAACCCTTATTAACCCCCTCTCTCACTCTCCCTCTTCCCTAACTGCCACCCCTTTCTCTCTCCCCCAACCCCTAATGGCCATAATCTCTCCCTCTCTCTCTCTCTCCCCCACCATCTATGTAAGTATCTATCTATATACTCTACTCCTACCACTAAATATATTTCCTCTCTCTCTCACTCTCTACTCCCAACACCACCACTCCTCAACTATATCCCCTTCTCTCAAATAGGCACACTCCTCCCCAAACCAATAACCCTCTTGATCTCTATCTCTCTCTATCCTTACCCATAAACCCCTTCTCCTACTCCCCTTACCCACAACGCCCTATATCCATAAACTAATCCCCCTCCCCCTACCACTTCTCTCTCTCTCTCTCTCTCTCTCTCTCTCTCTCTCTCTCTCTCTCCCCCCCCCCCTACCCCAACTCCCAACACCCCCGGTCCTCAACTATACCCCCTTCTCTCAAAATGCCTCGTAGTTAGCCAAACCCCTAAACTCATTATCTCTACCACTTTCTCTCCCCCAATGTACCTCCTACCCCTACTCCTAATAATCCCCCAAATCTCTCTCTCTAACCAATAATATTTGTCTCTCTACCCCTAATCTACGTTTCTCTCTCTATCCCTAACCTCTCTATCTCTCTCTAATCATAACCCTATCTCTCTCCCTAACTCCCCCCTACGCCCGCTACCGCTAAATCCCCTCCTCTCTCTCTCTCCTAAATACCCTCCCCCTTACCACTTATCCATATATCAATCTATCTATTTCCCACTAAGTATCTCTCTCACTCTCTCTCTCCCCCTCTCTTTCCGAACTCCCAACACCACACCCATCAACTACACCCCCTTCTCTCAAACTGCAGTAAGCATACCCAAACTTCAAAACTCTTGATCTCTACCATTTTTTCTCTGCCAAATTCCATCCTCCCCGTACCCTCAATCATCCCCCAACTCCCTCTATCTCTCTCACCCTCTATGCTTAACCCTACAAAATAACTACCCTCCTCCTCCCTTGCTCTCTCTCTCTTTCTCTCTCTCTCTCTCTCTCTCTCTCTCTCTCTCTCTCTCTCTCTCTCTCTCTCCTCGTCCTAACCCTTACTAACACCCCCCTCTAATTATATCTCTCCCTTACTCCTCCACCTACCCCTAATCCCCACCATTTCTCTCACTGGAACCCCCTAATACCCACCTTATATATATCTATCATTCTCTCTCTATCCCTAACCACCATCTCTCTCCCTATCCCCCCCCCTCTCTCTCATAATCCTACCACTAACCAGCCCCACTCTCTCTCTCTCTCCCTGCATCCATATCCTCTCTCTATTCAAGCCCCCACCTTCTCTCTCTCTCTCTCTCTCTCTCTCTCTCTCTCTCTCTCTCTCTCAATTCGAGACCCCAATGCCTCAACTATACCCTGCTTCTCTCTAACATACTACTCCTCCCCAAGCCCCAAAACCTCCTAATCTCTATCTCTTCCTATCCCACAACCCCAATTTTCTACCCCTAATCATGGCCCCTCATCACTCTCTCTCTGTCTATCTCTTTCTCTCTGAATCCATTACTAATCCACCTATTCCTAACCCCCATCCCTTTCTCTCTCCTCGAACTCTATATCACCACCCATGCTCTCTCTCTATATCTAATGCACACACACTTAGTCCACTACTCCCATATTGATAAGTATCCCACCTCATAACCCTCTCTCTCTCCCCTCTCTTATCCCTAAACATTACTACCCTATCTCTTTCTATCTTTATGTCCTCCGCTAAACCTTACTACTCTCTATATCTCTCTCTCTATCTATCTCTCTCTCTTCCCCTCTCTCACACACACAAACACACCCACTCCACTAATCCCCTGTACTCATCCCCTTAACCCTTACTAACACACTCTCTCATTCTATCTATGCCTTCCTCCTAGACCTTACACTAACCCCCACCTCTCTATCAAACCCCTACTAATACATCTACCCATAATCCCCACTAATCTCTCTCTCCCCATACTACCTAACACCCCCACACCCTCTCAATCTACACACACACAAACTCACCTCCCTCCTCCAACCCATATAACTAACACCCCTCCTCCCTCTCTCTATCTGGCACCTCACCCTCTAACCCTTACTAACCCCCTCTCTCACACTCTCTCCCCACTACTTGTCCACCTACCCCTAATCGCCAACCCATTTTCCTCCCAAAACAAATTAAAACCCACCTTCTCTCCCCCTCTCTCTGTATACCCTAATCCCACCCTCTCTATATATATATATATCCCCCCACTCATAAAACTAACCATCCCACCTCTCCCTCCGTCCTCTCTCTCTCTCTCTCTCTCTCTCTCTCTCTCTCTCTCTCTCCTAACCACCCACTCCTACACTATAAATCCCTTCTCTCTAACTAAACTACTCCTCCCCAAACCACTAAAGATCCTAATCTCTAACTCTTTCTCTTCCCCAACACCACTCCCCCTACCCCTCCCTTACCCTGTACACCTCCACCTACCCATAACCCACAACCATCTATGTCTCCTCTTACTCCATAAAACCTCGCCAATCTCTCTAGCTGAAACAAACTCACCCCACTACTCCCACCCCTACAACTAATCCCCCTACTCCCTCTCACACTCTCTCTTTATCTCTCTCCCCTCCTTTCCCTAACACTTATTAACACCCTCTAACATTCTCTCACTTTCCTACTCCTCTACCTACCCCTAACCCACATCCCCCTCCCACACTCCTCAAATATATCCCACTTCTATCTAAATTCCCTACTCCTCCCCAAACCCTCTCAATATTTATCTTGTTCTCTCCTCCAACCCCCCTCCTCTCCCTACCTGTAATAACCCCACCTCATCTATTTCTCTCTCTTTCTCTCTCGCTCTCTCTCTATCTATATATCTATCTATCTCGTTCAACTCCCTACTAATCCACCTACCCCTAACCTCCACCATTCTATCTCTCCCTCAACCCCTTGAAACCCACTTGTTATCTCTCTATCTATGTACACACATTCACCTCCCTACTCCAACCCTTATAAATACCCTCCTGCTCCACCTCTCTCTCTATCCCACCTCCTCCCCCAAACCCTTATTAACAATCTCTTTTACTCTCCCTCTCCGCTACTAATCAACCTTCACGTAACTCCCACCCCTTTCTCTCTCCCTCTCTCTCTCTCTCCCCCCATTATCTATCTAACTATATATATATATACTCTACTCCTACAACTAACTAGATGACCTCTCTCTCTCTCCACTACCAACACCACCACTCTTGAACTATACCCCCTTCTCTAAAATGGACATGCTCCTCCCCAAAAACCTAACCCTATTTATCTCTATCTCCCTCTCCTTATCAATAAATCCCCTCTCCTACTCCCCTTGCCCCTAATGCCCTATCTCCCTCAACTAATCCCCTTCCCCTACCACCTCTCTCTCTCTCTCTCTCTCTCTCTCTCTCTCTCTCTCTCTTCCCTACCCTTACAACTAAACAACCCATCACTTTCTCTCTCTCTACCCCCTATCCATTAGACTCCCCTCTCTATATGTTTCCCCTAATCACCCTACCCCTATTACTAAACCACACCCCCATTATCTCTTACCCTATTTAATGCAACCTCCTTGGCTACATATCTCTCCATGTATACTCTCCCTTCTTGTTAGTTTCTATCATCCTCCCCAAACCCATAACCTCTCTCTCTCTCTCTCTCTCTCTCTCTCTCTCTCTCTCTCTCTCTCTCTCGCTCGCTGCCCCTACATTCCACCCACTCCTCATCCCTCTATCCCTACCCCTAACCCCCTAGTCATCACATCCTATACCTGCACCCAATCTCTCTCTCTCTCTATCTCTACCCTTAACCTCTCTTTGTCTCTCAACAACTAACCTTTCTTTCACTCTATACATCTAATTTCTCTTTATCTCTCTACAAATAATCCCCCTCTGTCTTCCCCTACACGCCTCCTACACCCCCTTCTCTCTCATAAGCCCCCTCCCTCTATCACTTCTCTCTCTCACACATAATCTCTCTGTCATAAGCCTCCTCCCCCCTAGCCCTAATAACCCCCCATATCTCTCTCTCTCTCTCAACCTCCTAAACATACATCTACCCATAAAACC